>JACGTP010000023.1:1108432-1177475 GCA_023678845.1 Mischocyttarus mexicanus | reverse complement strand
CTCTTGCGGGTTTGTTAGTAGAGGCCTGTTGCATCTTTGCTAGCCTCAGGCTACGTTGAAAAATCCTTCGAAAGGTGAGACGATTTTGATAAATGCGAAAGAAATAAAATATCGAGAAGAGAAAGTTCGGAAAGGGAAAAGAAAAATATAACATTTTGACAATAATTTGCTAATATTTACTCACACGAATATTGTTTAGATTTTATCCTACTTTTCGATCTCTCCGGAATATTACAATATTATAGAAAAATTGTTCTATCAATTATAATAATTCTTTGGTAAATAAAAACCGAGAATATTTTTATACCGTCATTCGAACAGCTGCGATCTTAATAACCGGAAATCGATTATCCACTACTTGTTCGATACGAAAAGTTCAAAAAGAAAGAAGAAGATTGACGTTTGAGATGGTTCGAAAGATGTAAGATAAAAATACGATAAGAAATATAACGTTGAGAAGAGTGGTATTAGATTGGAAAGATATTCAATAAGTTAATCGTAGTTTTATTTTGATTGAATGATTAGACAACAATTTATTTTCTAAAAAATTCTAAAGAAATTTGATAATCTTATTCCAACGTGATTTTGTTCAAATGATTCGACGTATCTATCTTGAACCCTAAATATCTAAACATTAATAATAATAATAATTATTATTATTATTATAATAAAGAAAAGAAAATACTCTACTATAAGTTTGTATAGGTGAAAAAAAAACAAGGGTATTACATACAATAGAATACTAGAAATTCAAGGCGTCAAAATAGTTAACCTAATTCGCTCAAATCCTAGAAGAGAACAACAACTAGAATGAAAAAAGAAAAGGGAGTGAATTATGTATATAAAAAAAAAAGAAGAAAAAAAAAAACATACACAGAGAGAGAGAGTACGTAGTTAACACCTGGACTGTACGATTTTGATCAAACATGGCCGCAGTAATTTGTGGCATTTGAGGGGGCGTGGCACGCGTGTCCAGGAGTGCGACGAAGGGGGGTCTTTGGCGGTAAGCGAGTTCCTCCTTGAGTTATTGCGTCGGTTAGGTTTTCGCTAGCTCGTGTTAAAGAAAGAAAGAGAAAGAAAGAAAGAAAGACAGAGAAAAAAACACAAGCATGTGTGTGTTTGTGTATATGAGAGGGAGATAAAAAAAAAAGTATAAGAGAGAGGGAGAGAGAGAGAGAGAGAGAGAGAGAGAGAAAGTCTCGCCGCGAGAGCGGACATAATTATTTCTTAGCGGGCTCGCGACGCGAGCAATTAAAAAGCTCGAAGAAAGAGACGTTGGATGCGATAATGAGAAGAGAGAAGTGGGGTTAGAGGTGGGGATAGAGGGGGTGGTGATGGTGGTACTAGTAATTGTAGTAGTAGTAGTAGTAGTGGTAGTGGTAGTGGTAAAGGTAATGGTAGTGGTGGTGGTAGAAGAAGTAGTAGTGGTATGGTAATGGTGATGGTGATGATGATGATGATGGTGGTTGTGTGGTGATGGTGGTGGTGGTGGTGACTGGGACGAACGCCTCAGGGTACACCGTCTCATTAGATATCGTCGCATGGTGAATCCTCGCCTGACTTATTTCCCAGCCGAATTATATTCTATCGCCTCCTTGCCGTTTGTCCTTTCACGTTATGACTCCTTCAACCCCTTCCTTCTTTATTTCCTTCTATCCTTCTTTCTTTATTTCATTTCTTTATTTCTTTCTTGCTTCTTCATCTTCTTTTTCTTCTTCTTTTCTACCCCTTTCTTTTCCTTTTGCTTACGTATTTTTAAACGTGCCCTCTTCTAACTTAACTCACGCTCTATGTCTTCTATAAGTATCTTCTAAACGGTTTTAACCCTTTCTCCTATATCGTTTCTTTTTTTTAATTTTTTTTTCCTTCTCTTCCTCATTCCTCTCTCTCTCTCTCTTTCTATTTATTATTCTTTTTTTTCCTCTGTGTATGTACTATTCTATATACTAAATTTCTATATACTAAATTTAGGATCATGCTATTGAAGAGAGATTCATTTCTCCATTCCTTTTCATTTGTTCTTTTTTTTGTTTGTATGTATGTTTGTTTGTTTGTTTGTTTGGTTGGTTGGTTGCTTGGTTGCTTGGTTGCTTTGAATTGTTTGAAAAGGGAATGTGAAAGAGATGAAAGAATGAGATTTGTTTGTTGGTATTGTGGTAGGTGAGGTTTTCTAATGTTCTTTTTTTAAACCATCTGATTGATTGTCATATTTATTTTTGAATTATACGGATATGAGATGATGGATTAAAATTTAATGAAGGAAATAATGATTTATAAGATAATTCTCTCACCCTTTTCTCTCTTCTCCCCACCAATCCTTTTTTTTCTTTCGGGATACGTAATTTTCGTTGAATTGTTCCAATATATTTAGAATTATTATTATGTGGGACAAAAATAGATATTCATGAGATCGTTCTATTATTATTGTTAATAAAAAAGAAATTTAATTATAATATTTAATAATTTAAACTAATGGTACGGGTATATTTTAAAATTAACGCAAATTATATTAGGTCATCCCATAAGTTTCTTCATTATTTTTCTGTATAAAATATTACTTCTATTTTATATTATTTTAATTAACAATATACGATTTTATTCCTATTATATCCTATTCGTAATATTCTATGGTATTTGATATTAGTAAAGTAATATAAAATAGACAAAATATTAAGTAATAAGTATAAAAATAAATTAAGAGAAAGGAAGAAACTTATAAGACAATCTAATACAATCAATCAACAAAATAATCTAACAATTAACTCTACCATACTAAAATCTTGTATTTTTCTTCTAATTCCATTGAAAAAAGTAATAACTAAAATAAGAAAAAATTGGTTACACTAATAAATCAAACAATCAATCCTAAAATATTCTCTAAAAGTTTATTAACATTCTATTACCCTTACCTAGTCAGTGACAAATAAAAGAGAAATAATTATAAAACGAAGAAGAAGATAGAGAACATCAACAAAATATTTGATAAAATTGGTTGGAGTAATAGAAAAATATTGAAAAAATATTGTAATCTTGAATGAAATAGATAAATGACTTGATAACAGTTACGTTAGGTTTGTTACGAGGAGTAAACTCGGACGATCATTTGCAGGGTCAAAGGGTGTAGACGTGACCGTCGCGAAATCCAGCTTGCTCGATGAATTTTGCTCTTTCTATCATCTTCCAACAATTCTCTACCCTCTCTTACAAGCTTCTCTTCCTCCCTTTCTCTTTAACCATCTAACCAAATATCTATCTATCTATCTATCTATCTATCTATATAATCTATATACCATCTATCTATCTATCTCTTCCCATGAACAGAGAAGCAATTTTGCCGGAGGCGTTCGTAGGAACGCGTTGTCTCCGAATAGGGCTAATCATGTTACTACTCTGATTGTTGCTGTGTATCGTATAGTCTACCGTGTCTTGATTGGATCGTATAATGAGCGAATGACACTACGACCCTTGGCCAATACCGGACGTGCTTAGACCGAGATTTGACGCGAACGATAAATCAACCTAATTTTATTTCTACCGTCGAGTATAATCCTCACTCCCTCCTTCCTTTCCCCCTTTCATGTCATGCCACCCATTAGTTCAAACTTTCACCAAAATCGTTTCGACGATTCGGTTACTTTGAACATTTATCATCACGACACGTGCTTTATTTATTATTATATTATCCATTCTGTAATAATCTTTCATTTGTATCTTATTTTGAACACATTGCACATGCGAGTATATTTAATATTTACAACTTACGTGTTTATTTTACATTTGACATGAGAAATGAAAATTGTTGCCTAAAAACACTTAACATAAACCCATACGATGTTAATCTATTCTTTGTTAAATGTTACATGCATATATAATTTGATACGTATTTTTACGTGATCCATGAACCTTTTTAATGACCAAACTGCAAGAAAATGTAAAATAACGTTTCCCGTATGACACGTGTTTAAACGAGCATCATTCAAATTAGAAAATGATTACGTTTCTATTTTAATCCAAATAATATCGCACGATGCATTTTCGAATTATATGTTAAATAAAAATAATTGTATATTAAAATAAAATATTAAAGTATTAAAATCTGAAGTTGAATGAGAATAGAAAATAGATTAAAATAAAGAAATAGACAAAAATGATTAAAACCATTTGTAGGGTAAGAAAATATTAAAGAAAATATATATTATTCTGTTGGATTGAATGGTTGGATGATATTGCATCGATAAATTGGCATAATCTTTAAGATGTCTCGTTTCAACCATGAAATTTTGTTCTTCCGTTCAATCGTTATACGTCGTTTTCTAATAAATAGGGTGAGAAAGCAAAAGAATAAAAATAAGAATAAGAATAAGAAAATACATTGTAAAAAGTTGAAGGAATAAGATGAAGACCCTACCAAAGAAGACAAGACTTTAGTAGAAAGGAGCTTCAAAGTTTAATATTTAACGAGCTTAAACCCCTACCCCTATTTAACCACCACCTTATCTTTGACTCCTTACCACCAAACTTATCTTCTTCATTTTTTTTTCTTCTGTTCGTCAACTAGTCTTCTGTATATAACCTCAGATCGTGTTTCTTTTCCTTCTTAGATCCTTGCTTTATTTTTGCCAGGGTATCATTCGACCGATACGAACCCAAGTTGCATTAGTTGATTCCTTTTGAAGTTATATCCAGTATACCATTAACGTTAACTTCCTTGAGAGGAGGAGAAGAAGAAGAAGAAGAAGAAGAAGAAGAAGGAGAAAGAGCCCTGATAAATTTCAAATTATTCGATCCACCTCAGATCATCTTACTTCTTCTGTGTTCGAAGGAGAAGAAGAAGAAGAAGAAGAAGATGTTGAGTATCTTGAAAGAAGATCAAGCCGATAATCGTTTTATAAATGCTAGAAAGCTAGGAGTTAACGAGATGACTTCTCCTCTTTTGATAAACTAACTTCTATTTTATTATTTGTATTTTTTTTTTTTCAATCTTTTTATTCTTAGTATTAGGTCGTTTCTATAACTATCTTCCTAATATTTCTCTTATTTTATATTATTTTATATTATTTTATTGAATAATATACGATTATGTTATGTTCCTTTTTATTTTTGTTATTTTATAAAATCTAAGATTTGATATAATTTTTTGTTATTTGTTAATATCTGTTTAGTTTTGAATTATTTTATCTAACGATAAGAATAAAAATTGTTTAATTTTCTTTCAGATATACTTTGTTCAAATATTACATGCATATATAAATTGTTTATATTAATTTTTTAATACATCGATAATTATTTTTAATATTTTTAATATGTTCAAAGGAAATTTGATATTGTTCGAACTTTTTTCGAGATATTGAACAAGACTTCTCACAGTGTCAGTTCTCTCTTTCTCTGTTTTTTCTTTCTCTATCGTTGAAGGATTAATACGAGGAGGGGTTGTTGAAAAGGGATGAAAAAAAATCGACCGAAGGGTTGGTTCGAGTCCTTCTACGTAGGAGGCAGCACGTCTAATATTACCGACGAAACTTATGCTGCCATCTATTGTTCAATCAATCAACTTTTCTCCCTTTTGATATGATTAAAAAAAATAATAATTAAACAATTATTTATTAATCAAAACCAATGGAAAAATTTTTATATACAATTTTTTTTTCCTGATTTTATTCGATAAGGAAATTATGGAAAATATTTCTCGTCAATTGTTTCTTGTCAAATCAAAATCTTTAATATAATATCTACCCAGTTAACAAAACGTTAATATGACGTTCGATTTACGTTCGATTTACGTCATATTAATGTTTTGTGTTAACTGGGTAATATTTTAATCCTTTATCAAGAAGGATCATGATCATATTCTAATTGATGTTATATTAGACTGTAACAACGTTAAAAGTAAAATAGAAATAAAATAAAAATATAAATGAAAACAATGTAAACTTAAATCGAATGAAATGAGAATAATTGTCATTTTCTTCGAATAAATTCTTAGATAATTTCATTCGAGAAAATCTGACGATGACCATGTGGACGATGACGATGATGATGATAATAATGACGATGATGATGATGATGATGATGATGATAATGATGATGATGATAGCTTTTTAACAAGGTTCTCACGATCTCCCAAGAATACGTTTAGAGTGGTGTATAAAGGAAAAGAAAAATAGAATGGATATGTTCGAATAAGAGAAAGAAGAATAAGGAAGAAGGAAGAAGTAGAAGGAAGGAAGGAAAGAAAGGAAGGAAGGAAGGAAGAAGAAGAAGAAGAAGGAGAAGAAGAAGAAGCATTGTGAAAATTTCGAGTGGCTGGAGATACTTAAGGTTTCATGGAACGAAGATTAAGAGAAAGACTACTAGTTAAAGGCGATGACTGGCTGACTTTTTTGAGAGCCGTGAATTATCTTGTCGTCTTTTCGACGAGCCTTGGGTGGTCTCCATGGATTCTCTTTCTATCATGGGTTGGTTAAAACCTCATCCTTCGTTCGTTGGAATCATTGAAATATAAGAACTAAGTTAACCAACTTCTATAAAATATTTATCAACTAATAGAACACTGAATTTATCAATCCTACTCTTAATCTTATATCATATTAAAGAAAAAATGAATAAATAAATGAATGAATAAATTAATGAACAAATTTACAATGATTAGAGTACACAATTGTCAATCTATTCTGAACCTTCAATTCTATTTTACATTAAAAAAAAATCTTTTATGTTATAACGAAACTCGTATCATCAACTGAATCCTACTACTATATTAAGAATTTTGGTATAATATGAAAGAATTAAGTGAGTAAGTGAGTGAGAAGGATAAAGAAAGAAAGAAAGAAAGGAAGATAAGGGCGCAACCTATTTTTTAGTTAAATTACACGATTCCAAACGACTAGACAGACGGGAGTAGTAAGAAGAACCTTTCCTCAATATGCGATTTTCCCCTCGTTAGGCGGCTGGTGCAAGGATTAAGAATTAATCCTAGGACAAAAAGAACGAGCTAGAGAGTGTCTCGTGAATAACGAGGGCACTTCTTTAGATATAATATAACTTAAATATACGATACAATATATATATATATTCTGACAGAGATCAGTGATTACGTTTTCCAAGTAGATTTTAATATCTTTCTTTAGATTTACTTGCTCTACCACTATTAAACTAGTATTACTATTACTCTCACTCATCTTCCTTCTCTTCCTCCTACTACTACTACGAATAAAATGAGGATGGATAAGATTTGACTTGGTTAAAAAGAGATAAATGAAGAGAGAAAGATGATGTCGGTATTTCCTTTGGTAAAGGATACTTGGGATTAATCAGGAATACTGTAATCAAATTTAACATCCGAATTGAGTATTTTCGCTTACAAAGAGCGAAAAGAGAGAACTGAAAGAGAGAAAGAGAGAGAGAGAAGGGCTCGTCGTCTCGGTAAAGCGAAAGGGCCAGTCGAGAACGAACTCGTCCAAGGCCGTCGAACGAAAAGGAGAAACGAGAAGGACTTCTTCTTCTTCTTCTTCTTCTTCTTCTTCTTCTTCTACCACTTGCGTAGCTTAATTGGAAAACTTGCAGATTAACGATTCTGCGAGACTACGCGAAAATGTTCTTTATGAATGAGAGTAACTGAGAGATAGAAAGAGAAAGAAAAAGAGAGAGAGAGTAAGAGAGAAGGAAGAAGAGAAAGAGAGAGAGAGAGAGAGAGAGAGAGAGAAGGTTATGCCCTTTTCACAAAGTTACACGCAAGGAATAAGGAGTAAGTAAGTAACAGGATATGGAAAATACGTTAGGACGTAAAGCTTCCTCGAGAAACCCTTCGTCAAATCTGATTGAAGAATTTCGTTTCTATATTTACGTCAAAGCAAACCTTTCTCTTTCTCTCTCTCTCTCCCTCTCTCTCTCTTTCTCTTTCTTTCCTTCTATCGATCAAATTCTACTCTCTAAATTCGATTTAAGATTATATCAACTTACTTTTGCAATTTACCTATCTTAAGAGATGTTATTATCATTGTATACCTATTTGACAATTTATATCCCCTCCTATGCACTCAAAATAATTTTCCTATATATAAATATAAATATAAATATATATAGATTATTATTAATATGTTATTTATGTATTAAGCTAATTAGAAACTACCAAATATGGTCTTTGATATATTTAAAATTCATATTAAAATAATTGTTAGGCTAAGAAATCTTGTATTATTCTATTGAAATACAAATTTCTATGTATTTGTAGACATATATATTTGTATAAAATCTAAACAAATTATTCTATCGATATTTGAACGTAAAATAAACATGAAATAACATTGATACGACGTGTTAGAAACGAATTTCACGTATAATGAAATTAGCGTTAAATATTTTTAGAATAATAATAGTAATTATAATAATTATATGAAAAAATTGTGAAAAATTATCGTATAATTAGATAGAAAAGAAAAAAAGAAAGGTAAAAGGTAGGTTGGATTAGATAACGATGGTTAAAGTGGCCGTGTTACGGATTCGAGGTGAACGTGAAATTTCAACGTTTCCAAAGCATCCCGACTACTAATTCGGTGTTTCCCGGCACACCGTTACTCTCGAATTTCCGGCGGTGTGGGGGCTAAATTATCCCCGACTGCTATCGTAATTAGATAAATTAACAGACCGTGAGTCGGGGCATCGTGTTCGCACCGAGGCTCATCTCCTAGGCGTTTCCGGAAACGGTAGTGCTTCAACTCCGTCTAACTAGCACTACTGTTGTCGTCTATAGATACCTATAGATATCGAATTAAACAACATCTTTTATCTATTACTATCTACATTTCTTTTTCTTTACTTTCTTTTAATTATCTTTCTAATTCCAATTATATTAACCCCATTGATGTACAAATTAAATGAAACTTAGTGCGAGTGAAAAATACTTTTCCGTTTAGTTTAACTGAACATTTAACGTGAAAGCTGAGAAAGAGTACATTCTTTACTTTGAAATTTAAATATTTATTAATCAGATTGATGTTAATAAAAAACTACAAACTAATTATTGTATATTGCACGATATCTGCCGAAAAAAGCACTTGACGAGTTAGATTCGTCATTGCATGCGTGTTGTCTAAGAGTTAAAATATTAATTCAAATATTATTAACTACCAAAAATTCACAATTAACAGTTTCGTTTTCCTCTAATCTATCCTCTCTTTGATATTTCTAATCGTTGTTGTCTACTAAATAAACGATTAAAATATTCTATATCATATAAATACATTTCAAATGAAAATACGTTATCCCTCGAAATATTGATTTACTTTAACACAAAGATTTATTTATCAAACATATTTTTTCAATTCATTCCTTCTATCTTCCAACTCAAATTAATCATAATCGTTTATGTTATAAAACTATTTAGAAAAATTAAGTACACACTACAATAATACAGGAATTAAAAAAACATGTAAATGATAATCGCAAAGTATACTTGTCAAAAAAAATAAAAAGGAAAAAAACGAACCTTTAAAATTCCTTTTAGAACCTTCTTGAAATCCTGTTGAAATCCTGCCAAGTATCGTTGAACGTGAAAGAAACCCGTAGGAATAAGAAAGCTAAGCTCGTAGTTCTTTGTTCCCGATGTTAAATCTTAAACCGCCGTTGACAAACTGCCAGCAGTTACTCCTTGTAATGTCGAATAAATTTTATCAAAACATATTATTTATATTATTAGTAACTTGCTTTATTTCCCTCTCTTTCTCTCACTCTTTGTTTCTTGGAGGTGTCTCTTCGTATAAACATTGTTTACATTTTCTAATGTTATTATGAAAAGGATCATTCATTGTGTTTGTACGTCTTTTTTTCTTTGTCGAATCGTGTCAGGCAGCTTTTACGTGTCCTCGTGTGTAAACATCGTTTATAATATTGAAAGTTACTTACACATGTATAAACATATATGTATGTGAACGTATACGAAACATATACGTTCTTTTTATTCATCTCTGTGTGTCTGTTTTTATCTTTTCATATCTTCTCGTTCTACATTTTTTAATTTATATAAAAATAATTTTAAAATTAAGATATTTAGATAATTAATTCATTATTATTTTATTAATATTAATTAATATTATAAAAAAATTATTAAAATGTATTATTTGAAAATGATACGAATGAGATGAATTACTATTATTTATCGTTAATTATATTATATTAATGTTAAATAAAATTATAACAATTATTAAAATATATTATTTGAAAATAATACGAATGAAATGAGTTACTATCCATTATCAATCATAGATTAATTATATTTCTAAGAATACTAACTTCCTCACCCAGTTGTGACATAATTAATTTTGTCAATAATTCTTATCTAATTCATATAATAAATAGTTTATATTTGTAATATATCTGTCTGTAATTGTTTTAAAAATATTCTTATAATAAAAGAATTAATACTAAAAAAGTCCCAAAGGTAAAGATCATTAGGAAAATATTTGATCTCGAATGAAACACCATAGGGATCTTTAGCAAAGAGTATAATAATCTCTCAACACAAGTAGCATAAACCAGAAAAGGGATTGGTTAGAAAAAAAATGAAAAAATGGGTGAGAGAGTAAACTAACGGGGGTTGTTTCTACGCTTTTCTTTAACCCACAACGACGACGACGACGAAGTTGAACGAACGAACGAAGAAACTCGCGAGATTTTTTCGATGAAACAATACACCTTCTTCTTCTTCTTCTTCTTCTCGCATCGAGCTCGAAGCCTTTTTTTTTCTCACAAAGAAGAAGAGACCCATAAGAAGACATATCTATCTCTGTCCCTCTCGGTTTCTCTTTTCTTCCCATTGAAATAACTCGAGCGTTATCCTTTTCATTTCGGTCCTTACTTCTAACCCAAACGGCCTCTCGTAATTATCACGAGGACATTCGATCCCCAGAGCCTTTCTCTATCAATAATTACTTTGCTTTTCGTTGCTATATTTCTACGAAAGAAAGAAAGATATAAAAAGGTAGAGAAAAAGATAAGAAGAATAAAAAGGCATTATTTCATCTAAATATCCTTGAATAATATCTAAGATAAAAAGGAATATATAAGGGTGGGAAGAGAGGAATTAAAATTTTTCATACAATTTTATTAGATTCACTAATAACGAAAATACACCTGAGATGAGTTTCAACAAATGGATCCTTAATTTATTATCCCATATACGTAGGAATGAATTGTTTCATTGAATTCAACGAAACTTTTCATTCATTAAATTATACCATGTTTCAAATGTGATATCTCTTTGAATCTTTCGTTAATTAATTTCACATTCATTCGTAAATTATTAGAAATTTGTACGAGTAAAGATTAATGTAACGTAAGTAGTTTACATCAATGAAACATTAACATTTATGAATTACTTTAAATGACTAGAAAATAAAACCAACAAAATTGGAAGATTTAAAGAACAATTTTACGTAAAAATAAAAATATTGAGCAGAGTGTAAGATCACCTGACAAAAAAAAAAGAATAAAAGAAAAAATAAAGAACACCGTGAAAAATTAATTGTTAATATTTTTTTCTACTATCCCAAAACTTTCACCCTATTCTTCCTTTCTCGTTCCCTATTCCACTCTCTCTTTCTCTCGTCCCTTCTTCAGTGTCCTTAGCCAAGTAGGATTCCAAAAGGATCAGGAGACGCGACCTTAAGGCTATCCGCCTTAAGGGCGTGTTTCGACTCACGACCGCCAAGAAGAGGGTGAGTTATAAATCGATTTACGTCACGGCCAATGAGGGTTGAAAGTGGCGCTTTCTGATTGGCTCCTGCCCAGACCACTCCCACGTCGTTAATAGAGAACCACCAAGCGAGAAAAGCCCGTTCCACAAGGCCGCAACAATTCTAATCCTACCCTTTTTCTTTCCTGTTTCTTTCCTTTTTCTTTTTTATACAACACTTAAGCGTTTTTACGAACAAATTTCTTATCTTCACCATACATAATTTCTTCCCTTTCTTTTAGATAATCCCCCTACTCGTGATTTATTTAAACAATATTTCTTTTTTCTCTACAAGATTTTTACAAACCTCCCGTGATTATCGTTTAATCAAATAATTCGTAAAAAAACAATAATAAGATTAGCTTATGGTGTTTAGGTAATTACAATTCTAATCTAATATACCCTTTACAAATTATAATTAATTTTGTTCAAAACTAACTTTGGAGAAACAAATTAGTTGGATACTCGACTCGATATTCGAATAATTAAATTAACTTTAACAAAAATATATAATTTATCTCGTAGGGATGATAATAATAATGATAAAAAAAATGAACGGTGCTATGTGAATCGTAGAAGAAGAAGAAGAAGAAGAAATGTAGAATGAGGAGGGAAGAATAAAAAAGGTGAGGAAGAAAAACTAAAAGTAAAAAACCGAAAAGAGATAGAGAGATAGAGAGAGATAGTTAAGAGAAGAAGAATAAGAAATAAGAAATAAGAAATAAGAAATAAGAAATAAGAAATGCGAAATGCGAAATAAGAAATAATAAGAAATAAGAAGGAGAAGAAGTTTTTGGGGTGTAGAAAGGAGGAAACAACACAGCGTACGGTGTTTCGTAGGCGTATCCTAGGCCTCGATGTTGAGGCGTCAACTATGGTAAAGCCCACCTTCTGTGTTGGTAACTAGGGCTATGTCTGCCTGGTTGGGAGTGTGAAAAAACGGACCAATCGGCGATGCGAGAGGGCCACTGTCGACAGGGACGGCCACCCCTACTCTCTTAGGGTAGAATTGCTGCGCGCCCGCGCGTATCGCGCGCACACCATTCGAAACGAAACGAAACTAAACGAAAGGGAAGAAGCCTAGGCTTTAGAGGGGGCGCGAAGAGATCAGAGGAGGAGAAGGTAAAGAGAAAAGAGAGAGTGAAAAGAAAAAAGAGAGAGAGAGAAAGGAGAGTTGGTGGTGGCCGCCCCCGGGGGCTCCCAACCCCGTGCAGCCGGCACCGAACGAGCTCAGTTGCCCATCGCCGCGACGACGACACGGTTGCGCTCCGACTAAGATCTCGCGAGTGAGATATTATTATACCTTATAATCATACTAAATCAACGTTTTTACGTTTGTCATCGATAGAACAAGAGATACTATACATAGAAAAATCTATCGAGACGTATAAATATATTATATTTTTATTTCTAATTTATCCAGTTACGTATATAAATATATACATACATCAAGTTTTAATTAATCCGAGGAAAACAATTATAACCACAGTGCACACGAATAATAATAATTATTATACAACTTGATATAAATCAACAATCAATATATTGGAGTTATTAAAACTGTCATCTTGTTTACCTCTATCTTTATTTCTACATTTTCTATGGGAAAACTGGGATCATTTTATGTTATGTTAATTATTGGATAAAAAGGATATATATATATATATATATATATATTGTTTTTCTGTATTTTTTTTCTTCATCATTTTTAATAAGAAATAATAATTAATGAAGTTTCGATCATCTCAAGAATAAAAGGATTGTATTTTGTTGTTACGAGTATCATTGTATGCTGTGAACATTATTTGATTTTGATATTTTATTCATTGACAAGTACCAGGGGGTTTCATTTATCCTAAGTGCAAGAGAGATATACGTATGAGAAATTGGTGAAAGAAAATTATGAAGAAAAATACTTTGAGATAAAAGAAGAGGAAGAAGAAGAAGAAGAAGAAGAAGAAGTATACGGTGAAGTTTTTGTTGGGTTACTTCTATTATATTTTTTTTGTTATACCTAGAAAGACAGAAACAAGTATATAATTTCTCTCTCTCACTCTCTCTCTCTCTTTTACTCTCCTTCTTTATTTTTTTTTCTCTCTTTTCACTCTTTCGTATCCACACGTTCTCGTTGCCGTCGCTCACTGAAAGTTTGCCCGCCGGCAAACTACTACTACTACTACTACTACTACCACTACTACTCGTACTTTCTTTCATTTCCATATTTCTTTTTCTCATCTAAAGGAAAAAGTTCATATATTTAGATACATATACGTATATATTTATCTAACTATCTATTTATCTGTATCGGATGGTTCGATAATATCTTTTGGCACAAGATACAAAAATATACAACGAAAGGAAACGAAAGGATAAAACAGAAGATTCAAGAGTATCTAGATATTTATCTATCATCG
Source organism: Mischocyttarus mexicanus (assembly GCA_023678845.1). Classification (NCBI taxonomy): domain Eukaryota; kingdom Metazoa; phylum Arthropoda; class Insecta; order Hymenoptera; family Vespidae; genus Mischocyttarus; species Mischocyttarus mexicanus. Next base: position 1,163,333 of record JACGTP010000023.1, on the reverse strand, counting down.
AAATAAGATTGAAAATGTTAACCTAGGGATATAATAATAAGAATAATAATATTATAATCAAACCTAGGTAGATTTGAAATCCGATTATAAAGATCTATGGATAATAACGTACGACTAAGGATTACAAGTATTAACAATATCTTGTGGGAATATCTCAACGAAGGATCAACGAAAGAGTTTCATTTTAGAGTATTTCAATCTCTATGATAGAAGAAGAAGAAGAAGAAGAACAAGAAGGATCGTTTATTATTTTCATGGAACATTATAATAATAAGAAGAAAGTTTATTTAAACTTGTAACGTTATTTTTACGTAGCGTCGGATGCTGAATGGGTACGGCCAAGTATTGGGGCCTATCGTGAATCAAATCGTGTCGAGTAATCTCAAATTTTAACGACGAATATATAGATTCTTAGGAATAGAGAAACGATACACCGAGTATATGTTTACATACATATATATACATATATTATACGTATAACGAAGATAATAGTTCCTAAATCTTAAAGAAAGAGAAAAAATAAGGATAAGAAGAAGAAGAAGATAATCATCTAGGCCCAAGAATGTCATATATTGAAAATTAATTGCAATAAAATCCAGAAGTAGTTGAAGAAGGACATCAAGATGCCGCAACGTACGCCGTTTGCGATTCAGGAGTTATTGGGTCTTAATGGTACCGGAAATGCAAGTGGTACCGATCGTGGCTCACCTCAAGGATCGCCACCCGCCGGCGTATCGGCGGTTTCTTATGCACCTAATGCACCCCACCACAAACTCTGGGATTACATGCCTAGCTTGACGAATCATCTGGGTAATCTTGGAAATCTTGGGAATCTAGGAAATTTGACGGCCTCTCGTATGGCCTACCTGAATGCTCAGGCTGCCGTCGCGGCTGCTTTTCTACCACCACCACATCCTCATCCTGCACATCATGTACCTCATCATCAGGTACATCAACCAGGTCAACTTCCTGCCTCACCTGCTGGTGTCAATGTTCATCCAGCGGCACACGCGCAACATGTACTTCCTGGGACCGCTGTTACCGCCAATCATCATCAGCATAGTCCAAATCAGCATACACCGCCACACGGTAAGTTTAATTGACGATGATTGATGATAATGATGATAATGATGATGATTATGATGACGATTCATATACATTTTATTTTCTATTGTATTTACAGAATTATTAATGTTTATTCACTTCCTTTGAAGTCACAGATATTATGTGTGTACTACCAAGTTATTTTATCATCCTTCCGTCGGGTAACTCGACTTCAATCGATAGTATATAGTATCATCATCATTCTCTCTCCCGTTAAACGAGCACTTAACGTGCCACTTATGGCTATCGTTTAACACCCTGAGCCTACTCGAGATCGTGTTACCGAAAATCGCACCTTTATTGCTCGTACGGGAACGTGCCCCCGCCCCTGCCTTCCCACTAACTCCTCACCCCCCTTCCTACCATCCTACCCCTCCCCTCACCCTATTCTTCTTCTTCATTGTGTCGAATGATATCTTTCTACAAGAATCGAGGGAATTTTCACGGAAAACATTCTAACATACAAACAACAGCTGACCATTTTCTCTCGGGTTTACTGCTACCCACCCATTTATGACTAATCAAATTCTAACTAATTGTGCTGTATATATATTTCTACTGTGTAAATATCTACTTCTTAGTATATTTTTATGTATACGTGTGTGTGTGTGTGTGTTGTTTGTTTTTCTTCCTTAATTTTTTTTTTTAAATCATCCTGACGTCATGAACGTAACGCGTGAGGAATATCATGTAACGGTTAGAGCCCACGTTACGCCTTGCACATTGTGGGAATCGAATATATTTTCGTCGGAATAATCCCCAACGTTATGAATAATTAGTGGTATAATGAGTTGAGTGTTGGGTAGACCTGCAATGTCTCACCAAAACACAAAGAACCTCGATGAATCGTAAAAATGGCTGCGTACGTGCTTGCTTGCTTGCTTGCGTTAGTGAGTGAGTGCGTACGCGCGAGCAAACTGTTCTCAACTCATGCCAAATTAAAATTCCTAACTGGTTTCTTTTAATATCCATTGATTATACGAGAACGAATTAAAATAGACATCTTTAGGATGGTAAATCAGATAAATTAGGTAAGATCGGTTTATTACTCGGTTATCATTTTTATTATCAAAACGATGACGAACTTCGTTGAGTAATAATTATTTACCTGTTTCCACCTTCACTCCCATCCCAAAAAGAAAAGAACAAGAAAAATTGATCGATTAAAATACGAATGAAAATCTTGATTCCATCCTGAATGGATTTAACGAATAGAATATTACCCTAATCCAAGAAATGAATCTTAATCGAAGTACCTATTGGTAAGATCACTTTATGGGTTAAAAAGAAGTAGTATGATGACTGACTCGATTACATTATCTACGATCAGAACTAATCTTTGAAAAGAAAATAAGCAACTTAGGAAGAGAGTGGAGGAGTTCGTCACGTTCGACTCGTCCGTTCGTTTCGTAGTGAATTTTGAGAACGTTTTTCGAGTATCGGGTTCCCGTACGAGGGGGGGGTCAGGACAAAGGATCAGACCTTCCATTCAAACGTCACTCTGGCACCTCGTCTTACAGTAGAGCATTTTTATTTGCCCCGCGCGCGCGCGCGCGTACACGCACTCTCTCTCTCTCTCTCTCTCGCTCTCTTCTGGTACGTACCTTTATTTTTTGTCTTAAAAAAATCTTGGGCAGACTTAAAGAAGAAAGTACAAGCCAGGATAAGTAGATTTTAACAAGAATTTTTTTTTTCTAATTTCCTAAACGATAGTTAATGATAATAATAATAATAAGAAGAAGAAAAAGAAATATAATCAACGTTGTTGTCATCAGTCATCGTGAAAAAAAAAATAATATACGAACTCATTGAAGTAACTTCCGTTTAATTTTTCTTTTTTAATTTTAACATAACATTAAATAACTCGTCAAAAAATTATAATAATTTATTACGTATTCGTGACATAAACTGCATCGGAAGTAAATTGTGATTCAACTTAATAGGTTCCTTGAATGAAATCAATCGTAAATACTATACTACTACTACTACTACTACTATTAAGGAATGATTAGAATAGAAAAGAAAAAAAAGGTAACCAGGGATAGAAAAGAGAAAAGAAAAAAATGAAGCTTTTGATGAGGGTTGGTTGATGAAATCGATAAAACGTCTAGAAACGTTGAGAGAAAATCGTATTTGCCTGTGATCGGGAAGAACAAGGCTGCTGTGGTGGGGGGTTGGTGGTTTGGGGTGGATCATGGTGTAATGTGGAGAAGGTAAAGGAAAGTAAAGGAAAGGAAAGGAAAAAAGGTGAGGCCCAAGAGGTATTGTTCCAAATTCTTAGATTCGTGTTCTCGTAGCTCTTGATTCTTCTCAACTTTCTTTTTAGCCTCGGCAACCACCATATCGACTTTCGCACACAGCTTTTCGGTTCGTTTGAAGTTGGCAATCAACTAGATTGCCTATCAACGCTTAGCAGAGGAGGACACATACTCATTCTCTATCTACTTTTCTCTCTTTCTCTCTCTTTCTGTCGTTCTTTCTTCCTCGTCGGCTAGTCCCTTTCTCTTTTTCTCTCAAACGATCTTACAGATCTCTTTTTCCCTCCTGCATGTATGCAGACTTCCTTCTGCTAACGCTTCTCGACGAACCATTCAACAAATCGTCGTATAATCGCGCAACCCTTGCTGCTACACACCGTCCTCTTCTGCTTTATAAGAAAAAAAGAAGAAAGAAAGAAAGAAAGAAAAGAAAGGAAAGGAAAAAAGGAAAGAAAAAAAGAAAGAAAAGGCAGGATAGGGTATATCTGACCTTCTGCAATTTTTTACACCTACTTTGTCGTTTTTACATATGTTTCTATGAATGATTAAGAACGTAAGTAAATAAGGGGACAAAATAGATACTAAATAGTGTATTAATTCAAGAAATAACTTAACGATTAAATAATGTGATATAAAAATTGTAAGAATTTCAAGTAGGTACTTGCACGCGTGTGCACACGTGCATACAAATGCAAAGAGAATACAATTTTTTTCTTATCGATGGGAAAAAAGCTTATAGTGGAAGAAAACGAAATGAAGGAAATAAAGAATGAAGAGGTAAGAAGGTTGAGATAAAAAGAAAGACAGAAAGAGATAGATAGATAGAAAGAGAAAGAGAAATAGAGAGATAGATAGATAGAAGGAAGGAAGGAAGGAAGGAAGGAAGGAAGGAAGGAAAGAGGGATTTCATGGAGAGGGGATTAAATTCTGAGCACCGGGGGTGGTTAGCTGATTCTGATGGTGGTGGCAGTGGTGGTGGGGTGGTAGTAGCGATGAAGGAGGAGAAGGAAGAGGAGAAAGAGGATACGAAGGTGGTGGTGGTGGAGGAGGTGGAGGGTGGAGACGGAGGGTGCGGCCTATAGGCGCAGGTCGATACTGATTAGTACTTCAAAGCGACTCGAAACGCGTAACCATCCCCGAGCTCGGTTCGACGCCGACATTTGCGACAAAGCATACCGAGCGTCGGCACTCGAGCAAAAAATCTTGAACAAATTAGCGAATTATGAATTCGCTCGGGCTTTGTTTTCTGGAAAGTGCCTGGAGTCGGTTGTAAGAGACTCATAATACAATCCTCTCTCTCTCTCTTTCTCTCTCTCTCATACTTGCTCTCACTCTCCCTGTTTCTACGTTCACAATTCTCTCTCTCTCTCTCTTTCTCTCTCTTTTATATATTTTTTCTCTCTTACATGCGAACTACGCGCACTCTAGGAACACACGCTTCCATGCCTGCTACTCTCTACTATACTCTTTACTCTACTCTCTACGTGCCCGCACACGATATTGCGCGATCACGCGTGTGCGTAAGTGCCATGCAATTCAAATTAGCCTTCTACGGTTAAATCCGATATCGTTCGCGTCACCCCCGTCGCGAGACCCATCGTTCTCTCTCTCTCTCTCTCTCAATCTCTCAATTTCTCTCACATTCTCACTCTCTTTCTCTCTATTTCTTTTATTTCTTCGATACCCCTCCACCTCCCAACCTGAACTACCGCTCTCCTTACTCTTTTTCCCACTTCTATTGCTTTTTCTCTTCTATTCTTATTTTTACACTTTTATTTATGCTAAATCTACCAATATTTCACGTACATATATATTTTTACAGTCAATGGATAAATGAATGAGATTTAGTAAGAGATAGAAAACGAGATTTGGATTATTTTGGTCATTTTTACACGAGAACACACGAATCCGAAATCTGATCTCTAAATTATTTAACATACTTTTGAAAATGTAGTTTTATCTTATAATAGAAATGTATTTTCTTGGAAGACGAGAGAAAATCTGTAATGCAAGTTAGAGGTAATATTATTATATATCGATTATTATAATAGAGAGTGAGAAAGAGAGAAAGAAAGAGAGAGATATTATAAAGAAAGGTATAACTATTGAGTAAATCGATATTCCTCAGGGTTGGAAGGATTATGCAATCGCCGAAATGCAAATTAAACGAAATTAAACAGTTAATTAAAGCACCGCCGCCCTCGGAGAAGTTAATTGAGATTCTTGGGAGATTTGTCGCGCGGAATGTCTTAATTTAGTCCCTTAAGCGTCCTAACTCGCCTTAACAACTTAGAATAATTGGATAACACTACCAAGGGCGCTTCTCTCTCTCTCTCTCTTTTTCTCTCTCTTTCTCTTACGCGTACTTTAACTTTCTAGGTAACAAAGAAATTTAAGAAAATACAGTTTTCCCTTAACGTTTAAAAAACATTTCTCCATGGTTGTCATCGTCATAAAAATTACAAAACAGAAAAACTTTCGACAATAAAATTCATTTCAATCGAACCTACGTTCATACGATTACAAAGATAAAAGATTTGATTAGAACATAAAATTAGGTTAATTTATAATATGGTTATTCTGATACAGAAATAAATAAAATAAAAGAAGGAAAGAAGTATAAAACAACTGATAAGGAATTGCACTGTTTGAGGTCCACAAAAATTCTCTGGGAATAATTTTATTTCCCCATTTATATTTTGCGAATATATAAATCAAATTGATCTATATAATATATACATACACACACATACAAACACACACATACAGTATCATATCGTCTTGCGTTTATCATCGAACTGCGAATAGCGGAAAGTGGAGGTCCCCTATTTTCCCATCGATTGATTCGCCACAAATTTTCCCTCGCATTGGTCAGAAATGATTTTCTCTCATTACGATAGAACTCTATTCGCGGTGTCAATCATTTGACCCTCGTTTCATAGTAATAGTAGTAGTAGTAGTAGCAGTAGTAGTACCAGACCGACCTATCGCCTAATCGCCTAATCGCGTAACGCGCTTCAACAAATCAATCCGAGAGTATACGAGCAACGACGAAAGCTCTAATCGAAACCTTCTCTCTGGTAATTATATATCCCGCCTAAGGGTAAACTACAAGTTTATCTCGCAAACTTGTCGATGATTACGAAAAATTGATTGATTACTTTCATATATATATAGAAATATTATTTCATTCATAACGCTTCAACGTTTCAATATTTGCTCGAGTGTGCGATATTCGAATGATGTCAACGAAATAGAAAGAAATAAATTGCCAGTAATTAATTAATTTAAATTAATACAATAAATAATTATATATATATATATATATATATATATATATAGTTGAATACTATAATATAAGAATTAATCTTATAATATTTTTCTACAATATATGTTCTAAATATTATATACGTGAATTGCAAACTTTACAAGTTTATTAATATCAGAAACCAAATATAGTTATTCCTTTAAAATTTCAAACCTAATTTAACAAAACTATAATTCAACCAACCCACTTCTCCTACATTTTATATTTTCTATATAATATTCTATTAAAAAAAAAAAAGAATAAAACACGTGTGCATATGGGTAAGAATAGTAGATAAGAATGCAAAGGACTCATGGTCGTAAATTTAGACCCCTTTGACAACACCGGTGAAGTAAAAGCTTCGAAAATCCAAAAAGGAAGGAAGGGTGGTGTGGGAGGGGAAAGGTTGAGGGGGAAGGTGGTCGGTTGGTTGACGTAGGGCTTAGAAGAGAGGAGAGGGTTATTCGTCGAGGTCGTTCGTCGAGGTCGAGTCCGGGCCACGATGTGATGGTGGTGATGGTGATGGTGGTGATGGTGGTGGTGGTGGTAGGCTGGTTGGTAGTATTCTAGGTAATGTTAGGTAGTGTATACTAGTGGGAACGCGTTATGGCAATGGTGTTAAAGCGACATAGTAGGTGCCAGAGAGCTAAACCCCTCGGGGAGCTGCGGGACGTTAATGAAATAACACGGGAATTAGTCTCGGACATTAGCAGCAAACTATGTCCATTAGCGTGCCTCGGCGAACTCGCCGAGTTTCACCCTCCTCCACCCCCTTAGTTGATCCCTCGAGCAGCCCTTTCGGTCGATCCTCTCCCACTCTCCCTCCACTCCACTTCCCACCTCACCCCAATCCCCAAATGCCACTTCCAAAAGTCCTACGATTTCCACTGGGACGATTTCGCTTAACTTTTTCTTCCAATCATTTTTATCTATTTCTTTTATTTATATTAGTTAGTGTTCTTTTTCCTACCAAATAGAATATTAGAATGATATTCTAATATTTTCAGTTCAAATTATTATATACAACAATCTGGTTAAACGATGATATTGAATTTATATCATTACCGATAAGAAACACGTTATTATGAATTGTGATGTATATTATATTCTTGAAGATTTTATAATAAAATCAATTGATGATGAGAGATACTTCTTTTTTCTATTTTTTTTAAACGATACGATAATTTGGACAATTCGTTAAAAAATATCTACACTGATCGTATAAAATTGATTGGAACTACCACCAAAGTATTAGAGGTGGTTTATAGAAAAAAACAAAAATAAAAGAGGAAAGATAAATTAAAGGAAAAATATTGTATATAAAATAAAAACGTCCACGTGAGAGATCTACAAAAATCTCGATAGTTAAAGAAAAGTTATAGATGCATATATGGGAATAAATTCTTCTACGCGTTCTTAAACGCAAGTTTCTCATGTTTATTAGTATATGCATGTGTGTGAGGTGTCGCGAATGCAATGGGAGTTCTCCAATGTATGCATGCTTCATACATTGTCGTAGTCGTCGTCGTCATCGTCGTCGTCGTCGTCGTCGTCGTCGTAGTTGCGGGCTTTCAAGCGAACGAGCGTAAGTCGCTCAAATTGGTATGGATTTCCAGTCCAACACCTCGATTGTCCCTCGGTGAAGAGTACTTCGCGAGCATACATGAATTCACGCCTCGAACACACACGCGCCGACGTCATTTGTGCGCGAGCTTACCTCGCAAACATGCACACACACACACACACACACACATGTATATAATACACACATATATAAAGAGGATAGAGAGGAGACAAACACGCAAATACCTGCATACATATACATACATACAAAGATGATAGACTCATACACGTTATCCCTTCACACAAACACACATATAAATACATGTATACATATATGAGATTCAGAAACGCAGGCGCAAGAAGGTAACGACGCGTGGTAGGTTGCGTGTGCGTGTTGAAACACGGAAAACGGTGAGGAACCTTGATTGCGTGCCTCTGAATACATTTCCAGCCGTACTCTAAGTAGCAGCTCATTCCGAGCTTGCCTGCCTTCCAAGTTAAAAAGTTGAAGGTAGTATATACTATGTATGTAGGTACGAAGGAAGGAAGCAAGGAAGGTAGAAAGATAGAAAGGTAGGTAGGTAGGTAGGTAGGTAGGTAGGTAGGTAGGTAGGTAGGTAGTAGCCTCTTCGAAGGGCCAACATGAACGCACGCGCGCGCGAAAAAACGTCAGCCAGCCAGTCAGCCTACGAATATGCCCAAGCTCGCACGTTCAAACGATTTTCTTCTTCTCACCTACCCCCTATACCCAACCCCCAACCCCTTTCCACCTCCTCCTCCTCCTCCTCCTCCTTCTAACTTCCCCTCATTCCCCGCGTACGCGTTTGCTCTTCTTTCTCTATCCATCCCCTTCTTGTCGCTAATTTGTAGGGTGAAAGAGAACTTGCAATTTTCCGTAGAATCGCGACAAACGACTACACGATTATTCTCTCTCTCTCTCTTTTTCTTATATACACACACATCAACACCACACTCATATCTTTTATTTTCTTTCTAAATACTTTTATACCTCTGTCTTCTTGTCTCTCTCTTTCTGTATTCGTATAATGCTATCCAATTTTCTTCTATAAATAAACGAAAAATAAGATTTCGAAAAATGTATGCACGTATGTATACACGTATATATGTGTTTATGTATGTATGTATGTGTTTATGTATGGTACGTGGAAATCAAGCACACGGCGTATGTTTCTTTTATTGAATAAGAATGAAGAAGAAAAGTAGAAAAAGAGAGAGAGAGAGAGAGAGAGAGAATAAGCTTTTCAAGGAGTAACCGCAAATCCTAGTATAATACTAATAGGGCCATAATAGGGTCAATAGGGCTTAGCCGTGCGACGACAATAAGATCCTGTCAAAATACACGCCTGTAACACGAGACTTAGGAAGTGGATTTTTCTCAATGGACTTGCCCNAATTTCCTTCACTCTCTCTCTCTTTCTTTATTTTTCGAAAAAAAAAGAAGGAAAGGAAGAAACATGATGACGGTATATTAAAAGGCTAACTTTTTCTTCCCCTTTTTATTTTCTTTTTCTTTCAGACTAGGTAATTTAACGAGGCAGAAATGAAAAAGAAAATACAGATTAACGAAACGTTTAGAAAAATCCTCATCGGAATTACCTTTAGTTTATGGATACTTTTTTCTTTCCTTCTTCTTCTTCTTCTTCTTCTTCTTCTTATTCTTCTTCTTCTACCTTTGCATATGTATAAATACGTACATACGTATGTACGTATGTGTGTATAACGAAAATTACGTTCTGTTCTCTCATTACATTATCGGTACCTATTTTAATTGAATTTAGACGGAGCAGAAAAGGTCAGGACTCTTGGCTTTTCGCAGGGACTATTCGACGAAGAAATGCGACCTCGTGTCGTGGAGTTTCACGGAGTTTTAATTAATCGAATCGCTGCCGACTAACTCCTCCTTCTCCTCCTCCTCCTCCTCCTCCTACCCATGTCGTTAAAAGAGAGAGAGAGAGAGAAAACTGACTCCGCGAAAATCCACGGAGATTACTCGAATTAAAAATATATTAACGAGGTGTAACGAAGTAATCAAGTCTACACATACACAACATACACACACATATAGACACACAGTATAAACAAGAAGAAGAAGAAGAAGAAAAAGAAGAAGAAGAACACGAAGATGATGATGATGATGATGATGAAGAGGAAGAAGATACAAAAATATCTTTTCGTTTTTTCTTTGTTACAGGATTCTCACAGACGAAAGGCACCTTCTCGAATGCAAGTCCAGGTGAGATGATCCTTCGTTGTAATCGTCATCGTGAGAAACAAATTCTATACTTTCTTTCATTCTTTCTTTCATTCTTTCTTTCAAATTTATTATTATTATTATTATTAAAAAAGAAAAGAAGAAAGAGTAGAATATTCTGTTCCTCGTTATATCGTCGTACATATGGCTCGTTTGCTTCAAGTATGACGTCATCCTAACGAAAGACTAGTCAGGGAAGAGAGAAAAGATAAAGAGAAAGAGAAAGAGATACTCTCATTTCGTATTCGGGTGCACGATGATTCTGATATATTTCCAAGCCATTAAACAAAAGTTTTCTCGGGGTTGATTCGAAAACCGATGCTACTTGTAACGAGAAATGACAGCTTGAAAATGATCACCGCAAAGAGAGTGACTTTACTTTACAAGTATTATTTAAAGATATATATATATATAGTATTATATATTTTCATACATATGAGTATAGATTTATTTCAATTGAAATTCAAACAAGTTCTATGACCCTTTCTTTTCCACCATCATCATTATCATCATCATCATCATCATCATCATAACCCTCACTAATCATTATCATTGTAACTATCTTTAACATATTAAATATTTAGTATACTATTCATGAGAACGAGGGAAAGAAAAACAACAAAATTATATAAAAATAAGGCAGGAAGGAAAAGGTAAAAAAAACATTTAAAAAAAGTCTGAAAAGAGTGTGAGAGAGAGAGAAAGAGAGAAAGAGAGAGTTCCAATTACAGGAAAAAATTTCACTAAACTCTAGAGCTAGCTCGTATCGAGTGTCCTGTCAAAACATTTAGAAAATTTTCTACCAACCCCCCGAGACACGCCCAAGAAGCACACACATTGAAACGCTAATCGGGTAAGGAGAGAACTTTTTCCGTCTAAAGAAATTCGAGTCTCGGTTAGGAAAAATATCCTTCGACGATTAAAAAGAAAAGAAACGAAACGAAACGAAACGAATGAAAGAAAATAAAAGAAAATAAGGAAATTTTTCATCTACAATTTTTTCGATTCTTCTTATTCTTCATCATCTTATTATATTATTATTATTATTATTATTATTATTATTGTTTAAATTTAAATTTATTAATAATTAAGAATAAAATAATATTCATTTAAAATATTTCATCATTTAATTATAAACGCTCCATATTGGGATGTATTGATTTTTAATCATTAAATACTTTTACAACTGTGCATGTATATTTTTTCATTCTTATCTGTACGATAAATAAAATAAAAATAAGTTTGATAACAAACTAACATTAATGACAATACGATGGAAATTTTTCTAATAAAAATTGGTTACGGTTCTGGTAGAAATTTTGATAACGTTTACGATTGAAATACAAGATTTGATCAAAGAAAAATTGTTTCTAGTTTCTAGCTTATTAATTCTATAACAGTGATTTGAAATGTATATTCTGTATACACACACACATATAATTATTTATTTATTTATTTATTTTACGGGATAAACTCATTGTTGTTGTTGTTGTTGTTGTTGTTGTGTTGTTGTTGTTGTAGTTGCATAAGGAAAAAAAAAAAGAGAATGAAAATAATTTCTTCTCAGTTTCTTTACTTTTTGTCTTGCCTGCTTTCACGAAGTAACGAACCTTAATCAAGTTCGAGGGAAAATAGAGGGAGGAGGAAGAGAAAGAGAAAGAGAGAAAAGTAGCAGATATATTTCTATCGACGAACACAAAGCTCTTCCTCGGTAGGATCGAAGGACTTGGAATAGAGGGGTGGTAGGGAGAGACTGACGACGGGGTTGAAACGGGGGAGGGTGTAGGGGGGATGGTATTCGGGATGTAGGGAAAGCGATGGAACGGTAACGAGCTTTCCGTCAGAATTGCTTGTTTTAACAACTGTGCGGTACTTTGAGAGCTCAGGTACGAGTTGCACGAAATGGAGCGACGGGTAAGAAAGAGAGAGAGAAAGAGAAAGAGAAAGAGAGAGAGAGAAAGAGAAAATACGGCTGACGGTTTTCGCAAGGTAACAGCGCCTTTGCGAACGTAATAGTCCAATTTGTTGGCAAAGAAAAATACCGAAGGATTTCTCGAAGTAAAGGAAAAGCTCCTTCTTCTTCTTCTTCTTCTTCTTCTTCTTCTTCTATTTCTACTTCTTCTTCTTCTTCTTCAAACTACCCCTTTTGCCGGAGGCTAGGACGATAACGGTACTTTCTGTAAAGACGTCTGGGAAAATTGGAAAAGACGGGGGAAACATCATCGTTGCTAAGAAGAAAACTTGCAAGCTTTAAGCCCCCCCTCCCCCTCTACGGATATTTATATATCTATATATATATATATTTTTTTTTCTTTATCTATCGAGCCTACCTACTTTGGTAATATCGAGAATCGAGGGATATTACTGTTCGTTCGTTCGCCACGCGCCTAAACTGTGAGGTTGGTGGCCTCGTAAAGGGTTCGGGGATGCACGGGGTAAGGTTAGGAAAAAGTCTCGAATAAAGAAGTTTAAGAGATGGTGGTGGTAGTGGTGGTAGTGGTGGTAGTGGTGGTGGATGAAAAAGATGACAGAGAAAAAAGTACGACGTCCGATCCAATCATCTTCGTTGCTTTCGTTATCGATCTCGTCGTACCTCGTTGGAAACTTACTCTCTTCGTTGAAAAGAAACGCGTAAGACGGTAGCCTGAGAAAAGGAGAAGGAATCAGGGGAGTAGAAGAAGGAGGAGGTAAAGAAGGATGAGAATGAAGAAGAAAAGAGTAGAAAAGCAGCTTTATATAAAAGGTTTAAAATCGTAGTCAAGGCTGACTAAAATCATGGTCTCGATAAAATAACGAAAAATGAGAGAACAGCATAGGTTTTTTTATTTTTATATTGAAAATAAAAAACAAAATTAAGAAGATATCATCATTGATTGATTACTCGATTAATTGAAAAGATTGCACACCATTGGAGAGACAAATTTAACCCTAATCTGGCTTTCAATACATGATTGTTCTTATTAGGTTACTTTTGATTACAGAAAAATGATCTTTTCATTAATTATTTGGATTAAAATGTATTAAACTTGCATTATTATGAAAATATTCTCAGATATTTTCTAAAGTTAAAGTAAAACATTCTTTTGAAAGAAAAGAAGAGAAAAAAAAATGATCAAAAAATATGAGGTGTCGTAGATTTACGAAGAAGGATTTGATAAAGGCGATTTCCTGGTAAATGCCTCTTCTCTTCTCTTTTACTCTCATCCTTATTCCACTAAGCTCTCACCACTATATCTTCTGTTCTGTTCTGTTCCATACAAACTGGTAGTCCTCTTCTTCTTCTAATATTCTTCGATTTCCTTTCTTCCTACTTCTGTTGCCATTCCTATCCTATCCTATCCTATCCTATCCTATCCTATCCTATCCTTCCTATCCTTCCTTCCTTCCTTCCTACCCATCTCTAGCGAACGATTGTAACCGGCGGTGACTCGAGATGCGCGTGTGTTCCCATACAGCTCCTTTCATTCGAGAGACTCCAGAAGAGGAGAAGTGGATGGACGAGACGAGGGTGTCGTTCGAGAGGTGAAAGGAAAGATATAAATAGAGAGAGAGTGTACGAAAGAGCTTGTACCCGAGAGAGAGAGAGAGAGTTAAAGAACGAAAGAGTGTAGAGGGGGTGATGGGGGGTGGGGATGGTGGTGTTCGGGGTGTTCGGGGTGGTTGGGGTGGTTGAGGTGGTCGGGGTGGGCAAGGGTTGTGCCGAGAGCTGCCTACGCCGGAGGAGGCGACAAAGATATTAATTAAGAATTAACACGCGTACTGAAACCAACCCTTAATTAGTAACAGTCAGCGCCTGGAGCAGCAGTTTGTTTGCACGGACCTGTACTACTGGCTGTCGCCAGGGCGATTCACTCGAGATGGAGGGTAAACGCGGGGAACGAGTCGCGATCAAAAAACATACCGCGGGACACCCAAGTCATTTTTTCTATGAGACTGTGTTATATATATATATATATATTTTTTTTTCTTCTTATTCTTCCGCTTTTCTCACTCGCTCTTTTCCGTCTTTAGCTAACTTCTTTTATATTATTTTATTTTATTTTATTATATATTTTTGTTGCTTTTCATGGATCTCGTCGTCTATGAGCGAATCTTCAATTTTACACCTAGTCTCTATTTTATTTTCAATCTTAATTAACACACAACCCCCTTTTACTCTCCCCTAACTCTTTCCCTCCATTAAGAAGAAGACTTGACTTTTTTATTAGATACTAATTTATTATCGCGTACACTCTCCTTTTTTTTTGCGAATATACACTTCTTCTTCTTCTTCTTCTTTTACCTCTTCTTGTTTTTTCTTTTTTATTTTTTTCAAAGAGAGGTAAAATAAATTATTAGGTCAGTTTGCGTTGTCTAATTGAAAAAATAATTTCTCTTTGCTTAACATCGAGTTACAGGCAATGTAACGATATTTTTTTTAACACATTGTAATGTAATCTTGAATTATTTTTCTTCTTTTCCCCAACATCTAATTAGGATCGAATGAAAGAACCTATTAAAAAAGGAAGAAGAAAAAGAAAAAATGTCGTTGAAATTGATTTCATTCCAATGCGAATTTCATTCAACAGCTAATGATAATAATGAATCAATAATATAAAAAAAAGAGAATAAAAAGGAAGAAGAAGAAGAAGAAGAAGAAAAATAAAAAGATAACATTTATGTAATAATTTTATTGAATAGATTTATAAACTAAACGGAAGATCGATATACGCGTAAAGTTGTTGTTATCGGTCGATCGATAAACCACGTTGTGCTACTTTTCATTCTCAATTCATTTAATCTCGTATCTCGACAAAAAAAAAAGAGAAAAAAACTGAACCAAAGAAAGAAACAAAAATTGTTTCTCATTACATTCGGCGTTACCCTACATAGAAATTATTTCTAATTATCAAAGATATATTATATAAGCGTTTTTATTTCAATTCTTTAGCCACAGCACTACCACCACCACAACCACAACCATCACCACAATCACCACTACGTAAACCTAACGCGAATTTTTCTTTCGCGTAATTCCGAAGAAAAATATAATAATAGGCCGAGCCGTTTTCCTCACACAGAAAGATTTTATTCTTTAAGACGTTTGCCCCGGAGGCTGCGAGAGAGGGAAAGAGAGAGAGAAGAATATTAAGAGTTAAATAATGGTTATAATATTATTAAAAAGGGTCGAGACCGTTGGTCTTGTAATTTTCTTTGGATGGTAACGAACGACGACGCGTTTATTTCCCATTGCGACCGTATTCGTGCTTCGTTTAGGCTTGAAAAATAAATATATATATATATATACATATATGTATGTGTGTGTGTGTGTGTGAAAAAGAAACAAAATTATTAAAACAGAAGAAGAAGAAGAAGAAGGAACAGTTAAAGAGGGTAAAAGAAAAATACCAACTACCTTTTAAGAATATACCTCTACCTGTGAGAAAAAAAATAACATATATATATGTTACATATATATTTCTTTTAGATTTCCCTCGAAACACGAGGGTAACGAAGAAACGAACGAGTAGAAGAAAGAAATAAAGAAAGAGTTTTCCCTTTCGTCTTAAGATGTCAAGAGACTTTAAAACAGTAACTTTAAGAAGCTTTCCGTGTATTATATAACACGAATACATGTGTGTGTATGTGTATGTATGTGTAAGTTTAATCTGTACCATATATATACATTCTCATATTAATTATTATATCATTTTCTCTATAATAGTTCATTTAAATGAACAAGAGTAACTCGTATAGAGATGGTATTGTAATCACTAATTTATGGAAGGATATTATGGAAAAGATAAGATATTAGCTAGTAGATGATTAACACATGTGTAGTCTCTTACATTAGAAGGTTTCGTAGGACACAGGATCAATATATATGTATGTATACTTAAATACATACATACATACCATACATAGTAGAATTGGTTTGCGTGGAGCACGTGAAATCATGACGTCACGAATTGGAGGCCATTTTGGCTCAGCTGGTCTTGACAAAAGACTCCGAATGGTAGGACGCCATATCCTGCGACGGTCGTTAATACAATGGACAATGATTCGCTTACGGAGTCCTACGCATACTCTGACGTTTGCATAAGTAAGAGAGAAAAAATAGAGAAAGAGAGAGAAAGAGAGAGAGAGAGAGTGGTGCGCGAGCGTACTCACTCACAACTTTAACCCCTTTTCATAAGCAATAGAGTCCGGTAGTTTGCGCGAGTAACGTACGAGTAAGAGGGAAGATGGGCTCTCGAAGAAACGAGAGAGGAGAAGTATAATATGAAAAAGAAATAGAAGAAAAAAAAAAAGAAAAGAAATAAAAGGGGGCCGGCCTATACACGGTATTCTCGTGGAAATATTTTGACACGGATGGGCGTGGTGTGTTAGTAGTAGTAGTAGTAGTAGTAGTGATGGTGGTGGTAGTAGTGGTGGATGGTTCTTGTGTTGTGAATGTCGGCAAAGGTTGTATCGACTATGTACGAACTATAAAGTACTATATGAAGTATACGACAACACCAACGTGATGATTTTTCTTTTAAGAATAGGTCTCCTCCTGCTTCTCCTCCTCCTCCTTATTCTTCTTCTTATTCTAGCAGTAGTTTTAGATTTCACCGGTCTTCTTTCCCCTCGACAAGCTTTTAAAACGATACAAGGATAAACGTTACAGTAAGGACTGAGAATACTCGAATCCAACGGATCATCCCGAACCATTCTCGACTTCACTTCGTCGCGAGTAGATCGAAAAAAGAGTGAAAAAGACGAACTAGAATAAGAAAGAGAGAAAGTGAGAAAGAAAAAGATAGAAAAAGAAAGAAAGAAAGGAAGGAAGAAAGAAAGAGTGAGAAGATCGGTGTGCCCTTCGTACGGATACAGTGCTTACATTGTGGGTTCGAGGCTCATTGTGAGACACGCTACCATGCCCATTGTCAACCTTTCTTGAGTGCCGGAGATTCACACCTTTTCAACGCTGCGATTTTCCACGATGGGCGCGCGTTCCATTGAGCGGAAGAGAAACCGTGCGGGAGGAGAAAAAAAAAAGGGACTTCTAGTCGGTTAAAGAGAGAGAGAGAGAAAGATAATACGAAAGAAAGTGTATATGTGTGTGTGTGTGTGAGAGAGAGAGAGAGAGAATGGTCGAAAGATGGGTACAGTCGAAATAAGGACGAGTTAATCCTGTTGAAGATCGAATCTTCTTCTTCTTCTTTTTCTTCTTCTTCTTCTTCCTTTTGATTCTTTGAATAGAAAAATTTGCGAGACACGTTCTAGATATTTTTATCTTTTTTTTTTTCTTGAAAAGCGTGTCGATAAAAAAAGAAAAGTGAAAAAGAGAGAGAGAGAGAGAGAGAAAGAGAAAAAATATGCGGGTGGAGTCGACCGTTTATATTTAGAACGACACGTGTGAACGTAACTTTGTCTGGCGCCAAAGAGCAAAGTACATACCCGTCTATCTCGGCATATACACTAGAAATCTAAAGTTACATCGAAAACAAGTCGACAGTCAGCACCTTCCTGAAATGTTCCACGTGCTTATTTTCTACGCGACACATCCGTTTTCCTTACCAATGAAAGTGACTGTTAGAAATTTGTCTAACTACATATTTATAAATAAAAATATATATATTATGTGTTAGAATTAATTCGTAGGGTTTTTTGAAAGGACAAAAAACGATTTATTTTAAATGAAAATACAATAAATACATTAATGAAAATACTGTCCATCACTTGCTATTACTTTTTCCCATTTTTCGGGTAGAAGACAGATACCCTGTCGAAAAAACGCTTCGTCTTTGGAGGCAATCCTTGAATCGATCCAATTCTGACAATCTTCATAATATATAAACACACATACACACACACGCACGTATCTTTCTCCTATCTCTTTTTGTACGTGTCTCATAAATCGTACCAAAATCATGTACCGATATATTAAATGATTATCATCGAATAAATTCTATTAGCTATATATATAATGCATATATATAATCGAATTAAATCGAATCGTCCGAGCAACGGTCCGAGCACACACAAATTTACTAACGACAATGTGTCGACAACAACAACAACAACAACGAATTACGAGAGCAACCATTCGTGGACAATCGCAATTCGAATTTCATTTAATTCTCGATATTTAACTGATCTATTTCAAATACGACTAAAGACTAATTTATATCTCTGGTTTTGTAATTAGTATCAATCTCTCACTCTCTCTCACTCTCTCTCTCTTTCTCTCACTCTTTGTAAATTACAGCTAACTACGACTACAAAACGCGTATTAAATTTTTTCCACGCTTAAACGTGTGTGAGTAACAAATAGAATAATACCCAACGTAGGTATAATAAGAATCAAAAATCACGTAGCGCATCGATCGGGGAGGGAGGAAAGAAAAAAAAAGAAAAGAAATATGAGAATAAGGGAAAGAGTAAGCGAGTGAGTGAGTGAGTGAGTGAGTGAGTGAGTGAGTGAAAAAAAGAGAGAGAGAGAGGGAAAGTAGAGAGTCCATTGGGTAGTAGAAAGAGCGACACGTTTCTATCCTCCGAGTGACGCTAATTAGTCGCTTGGCACGTTTCATATTTTAACAGCAATTAGCGCGTGCGATCCAACGGGCTCGGCTTATTACTCCGGGCACAACCGCAGACGGCGTTGCAAATTTTCCCGCTTTTCCAGAAGTCGTAGAACACAATAGCTTCGTCCAATTCAATTATTACATCCTCGACCAGTATAGAGATAGAAAGAGAGAGAGAGAGAGTTAGAACGAGCAAGCGAGAAAGTGAGAAAACAAGAGAGGAAAAAAGATAGAGATAGAGAGAACATTGCACAGCCCTTGCGTCTCCATCAAGCGGAGATTTGCGAAGAGCAGAGGGAGAGATAACTGTAGAGAAAGAGAAAAAGAGAGGGTAGGAAACGAATAGGGGGTACGGGGGGAGGGTTCTAGGTGAGGGTGGAGGTGGTTGGTTGGTTGGAGTGGGTGTAAAAGCTTTAACCGGTGGTGGTAGTGGTGGTGGTGGTGGTGGTGGTGGTGTGTAAGCGATCGTACAGCGGCCTTTATGAACATCGTAAATTTTCGACGACAGTGCGAGCAATTTTAGCGACCATCGGCGTAAAGTCGATGCTCGTTGTAACTCTAGCGTTAAGGATAGGTCGCAACGTACATCTCTCTCTCTTTCTCTTTCTCTTTCTCTTTCTCTTTCTCTTTCTCTTTCTATTTCTCTCTTTGTCTCTCATACTCCAACAAGCTCCGTGGAGAAGTACGAGGTGGGTAGAAAGGGGAAGAGATAAAAGGTGCGAGAGAGGAATTAATAGGAACGGAATGTAGCGGTAACTACGCTTACCAACGCGACGGTAACTTCATTAAAAGTGCTATCGGCTTGCCTTTCTACACCAGGAAAAGCCGCCCGTAGAATTATCGAAAATTACGTCGATCGTCGCTAAGGGAAGCCGATATTCCCAACGTATATTACTCTCTCTCTCTATCTCTCTATCTCTTACAGTTATACTTCTCCAATATTTGCCAATAATTACGAGTGGATATACACTCCAGAGCAACGATTTTACCCTTTTTTATTTCCTTTTTCTTTCCTTTCATTTTTTTCTCCTACTTATTTTTTCTCTATCTCTTATACCTATCTATCTATTTCTCTCTCTCTTTACTTTTTATTTAATTAACTAAAAGATAGAATTTAAATAAAATCAAACATTACACGGTTATTTGAAAATACATCTAAAAATCTTATAAACGTTATCTACATGTTTCTAACATACAAATAAGTAAATGCACGTTCATCATACATTGACAAGAATTGATATTTCATTGAATAGAAAAAAACAGGGTGGAATATGTTTTAGCCAAGACTAGTCAATCGTTTTGCAAATCTTATATCACCAAGTTTATTGCATTATATTCTCCAGTTCCTATTTTAGTACCGACAAGTAAAAGGAATGATTGTGTATATACGTGTATGTGAGAGACGAGAGACGAGAGATGAGAAGAGAGTTAGAGTAGAGTATAGAGAAAGAGAGTGAGTGAGTGAATGAGTGAGAGAGTGAGAGAGTGAGAAAGTGAGAGAGAGAGAGAAAGAGAAAGAGAAAGAGAAAGAGACAGGAGTTAATGGGGACGGACTCTAGAAGTGGCTATAGCCTAGAGCCGTGTTAGGGCCAGGCCATTAAGCTTAATGACATAATGAAGTAAATGGCTGTGCATGCCATGCCCATGCCCATGCCAGGGACTATAGCTTATAACCGCCACGCTTCCACCCCCGCGCAATATACCGCGTGCCAGGAATTCCTGACTTATGCCGGTACTGCCCAGTCGAAAAGGGGTAGTTTCCGTATTCTCTTCTCTTCTCTTCTCTTCTCTTCTCGCAGTCGTCCCTCTTTCCGACCAACCTACAAACCCCCGTTAGTTCCTCTAACCCCAACCCACCTACAAAACCTCCGTTAGCCCCTCTCACCCCACCCCAAACCCCTTCTTCTTCTTCTTTACTAACACCACCACCATCATCACCACCTCCCCTTCTTCCTTCTACTACCTCCTACTGCCTGTATTTTCAACGGCAGCATATTACATAAGGGTTGCCGCTAGAGTACGACGCATCGTGGCTCTGGCACACTGGAAACGAATTTATGTATGTCGGAGTTGGTTCCCGTAAGGCGCCAGACAGAGATGTGTAAGAGAGAGAAAGAGTGAGAGAAAGAGAATAGAAGGAAACTCATATCTACCATTTTCCGACAAACGATTTGCTAAAAACCGACCTACCGAACTATTCTCGGTCAATCTTATTACGATTTTATTTCACAATGTTATTTAATTAATTTTATTTTATTTTCTAATAAACAAAATCTCTTCGATCGTTCCATCCTTCAATTTATTTAATTCGGCATTTCGTGCGTACCTCGAAATATCGTTTTTATTTTGTTTTAAGGGATATTCTTTTAACGTTAACTGGAAGAGGGGTGTTCTTTTTTTTTAACATAGATATCAGTGTCTTGTTAACGAAAAAAAATTCGGAGAGAGAAATGGCAAGGGAAGAAAAAATAAAAATAAAATAGAAAGAAGGAATATAAATATCCATAGTATTTTTGATTCTCGTTACACAGGTTTATAGTGGGAGGATAATTTGAAACGGAGATTGTTTAAATTCGAAAATTTACGAATAAGAGAATCGGGGAAAAATATAATAAAGAAAGATACAGAAATAGATTGAATATTTCTCCTATCTCCAATTAATCTGTAACGAATAGGATGTAATAGAATCTTGTTTGATTCTAAACGTTATTTTAAACAAAGATACAAACTAACTGTTTAATCGATTGAACGAGAATTATAAGCTTATTGATAATTAGTATCGAAAATCTCGTTTAGGAATCGTAAAGGGGATGAATGGATGGATGGATGGATGGATGGATGGATGGCAAGAACAAGAAAAAAAAGAAGCTTAAACGTCGTCCTTGAATATCCTGCTCAAGGAAGAGACTCGGTCGAACAAAGTCTTTTAAAATAAAGAAAAGAAAGGAGAAGAGTCTTGTTTTCGGGCAATCAACACTTTAGTCTTTGTTCTTAACTGGCACCTCAATGGTTGACCATCATAATATTCACACCGTTCTTTGGGTCTCAGATTTCTATCACAGAGAATGGACCAAGAAGAAGGCTAACGCCTGAAAACACGTTCACGAGAGCGCTCGCGAGGTGTGAAGTTTGCAAAAGAAAAAGTACGAGAATAGAGGGTGGAGGTGAAGGAGGAGATGAAGGTGAAGATGAAGATGGAAAGAGAGAGAGAGAGAGAGAGAGAAAGAGAGAAGCAAAAAAGTAAAAACAAAAAAACACATTGAAACGAGAAGTGAAAAGGGTTTACGAGCTTCCAAGAAACAAGACTACCAACGAAATTTTCTATTCTTTTTTATCCTTCTTCTTCTTCTTCTTCTACTTCTTCTTCTTCTTCTTGCATATACATAAATGCATACATACATGCACATAGGTATTTTCATCATCGATCTGTTCTAACCGTTTAACAATGCACTAGAAGTCTCGAACGCGTTGGAATTAGAATCAATGCTCGTGTACGCGATATTACCAAGGGAAGGGGGGTGAATAGGGGTGAAGGAGTGGGCAGGTCTCGGTTCGAGTTCGAGTTCGAGTTCGCACGTAAGTCGAATTCTCGAGAGAATCGAAGATCCGATCGGTGAAATTAATTCGATCTGAAAAACACCGTGAAAGCATTGGCAGCTTAGCACCCTAAGCTTCTGACGGTCGATCGGTTGGATGGTTGGTCGATCGGTTGGTTGGTTGGTTGGTTGGTTGCTTGCTTGCTTGTACCATGTTACAAGTGTTTTACACGATGTTGCATGCTCTAACGAAACTATCGAAAACGGAGGGGTCTTTAATCTAGCGAAACATCCCTAGGGACGTGTTCGAGGCCTCCACTTCGCTCGGACACGCTCCATTCGCCCCTACAGACTATGTAAACGTCCGTGTTACTCTCATCTACTCGAAGCTCCGATAAATGATTACCTCTTCAACTATGTTTCCTTTCCCTTATCCCAAATCGATCCACCTAAAGAAATGAATATCTTTATTTCTTATTCTGGATGTTCACACACATATACACACACGCACACACACTCATGTTTACATGAAACAAATAAACGTAAGTAGGAATTGTACGAGATAACATTTCGTTATTATATTTTTTATAACTACGTTAAGATTTTAATTACAATCTTATATTATACTTTGAACCTTTTATGGGTCTATGTAATTTTCAGGTTTTTAAAGTTTCCTCTTGTTTTTTTTCTCTTTTGGAAAGTAAATAGTAAAAAGTGATGATTTCGATACAATGCAGAACGCATTGCTTTGATTTGTATTATTTCTAGGATTCAGATAACACGGTTTCGATATAACCTCGTACGAATTAACAGTGTTGAATGAAGGATGCTTGTATTATATATTTATATTTTTTGGAAAAATACAAAATTAATATCTTTATAGGACACAGAGAGAGAGAGATCTTTACAGAAGGGTTTCAAATTGAGTATAATTTCTATTTAGGAAGGAAAAGTCTTCTCTCTGTACACGATCGATGAAAGGGGTGACAGGGAGGCGTGACTAAATTCGAGACTAGCGCGTCGAATCGACGAATAATGTTATTTCGTATATCGAAGCAAAGGGTTCTTTATTTTTTTCTTTCATTCATTCATTCATTCATTCTTTCTTTCTTTTTTTCTTTCTTTCTTATTTTTTTATTTCATTTATTTTATTTTTTTGTCAATACTCATCTTAATTATTTCCATCAAAAAGCAACATCGAACAGATTGGAAAAGCACGATCGTTTTATATATCATTGAATTGAAATTATTATAGGACGTATACGCTCATTGGTAAATCCAATCGATTCAACCAAAGTGGCTCATTTTCGAATACGATCTACGCGCGAGAGCGAGCTACCATGCGAATAACGAGCGAAATCGTACGTAAAATCGTCGCGATACTGGAAAATCCGCAAATTCGCGTAAATTCGATACGCGAATGAGAATGAAAGAGAGATAGATAGATTAACAGAATAGTAGGATACGAAATAAATTTCTGATGTATGTGCATACGATAATATTTTTATTAAAAAACAAACGTGAAAAGTTTCTAAGAAGAAGGTAAGAAGAAAAAGAGAAACTTTAAAAGGTAAAAATAAAAAAGAATAAAGGTAAAACGAGACGATGGAAATAATGAGAAGAAAATAAATCTGTGCAGGAAGGAAAAAAGAAAATAAAAATCCTAGAAGTACGTACACATACGCGTTGACAAATAACAACGACGACGAATGGTGATCGAAGAAAAATATAAAACTGTGAAAAGAGAAAGAAAGAAAGAAAGAGAGAGAGAAAGAGAGAGAAAGTCCCTGATTCAAATAGAAAATTTTCAATTACCAGGATACAAAAGGGGACCTCTGTTCTCGGGGGTTAATTCCCGATTTAAAACGTCTTGCTCGCGTACACTCCTCTTTTAATTCTGTCTTTCTCTTTTTCTAAACGTTGAAGTAGCAAAAGAAAGACAGAGAGGAGGAGGGAGAGTGTTGCAGTTGGTGGTGGTGGTGGTGGTAGTAGTGGTAGTTGTATGGGAAGTTAACACAAACTAAATCGGACTGTCTCGTGAAAAGATTTTCAAATTAAATTTCGAGATTAGTACCCGGCCTTAATACGGACAAGTGACGGTGGAAGATGTCCCAGGGGTGTGCTACGTGCTACCTTTGGTCCACCCCATGGGACATGAAACGCAACGATGTTT
Source organism: Mischocyttarus mexicanus (assembly GCA_023678845.1). Classification (NCBI taxonomy): domain Eukaryota; kingdom Metazoa; phylum Arthropoda; class Insecta; order Hymenoptera; family Vespidae; genus Mischocyttarus; species Mischocyttarus mexicanus. Next base: position 1,138,571 of record JACGTP010000023.1, on the reverse strand, counting down.
CGACCATCGCCAGTACCATTACAAGTACTACTACTACTACCACTACTACTACTACTATAATCATTCCCAGTACTACCCTTTTAACATCTCCTTTCATTTACCTCCTCCAAACTTTATCTTTTTTCAATTCTATTCAAAGGAGAACAATTTCGACGAGTAACAAAAAAGAAAAACCTATAATTCTTTAAACATGATAATAATCAAATGTACAATAAAATCAGATAATATATAATTAAATATAATATCGAATATGTAAAATATCAAAATAAGAGATAGAGAGAAAAGAGAAGATGGGTCTCTCATAAAATACATACAATCAACTAACCAACCAATACTTACACAAATATATATATATATACATACGTACACAGATACAAGAAGAGTTTTGCTTCTCGGTCGCAGTCCGTCGCAAAGGCACGGACTTAAGGCCTTAACAGCTACTAAAGCAAAAGCTCCTTCTGTCTCGCTCTTAAGCACGGAAAACAAGCCGTGTTAGACGAAGGGGGTATTTTGAGGGCCGCCATTGGCTATCCAGGCTCCTTCATAGTCGGTTGCCTGGTAACCGGCCCGCCACCGGCGCACCGATGGCAACTACCCCGTGTGTAGCGTGACAGCACGACGCACACCCTCGCTTAAGCATTGCAACCCCTTCTACCCTCCCCACCCACCCACACTTCCACCCTTCTCCACCACTACGGGATGTACCAGGGTATTCTCTCTCTCTCTCTCCCTCCCTCTCTTCTTCCCTCTCTCTCTTTCTCTCTCTTTTCTCGTTCTGTCTCTTTTCACACAACGACGTATAACCTACGCGTATTCGTACATGTCGCGAGAATATATTTAGTGGCGAAACTACCACTGTTTTCTCGTTGGATTGAGAGAGAGAAAGATAGGGTCTTTCGAGAGCCTTTCTCTCTCTCTCTCTCTTTCTCTCTTCCCGAGAGTTCTATAAAGTCTGCTCCTCGTCGAGAGACCGACGTTTCGCTAAAATTCAGTAAATCCTTCCTTTTCTCGTCGACTCTTTTCCAACTGGTCGACTCGCCACCTTTTACCCCCATTTTTCTTTATTTTCATCGAAAGCCCTCTTCTTCTTCTACTTCTTCTTCTACTTCTTCTTCTTCTAATTCTACGATACTTCTTCGCCGAGTCTAACGATTATTCTTTTCTATTCATTTTCTCTTATATCAGAGATAAATAGAAAAGATAACTGTTTTTTTGAACGTTTATATAAATGATTTTAATTGAACGAATGTTACTTCAATCGTTGGAACGTGAACCGAATACGATGAGGGGGTAAAAGTATAGAAATTTTGTTCATCCACACAAACGATTCATTTTTTAAAAGAATACAAACTTGTGAACGATTTTTCCAACGACACAACAACAACAACAACAAATAACATGTAAAGGTTTTTATATTTTTTGACAGTAATAATAAAAACGATTGATTTCTCGATTGTCCGTTAGAAATAAGCGTACTTTGGTGTTAGGTGGAAAGAAAGGAAGAGGAGAAAAAAGAAAAAAAAAAGGAAAAAAAGGTTTACGCGGAGAAAAGCGGTGGGGGTGGTGGGATGGGTTGTTCGTAGAGAGGCCTCTTTAGAGCCCGTGAAAACAATAGATCGTACGAAGTTGGAACTCGACGGAAATTCAGTGTATTCCAAGTACTTACATACATATTTACTTTCTTTTTTCTTTCTTTTTTGCTCCTTCCCACTCTCGCAAACACTTTCCCCATTACTTTTCTATACATATGTGAAAACAGAAGAGACATATATATTATTATTATTTTATGAAAACTTTTGATCGTAAAATGGGAAGATAAGGTCCATCTTTTAGATAAAAAAAGGAAATAAAAAAATATTAATAAAGAGAGTTTTAAGAAAGTAGTGAAAATTAGTGATAATCAGTTAAAACGTGGTCCTTTGAATAACATACTAACATCGTACTCATGATTGCGAACATGTTGCCAACTGACTACGTCACCGACGCCAGTCTACAAGCTTTCGGGGGGTCCAATTAGTCGAGGAACACGTATATAACCTGTATCAAGGCCGTAATTAATAGTTAATTAGCCTAGAGTAGTGTAGTAACGTGGGCGGGCAGTAGGAACGGTACAACCAACAACGCTTCATCACGGGCTTTGGCAAAAGAAGCGCAACAGAAAAATAAACGTGGCAGTTACACCAGTAACAGCAGTAGCAGTAGAACCCAAGTTAGCTGCTACTACTGTTACTGCTACTGCTACTACTGCTACTGCTACTACTGCTGATGCTGATGCTGACGTTAGTGTTGGTAATGGTGTTGGTAGTGTTAGTGTTAGTGGTGGTGGTGGTGGTGGTGGTGGTGGTAGGTAACGAGAGTTAGCCTCGGGGAAAAGGGCTTGCAGTTCATTGTACACGCTGAGCCGCTTTTCGCTCGTTAATTCGAAATTAATGTATAATTGATAATTATTTTCGGCTCGTGGATCCAGGCCGTCGTTCGTAGTAGTCGTCGTCGTCATAGTCCTCGTCCTCGTCCTCTTCGTCGTTTGTTACTGCAACTGCAACTGCAACTGCAAATGCAACTGCTACTCGCGCTACCGTTTATTACTGTATTACACATACTTCTTTGTAGATAGAAAAATTATCGCGAGTTAACCAGACACGACACGCATGCACTTAACGCAAATTTTTCTCAACTATCTTTATCTAAGTGTGATCTCTCCTTCCTTTAATTGGAGAATCGCAAATTTTTAATCCCGTTTAAAAATAAATAAAGAAGAACAAGAAGAAAAATAATAAAAAGAAAAAAAGAGAGTCAAACGTTTAAATACGTGATCGTTAGGTATTTTCTACCTTTCCTTTTTTCTTTTTCTAACCACTATTCGATCAAATTCACTTTTCCCCTTTTTCTCTCTCTCTCTTTTCTCCTTTTTCTATTGAACGTTTTATTTTATTCGTCAAAGGGGTAACGCGATACATGTTAACAGGATATACCACCGTTAATCCGATTATTAAAATAGCGTTAGAGAATTTTAGGTTGAAAGAGTTTTATTAAATGAGCGAGGTAACTTTGAAAATGGTGAACGAATAAATCACGAACAATGTTTTCTATACACATACATCCTCTATTAATCTATGTATCTATCTATTCATCTATCCATCTATCCATCTATCCATCTAACTGTCTATCTATCTACATGGGCTAAGGATGATATAACGTTAAATTACTTTCCTAAATAATCTAGGCTTGGTTACGTAGCTAGGAGAGCTTGTTAAATCCTGAAACACGTAGTTAGATTTTCGTAAAAGAGAGATAGGTAGGTACCCATATTCTCTGATTCATTGGCAAGTCAGGTATAATGGGTAATTTGATATGCGACGTAGGTGAGCGGCTCGCTAACATACAAGAGAGCCCATGTAATTATCAATTACAGCCGGTGCCACAGGGAATAATGAGCTCTGAATTCAATGAAATATTACTGCCAACTCACTCACTCTCTCTCTCTCTTTCTCTCACTCTCTCTTTCTCTCTCTTACACACTCACTCACTCAGTGGATCTTTCATAGGTACCAGAATATATCACGGACCTGTAGTAATTTCAACAAGATTTCAATCTCGAGAATACGTGTAGATACTTTAAAAAAAAAAAAGAAGAAAAATGTCTGAGTAACCAGTAATAAGATGTGAGAGAATCGATACCGCTAGGTTGTCCATACGAATTATAGTAACGTTAATTTGTTAATAATCATTCATCAACGCCTATCGATCGATCGATCGATAGATCGATCTTTCTTTCTTTATATATCTTTAATAATCTTTCTTACAGGTGTTGGACATAACATCGAATCGGGCAAGGACTTCACGGTCGACGGTCTCACTGGTTTTAGTAAAAAGAAAAAGAAGAAACGTCGTCATAGGTGAGTCTCTTGCATAAACTTCTTCCAAGATATAAAATTATTAACGAATATTTCTTAATACTAATTGAAATTATAAAGAATAAGACAGATTATTATTTTATTATGTTTATTCATTCTATAAGCGTTTACTTATATATTGAATATCGATTTTGTACGAATTGAATTTTGGTTACCCAACTATTATTTTTCTTTTTATCATATTTTGTTTTTCGTCCTGACGATTCGAAATATTTCAGGTATAGCCTTTTTGCTATACGTCCTCCCCCTTCTCTTCTCCCTTTTTCCTCCTGTTTTTCCCCGTAAAATCGTTAAGGGGTGCAAACCGAAACGAGGGCTTTTATAAAATTTCATCTCTGTTCACACCGCAGGTAAATCCATTTTAAAAGTCCCAACGATATTATATACACATACATTTATACACACATATATATATATGTGTGTGTGTATATCGTTTTGGAAAGAGTATTCTCGATTCGGAAACGTAATCAACGACTATTGATAATTATTGCTTCGTGTTATATATTACGAATCGAGGAAACTAAATTGTTCGTTAGGATTTTGCAACTGTTAACGATTGTTTTTTCTTGTATTATTTTTGATAAATCGATGACAATTCAGACAAAATTTAAATAACAAAAATAATACAAATTGTTCATCCGAAAATTTCCCCTTTCTGTTTTTTCTATGCTTTTTTTTCCCATATTCTTCGCCTAAACGATTTTTTTCATAAATTATCGTAACACAAGTTTATTTATTTTTTCTTTTCTTTTAAATATAAGTGACTTTCGATCCCACATTTTAACCAAGCGTATACAACAGAGAGAGAGAGAGAAAGAGAAATGTGTGTATACGTGCGTGTGTGTGTGTATCTGTGTACGTGCATGAGGGATATAGTAAACGTTCGAACGATTTTCGCGCGTCCACCTTAACGAGAGCCGATGATCGTCCGGGAAATGACTTTCAATTTCGAGGCTTTCGTTCGAGCACAACAGCAACGATGGCAGATGCCAGCTCGTTCCACGTGCACAACCTACAATTTGTCGAATCGCGAGACTAATTGGACTGTCTTGTCGTTAAACTCGTTTCGTTGCACTCACGTCGATATTTTTGTGATCGATACTCTCGGATAAATGGAGATTATAAACATTGAAACTAATAAAAAAAAAATAACAACAACAAAATACAGAAAATAACATTGAAAAGAAAAAAAAAGGAACATGAAACAAAACGAAATAAATATCGAATGAAATCCAATTGACTAATGGCAGATTCTCGATTTATGTATTAGTGTGAGTATGAATGTATGTATGTGTGTATGTGTAACACACGAAAAATCTATTTTTAAATAAAAACATTCTACGGGACAAATTTTCCTGATCTATTTTTTCCTGTTGTTTATTTTTTTCTTCGTTTCGGTTTGAATTAAAATGAAAAATCATTAGAAACATTAAACGTAGGATGATAGTTGTAAGAGAAAAATCTGTAATGGCATATAACTAGGTTCATGTGGTTGTTGCTCCAGGACGATCTTCACGTCCCAGCAGCTGGAGGAGCTGGAAGCAGCGTTCAAAGAAGCCCATTATCCTGACGTCTATGCTCGCGAGATGCTTAGCCTGAGGACGGATCTGCCCGAAGACAGGATACAGGTGAGGAGAAATTCGAAAATAGAGAGAACGAAAGATCCTATGTGTGAAAGAGATAGAAAGCTAGAGTAGAGAAAGAATGAGTGAAAGAGAGAGAGAGAGAGAAAGAGAAAGATAGTGGGGTCCATGAAATTTGAGAATGAACTGACTCTGCGAATTTCCTTCCTACGATCTTACACAATCTTATCAAATTTCCACGAGTCCTTCTAACATTTACGAACTAATTTCTAACAACGAACTATATTATAAACCCTAAAATCTTTCGTCAACGTTATCATCGATATCATAAACATTTACCCCACAGTTTATACTCTGAGAATTATTTCTTCCATTCAACGTATTGGGTCGTCTCATAAAAGTTTCTTTTACAGTAACTTTTTATTTATTTATTTATTTATTTATTTTACGGAATAAACCTATTACGTAATAAATATTATAACAATATCCTAAAGATTACATAGAATTAATTTGGTTGAAATAAACACGTCGTGAAATAACTAATAAACTCATTTCTTTCTAAAATGTTGACTTTTAGACCACTTTAATAATTATCTGCTCATATAATATAAAAAAAGATATCAAATATTATCGAAGATGATAATATTAATAAAATAAAACAATAATAAAGTTTGATTAAATCTATTTGTTAAGAATCTATCCTCTCGATCACGATCAAAGTTTATCATTTATGATATAAATGCTTGTGGGTGCTGTTGGATGAAAAAAGAGAGAAAGTAAAAGAGAGAGAGAGAAAAAAAAAGTTAGATGGGCGTCGGTGTAAAGAAGGGCCGTCCGTTGTCATGCAATAGGGAGGAAGCTTGATTCGACGGTCGTGGTTGGAGGACGAAAAGGCACACGAGCAAAAGGTGCGGGAGAAGAGAGCATATAGAAGAAAACAAAAACAACAAAAAAAGGAAGAGAAAGAAACGAGAGTGAAAGAGATAGGTAGATAGATGGATGGAAAGAAAGAAACCAACCAACATGTTCTCTCTCTCTTTCTCTCTTTCTCTTTCTCTCTTTCTCTCTTTTTCCAGAGAGGGCAGAAAAAAAGGGAGAATAGTCGTGTGTGAGTCTGACGGTTAGTTACCGCGGATCCACGAGAAAACAGTAGGCTGAGATCGCTTTCCGCATGGCGGCTTACGAACAAGGTCCTCTCTCCTTCGCCGCCCTCGGCGAACCACCTCCACCTTCACCACCACCACCACCACCACCACCACCTTCTGCTCCTTTTTCTTCTTCTTCTTCTCTTCCATCACCACAATCTCTTCCACTAGCGCACTAGCTCAACCACTACCTCCTCTTCTTCTTCGTGGTCGTCCTCATCGTCCTCATCGTCGTCGTCGTCGTCGTCGTTGCTGCCACCCTCGGCGACCCTTTCGTCGTCCTTCCTCGGACTCGTCCGTTTCCCTTTTCAACGATGCGTATGAGAATAGTCCTTACTCTGTCTTTTTTTATTCTTTAGTTTTTTTTTCTTTTCTATCTAACTCTATCTCTTTCTCTCTTTCTCTATGCCTCCGGCAAATTGGGAGAGAAGGCTAAAGCTAAATGGGGAGGAGAAAAATAAGTTCACTCTCTCTTTTCTTCCCTTACGTATTTATATATTTCTTTTTTTTTTCTTCATTCTTTTTCCTTTTCGCTATTCTCTTCCCTATATCACGTCGATCTCTAACGGGGGGTGGAAGAGGAGGTACAAGATGGGGAGGACGGTGGTATCGATTTTTCGATTAGATTCAAACGAACTTTTATAGATAAAAGAAAAAGAGAGTAAAGTACAGAAAGAAAAAAGGGAGTGAGTGAGTGAGAAAGAGAGAGAAAGGAGACACAACGCATGGTTATTATATTTTGATATAACTTGAGGAGGGTGCCCGTCAAACGTGGAGGGTAAAAGAGAGAGAGAAGAGTAGGTAAAAGAGGTGGGGAGGATTTCGAGGGTGGGGTTCGTCGAAACTCGGTGCTCGTGTAGACTCGCGTACGCGAACGAACGAACGAACGAGTAAGTGAGTGAGTGAGTGAGTGAGTGAGTGAGTGAGTGAGTAAGCAAGTGAGTGAGTGAATACGAGAGAATGAGAAAGAGAGAAAGAGAGAAAGAGAGAGAGAGTAGCAGCACGGTGCAGGAACGACAAAGCGGCCATTGCAGGATGGGTGCGGTCCCGCGGGCCAATCAGAGACGCGAGCCGCGGACCGTTCGGCCAATCAGGCCGCGCCTTCTACCCGTCTTTTGTTTCTAAATTCGCGCGCGCGACATAACGAGGACGAGAGAGAGTCAGAGAGAGAGAGACAGAGTGAAAGAGAATGAGAGAGTAAGAGAGAGAGAATGAGAGAGAGAGAGAAAGGGGAAGAGGGCTTGGCTGGTAATCGTTAACGGAGATATTTTTCTGCGCGAGCTCTCCCTCCAACCTTCCTCCCACTCACTTTCCTACCACCCTACAACAACCCCCCTCCCTTAACCCAAGCACCTCACTCACTCCTTTTATCCACCCACAACGTCCAGCAACGTGTTTTCTTCCTTTCGCGAGAGGACGAAGATTCTTTCCCACCCCGTTCCACCACTCCTCTCTTCCGTTTGTTTTTATTTCTTTTTTTTTTATATTTTTTTTCCCTAATTTCTCGTTCTGCTTTCTACCCCTATTCACGTCCCACCCACTCCTCCCCTACTCGTTCTCCTTATTTCTCAACGATTACTTTGCGAGTAGTACTCTTTTTGCGTTTTTCCTAATCTCCGAAAATCTTTCTCTCTTTTCTTCTTCTTCTTCTTCTTCTTCTTCTTCCTCTTCTTATTCCTGTTCTTCTTTTCCTCGTTGTTGTTGTGTTGTTGTTCTTTTTCTTTCTCTTCTTTTTCTTATCTCATACCTGTTTCCAATCCAAGCCGAGATTTCTATCAGTCTGAGTAGCGATGCTCCGTGTCTCCGGTGGAAGATAATTATTATAAAAGGACCGACGTAGTATTCCGGGTGGACGAACGTAAGTTCGAAGAGATTGCTACTCTCTTTTTTAGAGATAGATAAATTATGAAAGTAGGAAAGAGAGCGAGAGAAAAAGAGAGAGAGAGAGAGAGATGAACGAAGAGTAGTACAAGTTCATATCTTCTATGAATTTATTAACAGTCTTTCTATTTCCCTTTAACTATTCTCCTGCACTATTATTTTGTTCAACACAAAGAAATATACAATCGTAGAGAGTCTCCCGCAGTGAAATTAATCGAAACGTCTTCAGCAGACTTTTCTCTGCACTATGGTTCGTTACAATCGAATTAGAAAGCATAAAGATTTCTTTATCCTAGAAAGGTAGGGAAAAGGGGCAAGAGTTGGACGGTACTTTATTTTTCCTTTATCTTTTCTTATAATTTTTTTTCTATTTAACTCACCCCAAGATGTGTTATGTGCATATATATATTTGTCACGTTATATAAAGTACCACGATCAATCGACAATCTAATTCGACTTTAATAAATCGTCCGTATCGTTTTGACTAGCCCTTCGTAGTGGTGGTAGTGGTGGTACCTACCAGCATCCTACAATTCTGATTGCTACGGGAATCGAGCACAAACGGACGTAATTTTCGGGTGCTACGAAGAGGGCTCCGCTTACTTCTTATGGGGGTGCCAAAATTACACCCTGACTTATACCCTGCCGCCACGCGTCCTTTTCGGAGGATCAATATATGTATATATATGTGTGTGTATGGTACATTTGCAGGTGGGGTTTTCTATACTCGGTATTACCATTCAATTTCTATCTTTTTATATTGATATCTTAAAAGGAATAATATCTAAGCAAATTTTTAAATCTTCGATATCTTTCACCGTGTATATAATATATTTATTATAAAGTAGATAAACAAGATACTTAAACTGGACCAATTTTCAATTACAAATGAATTCACGATGATAGGGGAGAGTTATTAGATCTGAAGTACTTAAAAATAACATTGACAATAAATCAAATACCCCATTTAATGTAATTTGTCAATTGAAATTCATACGATTGAGATAATAATCCAATCGTGAAGAATTACATTCGATTACGTTTAAATATTGAATTTAATATTCGTCTATAGTGTTTCTTTCTCATATATATTTTTATAACATACGTAATAATTAATACAGTTCGTTATTTGTAAATTGAAATAATTGATTCTTGTTCTTTTAATTCTAAATAACTTCAACTCCTAATGTTTATATCAAATAGAGATAATTCTAATAAAGAACAGAATGAATATGTGTTAAGAAAATTTTTTGTTTTTTTTAACTCTTCCTTAAACATATATTAGTAATTAAACGTATTATATATAGTATACGTAAATATATAGTTACACATATCTCTAGATAGATATATTTTATTCATTCTTTTTATACATACATATATCTATATATATATATGTATATATAATATATAATATAACATAATAAACGCATAGGAACTTTGTCGTAGAGTCACGTGCGAGGTGGTAGAACGAAAGTGATATTAATGAGAGCTTGCGTCTCGCTCGAATCGATGGTTTTAGCGGTCATTAGATAATGTGCCGCCGCTTGGGCTTGTTAAAATGTCACGGCTGCGTCGTTAGAGTTATCGATTTCGAAGGGATGAGGGTAATATCCGCGAACGTACACGCATACGACAAATTTTGTCGAGTTTTTAACATGTAAAGAGAGAAAGAGAGATAAAGATAAAGATAAAAAAAGTTAAAGAAAGGAAGAAATAGAAACAATAAAAAAGAAAACGTACATTTTCTAAATCGATGTAAGATGTGTGGGGGTGTTGTAGAGAGGGGGAAAAAGGGAAAGGGGGAAAAGGGGGAAAAGGGGCAGGGATAGAGGGTTCGATCGAGTAATAGAATTTTGCTTTAATAGTAGTACCTTTACCTTAACAAACACAAAGACATAAAATTCCACTCAAGTTTTAAAGCAGTTCTTGCCAAACGGAATCTAACCAGAAATCTTTTGATCTTATAAATGCATTCGAGGGCGTCCACGTGCGAATCGTTCTAACCTACGGATGCATAAAATCATTCGAGTTTAGCGTTAGAGTTCGGAATCGTTAAAGTAAAGTAAAACTAAAATACCACTTTGAAATTCTAATTGCATCGAGGAAGCTGATATTATCTTTAATTATCTATCCTTTACTGACGAAGAGAAAATGAATGAATGAATGAATTAATGGAAAGGAAAGAGATGGATTAAATTCCCTTACTTTACCCTCAATCCCCCCCTCTTCCAACCGTTTAATTTTTTTCGCCTAATTTTTCCAAACGACTCTTGTTACAAAGAAGAACGATCCAAATACGAGAACACCAATGATCAAAGATCATTGAGAAAAAGGAAGGAAATGAAATTATGAAAAATAAACAAAAAAGAATATCTAGTTTTATCTCCTGGCGCTATGAACCATGAACGTAGGAGTCGGCCCATTAGCGAAGAATTTTTGACGTGGCGCTTAGGTTTGTGGTATTACGTGTGGTAAGAAGATGGAAAGCCCTTTTGCTATGGGTAGGGGAACAAAAATTGAGTTGAAGTAGCGGCGAATGCCTTACGAGGAGAGCAAGTCATCGACAAAGCTCACTCTCTCTCTCTCTCTTTCAAAAATTTCAAGAGAAAAAGAGAAAGAAAAGAGTGTGTGTGTGAGAGAGAGAGAGGGAGAGATTTCTTCTCAGGTTCTACGCAAGAGTTCCATGACAAAGGTTCCTCCAGAAGGAAGGCCCCTTCCTGACAACAGGGACCCATTGTTGGACCCCCTTCCCAAAGCCCGTTTAACTTCAGGCGCCATTCAGGATTCGTTAGAACGGTCTGCCAGGTAGAGAAACGCAACCTACTTCGAGTAGGAGGAGAAGCCTTCGACATTTTCTTTTCGTTCCTTCGAAATCAACCTCGAGGATCCCTTCCTTCCCTTCCTCCTTCTTCTCCACCACCCTCTTCCTCTTTTACTCAACACACATTTATAAATGTGTGCACAGCAAAACAGACACATTTATAACTCGTACATATGATTCTAACGAGCCTAAACACATTTCTAAACGGATACCCCTTCCCCCTTTTTTAATAAGTGACTTCTCATTGATTATATTTCGAACCATTCAACCTTCTTTTTTTTTTAACCTAACTCCTACCCCTTAACCAGTACCTTCCTCCTCGTCCTTTCTTCTTTTTTAGACATCGATAGGTTATTTTAGTTACGTAGTACTATTAATCTCTTCGAAAGAGATAATGAGGATAAGCTTCCAATTTATATTTCCCTCTTTCTCTCTCTATCTCTCTCTCTATCTTTCTTTTTTTAGCGTCGTATATTTCGAAATATCGATTAAAAAAGGGATTACAGGACTATCCGAGAAATAAAAGACTCTTAAACATTCTACACTTATTAAAGATTATTTATTTAAGTGTAATAGATCGAGAAAAAAATAATAAAAAATGTGATACATTATTCTTATGATATAAACTTCTTTATATTTTTGCATACCGAACCTTGCAAATACATATACACGCATATACACATATATTAAATTAGGGAAAACTAAATCAATTATTTTTACATTTAGTTTTAGCTAAAAATAATGGATTTCTTTTCACTGTATATATATTTATGGTATGTTTATGCGTGTGTGGATTTATAAATATGTATATGTATCTATGTAAAAGAAAAAGAAAGAGAGAGAAAGAGAGAGAGAGAGAAAGATGGAAGCATCGTCGAGTACCCACCACCGACTCGTCGTATCGTACAAAATGGCGCTTGTGGTCGGGGCCAACGGTTTCGAAGCGGCAGTCGCATTACTACTACTACTAATACTACTACTACTACTACTACTACTTCTACACCACTCTTATTCTCGCAAAAGCATCATAGTTCGTAAGATCATGCGAGAATACGAGTTACAGGATTCGATGCCGACGGATAAACAGCGAGATCACTTATCTATCTATCTATTTATCTATTTATCTATCTATCTATCTGTCCATCCCATTACTGCTTTTCATTCTAAACTATCTCTAGTTTTTATTTTGTATCTGATATTCTTGCAAGTCTCTTCCATTCTTTAGCGACATTACAACAACAACAACGTAAAATATTCGATGAATTATTTAAGATTACCAACGAACGTGACATCGTTCGATATTCTTTATTCTATGAAATACAGAAAAAGAAACCGACCATAAGCTTTCTTCATATACACCATTTATATATTTTTTCAAATAAAAATCAAAGGATAACTTGCATTGATTTTATTCCGTCACGATTTCGTATTATTTTTCTTTTTTTTCGAATCTTTAGATTCTTCGTGGTATAACTGGAAAGATTCTATTAGACAGAGACACAATAAGTATTAAAAATTCATGCAAAGTAGACAATATTAATAATTGAATATTAAATAGAAAACAAAGCAGTAGAATGAGCATATCAACAGGATGAAAGACAAAAGAATTTTGACAAATCAGCAATAAGACACGGTAACATAAATCGCCCTCGGAAAAGATGGACCGACAATCTCAGTGAAGAGGCAGACGGATGAAGATTAAACTGGCGTTTTTTCATCTAAACCAAAGAAGGAACAAGAACAAGAAGAAGAAGAATAAAAAGAAGAATAAGAATCTTTAGAAACCTTTTTAAACGAACGAAGAATATAATATCCTTGAAGAAGAAGAAAATAAAAGAGAGGAGTGGAGACGAAAGATTACAAATAAGGAACTCTCCTTTCTTTCAACATTATTTTGTCATCCAATCGAAATGAAGTTAACGTTATCGAGTTCTCGAGTGAGTTTCCAAGTTCTTAGTTTCGGAAATCGATGAAGTGTAAGTAAGTAAGAAAGTGGAAAACGTTTATCGCGTGCCAGGATATATAAGTTAGTAAGAAAGTAAAACAATTCTTTTCTTTTCTCTTTCTTTCTCTCTCTCTTTTTCTCTTTTACGTGTTCTTATTTTCAAGGAAAAAGTATAGTTAAAAGTTTACGTGTTACGACAGTGGTTTCATAGGGATTACCAAATAGTCATAGAGTATGTATGACGAAGTTAGAATACAAAAGAAAATGGAACGAACGAAAAAAGAAGAAAAAAAAAGAAAACTCCAGTCACGTTTGCTAGTTCGTCTCCTAGCCTTTTATTTTACACACCACCAACACACCACCAACACACCACCATCACCACCCCTTTCTGACTACGACTACTAGGAACGATTCGATTCGATTCGATTCCATTCGGTTAAACGAATCGATAGATTCGAAACGTGAAGAAGACGAACATGAGAACGTTCTCTTATGCGACGATATATTTTAACGTACTACTATACGGAATAGGATGATTCCTATGCTCGTACGATCGTTCGACTAGATCGAGAGGAAAAAAAAAGGAAAGAAAGAATAAGAAATCGTTCTCAAGGATATAATCTTGGAAGAAATAGAAAAAAAGTAGTAGAAGTAGTAGTAGAGATAGTAGTAGTAGTAGTAGTAGTAGTAGTAGAAATAGGATAAGAATAAAAAGAAAAAAAGGAGATAACGAGGAACCGAGTCACGTTCGTTTTATCCTTTGCTTTTTCCACGTTCTCTTCCTTTTCTACGATCTCACTCAACCCCCTTCCTCCTTTACCCTTCGATCTTCAACATCAACCTCGTCCTCGTTCCATCCCTCCCTTCACCTAACCCCCGTTCTCCTACTTTGCGAAGGAATCGAGCTAAGAAAAGGTAATGGCGCGGAAACGGCTCAAATGACCCGCGAATTTTCAGCCTGCAGACGAGACTTCCTCTTCGTGTTTATGTTTAGTAGGCAGCCGTAAGTCGTAAGTCTAGGAGAATTATACCAGGATATTACCATTTGGGGCCCTGAATTTATGGTAATTTGTGATATTCCTAACTTTGTCTCTCTATCATCCTAAAAACAAGTACACGTAACCTACCGTTATCATTTAACATCGTAAACTTGGGATTTCCTGTTGATCTTTATCTTATATTCCAAGAGTAATAGTTGGTATCTATGTTATTATTTCTAAGAGGATTGGAATTAATCTTTTAATAACTCTTCCCTGATATTTTATTATTATTATTATTATTATAATTATTATTATTATTATTGTTAATAACTATTACGAGATATAATGTTTCTACAAAGGCTATGAAAATAAATTTGATTATCATATTGATCTTTATTAAGCAAAACTAATATTACGTTTATTAGAGATAATTATAATATTTTAATGATGATCATATTTAATTATATTTTAATTAAATGATCGTATTTTTTCTTTTCCCCCCTTTTTTTTTTTATTCATGTTTATAATACCATCTACGAAAAAAGAAACGAAGGATATTTTTTTAAAGAAACGAACGACCCTATTTATCGTATTTGATCTGAAAGTTAGTGTTATTTTAACGAGAAAACAACTTAGGGTTTATTTCTACAAGGAAATGATCGGCATTTTTGAAAAAGAAAAAAAGAAGAAAAAAAAAAAGATAGAAGAAGAAGAAAATGAAATTCTCTTCTCGAAGCCAAAGGCTGACAGGTGGATGTATCCTGAATAAGAGTATCCCAAGAAGGACTCTAGGGAAGACGTTAACACGTCCGTAAAACCGGACTAACGCTGTGTAAATACACCGGAGAAGGGAAATTAGCCATTCTCGGAGGAGTAAAATAAATATTTTCACAATAGTCGATCGTTATAAGAGAGATTATGGAAATTTTCGATGAAACTGAAGATTTTTCCAATTTCACCGGAACATCTGACCTGACGGAAAAAAATTAAAGAAATAAAATAAATAAATCAATCAAAATAAACAAATTTTCTATTTAAAATTATTCTCAATCGCAACTAGGATTGATTGAAATTTATCTAACCGTGTTTGATCCGTTAAATAAAAACAATTTTATCAATAAAAAAAGAGAAAAAGAAGGAATATCCATGTAAACTGTACAAAACTAATCGCAAAATATCGAATATACCAATAAATCTAATCAATTAAATACAAAATCTGATTGCGATAAAGCCTTAAAACATCCTAAAAGAGAAAGAAGATCGTAGAGAGAGGAAAAAAAAGGAAGAAATCGTAAGAAACCAGGAACGTAACCGAGAATAAGGAAAAAAATAGGGAATCTATTGTAAAACCTATTGAACAAAATTTCGCATAAACGAGAATAAGAAAAGGAAGAAGAGACCACGGCAGGGATATTTTGGCGTTAGTCACTGGCCGATTATTGATTTTGTCTTTCGGATGGCCGCGGCACGCAGGCAGGCAGGCAGGCAGGCAGGCAAGCAGGCAGGAACGTTCGTTCGAGTGAAAGAGACAGAGAGATAGGAGAGAGTCAGAGAGATGAGCGTGAGAATGTATGTACGTATAGTATATATATATACATATATGAGAAAAAGAGAAAGAGAAAGAGAAAGAGAAAGAGGATTGTGTGCTGGGCGAGTAACGACACTACGAAGATACAACTACGACCACGATTACGACCACGACTACGATCACGACCACGATCACGACCACGACCACGACCACGACCACGATCACGACCACGACGATGACGACGACAACGTTGACGTCGACGATACGACGACGATGACGACGACTACGTGAGGGGTTACAAAGCTACGAGAAACGCATTAAATACTCGAGATGTGCGATGTCCTCGGACGAGTCCTCTCTTCGTGGTGTATTGTATACATATTGTAATACATATACATATACATTTGCCATATAGAGATATATATAAATGCATAGTGTTATATGTAAGTTGATCTTAATACATATATGGTAATACGTATATGTGTGTATGTATATCGAGCGTTGCAGCTTGAAACAGCGGCGCTGGGACAAAGGACGGAGCCTAAATTGATTGCGTCTAAAACCTAACGAGCTTTCTCGCCTTTTCGTCATCCTCTCTCTCTGTATCTCTCTCTTTCTCTCTCTGTTTCTCTCTTAGGATGTCGTCGATGAATCTTTCGTACTGGGAAAATATATGAGAGACTGTGAGAGCTTTTCGTGTTCTCTCTTTCTTTCTTTCTTTCTTTTTATCATCCCCTCCTCCTTTTATGTTTTTTCTTTTTTTCTTCTCAAACGTATCACCCTACTCGTCGTTGTCGTCATAGCAGTAGTAGTAGTAGTAGTAGTAGTAGTAATATCTTCGGCTCACGTCAAACGAGTTCGCTTGCCAAAGGAAAGAGAGTCGACAACGATGACAACGACAACTGCTACTACTACAAACTACTCTCTATGTATGTATGTGTACAACACAAATCAACTCTAGCTTTTGTTCGTCCTACGAATCGATGATCCTACCAAATCCCTCCTCCCCTAGATGAAAATCGAATTAAAATCGAATTAGAAGCATTTTTACGTGTGATTCAGCGTACAACTATTCCCACGTCCAAGTCCGGTAATATAAAGGGCAAACCCAGAACGTTGATCGTAGATCCTCTCATACTCTCACCCTCTATGAACTACTGTTCTTACGAACTGTTCTAGTCCCTAGAATGTTACGGGGTTGTGGCTCCGGTTAGATGGCTGCGTTAGCTGCTTCCTTGCTTGCTGGCTGGGTGACTGCTGGTGTCGTCGTGCTCATGAATTTTCTATCGCTCGTCGAAATGATTAAATGATCTTCGTCGAAAACGAGGGGTGGGTAGAGTAGTATAGAGACTCGTCGCCCTTTTTACGCGTCTAACGTGACACTGCCAAGTGCCATTCGAAAGTCTCCCCCTTATAGCGGGTGATTATCTATTATTTATATTAATAGGTACCAAACGCAGAGTCGAGAATCAGTAGTGGGAGAAGATGATGCGAGCAAGCAAGCAAGCAAGTGCTTAAGTCCTTGAATATTAATGATACAAGGGTTAAAAGCTTTCGTTTATTACCTAATCGAGCGAGCTAATCATTCTACTTTACTATATCTATCTATCTTTATCACATTATCATTCACTCTTGACTCTTAAACTCCAACTGACTTGGTACTTGACTTTTGTTCCCTCGTAAAAAAACACGAAAGAAAAAAAGATGCTAATAATATTTTAACTTACATTATTTTACCGAAATATGAATATTAATAGGAGCAATTAGTAGTCTTATCCATTTTTCTTATTTTTTTTTCTTATTCTTTCTTCCAAACAAGTTTTTCTCGAGTAAAAAGTTTGCCGCCGCCACTGCCCCCGACGCCGATGCCGCCGTCGCCGTCACCGCGACAAACAAAGCGATGATTTCCGGATGGACGAGTGGCACCCCTCCTAAAAATTGACCGATAATGCACATCAGAATTGTCTCGTAGTCAACTGGTTTCTGGGAAACGAATCGACTCTTACCGCCGGCAAATAAATAAGGGCGTAGACGAAAATCGTACGAGGTACGAGGTATATATCCGAACAATTTTGGGCGTTACGCGCGGGATTGTTGTCAACGGTACTGCCGCGTTATAAATTTCTCCTAAAGCTCATCTCAAAGAGGGTGGCCTGGTTGTGTTTAACCAAACCTTTACTACTCCTCTATACCGAGAAACCTGAGAAAACGGGGATATAAATCTCGACGGTAACCGAATTAAGTTGGAAGTATGGACCGAACTTTCGCCACGCCCTTTGCCCGCCGATGAAACGCTATCGAAACCACCACCGAGTGAGTCTGCGTGTTGTGAAAAGCTCAGAGATTCATAGACCACGCAGAGAGCCAAACCGTAAATTTAACAAAAAATATTAACACGTACTAAACTCCCTACGTACAAATAAATGATACCTCTTGTTACAGATTATTCACAAATGTTGATAATACGAGAAAATCTACGATAGGGTCTAATGATTTTACTCCTCATTTCGTTAATGTAATTTACTGTCTATTTATCATCGTTAAATCTGTAGATATGTTGTTGTTACGGTGTTTTAGTACGCGAATGAAACGGAATTTCTTTTAATACATTTTCTACACGATAATTAATTCTACATCTTCGTTACTTTCAATTCAATGAATCGGTAAACCGATCCTGGTATACTACATTTTCATAGTTAATCGTTGAATTTATATGTATATATATAACGATGAAATATCAAAAGATTTACAAGCAAACAGATATAAACATAGCAAACGATACGATTGATGCTACAATAGAAAATGATCGAATTTACTGGTTACTGGTTAATGAGCTCGCTCGTGCGAACGATTCTCCTACCAGCTTACTAATAATTCGACAAGTTAGAAGGAACTACTTTTCAAGGGTAGGAAAAAGACCCTTTTTGCCATTCGGTAAGCAAGTGTCCCTCGTAATGATGTGTCCGACGCGTGCCACAGTCTCAGCATGGGGTACATGGCCGATGGTTAAACCCCAAAGTCTAAGTCCGTCCAACTCCGACCATTTACCACTCGATGACCGAAGGAACACGAACGAAACGAAGAAGGGCAACGACGCCTCGTGCACTTATTATGCGTCAAATAAGTCTAACGTTTTCCTAGTACCCTCTACCACGAAATTAATTGGCCTAGGCATCATCATCCCTATCATCGTGGGATGATTGTGTACAACTCGTGTAAGGGTGTACAACTCCTGCTTCCTTTTCGCATGAATTTTCACACGAAATTTCATAGATTCTAAAGAATTCACTGTCATAATTATTATTTAATCATTCTTTTTCTTTTATTCAGAATTTGATGTTCAATAAAAATTAAAAATATTACCATTAACGCTAATCGTTTTTTTAATAATTTTTTTTCATTTCTATAACGTGTAAGAACCGTAAGGAAAATTTACGATGTGTACGTGTTATTATTATTATTATTATTATTATTATTATTTTATTCGGAAACACAAAAGTTCAACATAAATTCACGGCCGATTGAATGCAGAATGAATGATAACGCGATAAAACACAATAATGTATTTACATTCGACGTGTGTAACATCTACAATCCATGTATTTATAAATCAAATACGTTTGAACGGGAACGTTTCGACGTGTAATATCGGATTACCAACGATAATCGGATTTCACAGGGCATCCATCGTTATTTCCGTCGTTGATGAAAACTCGAAAATATGATTTTCCATAGGTTAACACGCCTGACGACCTTTACCTTTTCCTCGGAACGATTACAAAGAGGTCCCTTTTTTCTCCCTCAATACAAGTCACAACTTAAGAAATAAAAGAAGAAAAAGAAGAAGAAGAAGAAGGGAAAGAAAAAAAATAAGAGACTTAAAAAAAAAAAAAGAAAGACTCGATATCTCATTATCGAACGATAGCAAACTAAACTCACCCGTTGGAGAGTAAGTAACGAGATCTCCAATTATCTTCAGGGACAGTGTCTCGATCGTACTTATTTAGAAACATTACAGAAAAAAGAAAGAGAGAAAGAGAGAGAGAGAATAGAACGAAGATGAAGATGAAGAAAAAGAAGAAGGAGAAGAAGACGAAGACGAAGAAGAAATCGGACGCGAGAGTTGAAGAAAACGCTCAAATAACGAAGAACAATATGAAGTGGGAGGAGAGAGAAAGAAAAAGAAAGGAGGAGAATCACGGTGGTAGAGATATTTCCGTGGTTGGAAATAAAAACTTGTTGGGGTTTGGTTAGGTGATTTTTCAAGGGTCCTCGTGAGTCCAGTTGATATACCTGAGTATATGCAATTCACTCGAAGACATCATCGTTGATGCGTAATACATCACATACCTCCTACACAAACACAGTTGACGTTGGTTTGGGTAATATCTCGTAGAGTACTTAGGGGGGCAGGTAGGAATCATCTTGGTGTTCATCGACGTATCGGTGATCCATAAGAACTCACACTAGGATTTCCTGTTAATACCGATTGCCCCCCTCTATCCAAAAGCTTCTCTTTCTCTCTTTCTCTTTCACTCTGTCTCTTTCTCACATCCCTTGCAAGCCGACGGCAGGCCGTCTCGCGTCTGCTTTCCCCTTTTACCCTCTCCTCACTCTCTCTCTCTTTCTCTTTCTCTCTCTTTATTCCCATTTCCATTCTCATCTTCTTGTTTTGGTCCAATAGTCAGTCGTCGGTCTGATCGATGATACGCCAACAGGCAGTACTGCGCATGGCCGACTAAATACAAACTCGCTCCTTATTATACACAGGGTGTGCCAATAAAGGGGGTGGCAAGAGAGAGAGAGAGCTTGTTTGAGTGAGTGAGAAAGCAAGATATATATATATTTATAAAGAGAGAGAGAGAAAAAGGGTGGAGTGGGATAGTAACGATAGTTGCAACGTCAACGAGTAAGAGCTTCCTTTATGATGGCAAGTTCGTCGACTCGAAGGAGAACGAGAGATGGATTTACCTTTTCTCTACCTTCTCCTTCGTTTCCTAGACCTCCCCTCTCACACACACACACTCTCTCTCTCTCTCTCATACCATCTCTATCACACTCCTTCCCAACCCTTAACTCGTCTAAAATATTCTAGGACGTCAGAAGGATACACAATTTCCGATCAGGAAGGTTTCCTAACTAATCAACTAACTAACTTGAGAACCGATAGATCAATTTTCCTAAAAACGACTAAAATCATTGAGATCTCTTTTTGACCAATTAACTTTTATCTTTGCAATTCAACCCCAAAATCTATCTTATCGTTGTATATATCAGATCGTTCTATAAGTTTCTTCATTACTTTTTTGCTAGAATATATTTTTATTTTCTCTGTTTTATTTTATATTATTTTACTTAACAATATTTAATTTTATCTCTATTATACTTTGGTTCATAATACTGTGGTTAATAATATTAAATACAAAATATTAAAATATTAATATTAAAATGAATAAACTTATTGTACGACCTAATACATTCTTTCTTTTCCCTCTCCCTTTCTTTCAAAATAATATTCTCTATCTCCTATCTCGCGACGAGCAAATTTCAATATATACATATATTATATACTCAAAATTTATATTGTTTATTTTATAGATACATATAAACGGACCGGTTAAAATCTATATGAAAATAGGAACGAGAGGGTTCTCTCTCTCCCTTTTTCTACACGTGAAAGCAAACCGTTCGATGACGTTAACGTTAACGTTGATAAATCGGCAACAACAACGAAAAAAAAAAAAAAGAAAAAAAAAAAAACAAAAAACCAACGGCTCGTTCGAATCTAAGCGGAAGATAATTTCGGGGTGGCAGGGCAAATTGACAGGGCAACGCGTTTCCATTCATTCGAATTACGTTCCGATTCTGGCGGTGACTTTAGTATTGTTGCTACAAATTGGTACACGCCCTGACCCCACCTCACTCCATCCCTCTCTCCATCCGTCTCTTCTCCTCTCTACCCCCCTCTAGCAATGGCTTCCCTTTATCTCTCTTTCTCTCTCTCTCTTTCTCTTTCTTTCTCTATCCTTCTACACGCACGATTCGTATACATCGTCGACGAGCTTTTTAAATAACATCCTAGGATACTACACACTGTATACTCGAGTAGACGAATGCGAGTGACGTTAACGTTCCTTTTTCTAATCTCACAATTTTAATCGACTCTTATAACTATCTATCTATCTTTTATTTTTTATCTGTTAGCTTTTATCTTACGTTAATCAAGATTAAATAATAGGTTCATTTTTCTCTATCTGTTGAAAATTTAGCAAACTCAATATATCTTTTAGCTTTGTTATCTTTTTAGTTAACTGCTACTATCAAAATTATTCTCTTTCTCTATTCCCCTTTATTTCTTGTACTATATCAATTCTTAACGTCGTTGGTAAGAAAAAGTAAAAGATCTACTTCATTACTCCCGAAGAAAAAAGAGAGAGAGAGAAAAAATGGCACAGAAAAGTACGGTAAAAGTAGAAAAGATTCGTGACATCGAAAAGAAAGAGAATTTTACGTGAGATATACGTACTTCGGTTGAGATCCTCGAGAAGCCGACGACTCGTACGATAATCGCACTTTATGTGGATTTAACGAGTGAGAATTCGGAGGAAAACACAGTCTTGGTGTTTCACTCGTGAAAAACGAGTCACACTATCATCTCTATCCCTTTATCTCTAGTCTCGTTTCACGATTATTATCTACGTGGAATATTTACGCGCAATTAAGCAAATAACTCTTAAAAATTGGAGAAATGAAGATGAAGAGAATGAGAGAGAGAGAATGAGAGAGAAAAAGAGAGAGAGAGAATGAGAGAGAGAGAGCTTTTAACGATCAGTCGTATTTAATCGAGCTCGCCAGACGGACTTTAACTTGAAAAAGACGAAAGATGATCTCGTTAAGATATATTACAATTTATCTTTTATGATTAGACTCGAATAGATACTTAGAAAGTACACACACACACACACACACATACATACATACATTTGTACGTGTAAACGCGTGGAAATCGAGCTCGTTAAAATCGACTACAGGAGAATATGGCCACGTGTGTTCGCGGTAGGTGGTCGGATCATCCGGATCGTTAGCAAGTAGCCTAACTGGATCAAAAGGATGAAAAAATAGGATCGTGGCCTGGAGGCCTTTTAAATATAATAGTTAACTGCAAAGAGGTATCCCAGTTCCAATTGAATCAAAGTTTCTAATACGAGTGTGCATGTGTTGAATATCGTAAAGGTGATTAAATATTCTTTCCAATAATTATTCTATTATATATAATAATCAATTGAAATACGTTTACGTATATCAAGTTTGAAGTATCTATTCTAAATTATTTTCTATTATAATAATAGGGATGTTTGAATTTATATTACAGGTATGGTTTCAAAATCGAAGAGCTAAATGGCGCAAAACTGAAAAATGCTGGGGTAGAAGTACCATAATGGCGGAGTATGGTTTATACGGTGCAATGGTTCGACATTCTTTGCCACTTCCAGAGACTATTTTGAAGAGTGCTAAGGAAAACGAATCGGTTGCTCCGTGGTTGCTTGGTGAGTATAGATTTGATATTTTTTAATTATTAGTGTATCAAATAACACGTATACGAAAATGAACGAATAATTAATCAGTTAGAAATATTTCAATAGCTCGATTAGTATCAAGGAATACAGACGAATATAAAAAAAAGAAATAAATCCCTTAAAATATCTAACGAAACCCGATGGGGCAAATTAGAAAAGGAAAACAAGATTTAAAAATAAATTATTATTTGAATTAATCTGGCAAAAATAGAAAAGAAAATAAACGTCCGTTATAAGCAATTGGAACAATCTCGAAAAATGTCCAATTTTTTTTTCTGTCCGTCTCTATCAGCGCAATCGTCTAAGACAAGCGGCTTTAGTCAAGATTTCGAAAATAATCAAGAACTGATTGACTGTGGGCCCGTAGGGATGCACCGAAAGTCGATCGAAGCGGCGGAACATCTCAAATCTGGTGGCGAGGACAGCGGAAACGACCACAACGGAAGCGGAAGTAGCCCTCATCATAATCATCACCAGGGTGGACCTACCAGTTCCGAGAGTGGACAAGAGAGTCAAGATGGTATGGGGCCGTCTTCTTCGTCAGGCAAGTTTTATATATGTTCCTATAATTTTATTTTTAATTATAATTATTAATTCGATTATTATTTTTAATCATGTCGTATTTCAATCTAAAACTAATTCCTTCCTAAAGTCTATAAAAATAATTTGATCTAATTTAATACTAAATCTTTATGATTTTTTACATATTCATTAATATCTCGATAAATTCTTAAACGATTGTCTTTCGAGTATTGTCAAATATATAAAATAAAATAAAATAGAATAAAAGGAATATAAAAGCCGATAAAATATATTATTCTATCGTTTTCTTTAGGAGTCGTACAGGACACAGAACAACTGAGGAACGAGAGCATCGCCTGCTTGAGGGCGAAAGCTCAGCAACATCAATTGCAACTGAGCTTGCAACCAACGGCAACTCCAACAGGCAGTTCTTATCAGACAGGACCGCAATCGAGCACACTCCACGCTTCGGTTTAATCATTCTCGTCAGAGAGTTTTTCATCTCGATTCTCGAACAAAAAACTTCAAAAGGGGGGAAGAACATTGACAATGATTTTAGTCTGGACCGCGATTCGCCTAATCTCGATCTATGAAGAGTGGAATAATAAAAAAGAAAAAGACAAAAATTAACAGGAAAGTAACAAGAAAATTGCTACATTTCCTTATTAACATAATAACGTATAATGAATGTAAGGAAAAGAAAAGAAATGAACAAAATAACACGTTTGAATATGAACATCGAGAGATGATAGATCTCGTTACAGATATACCAATCTACGATAAAATATATTTTCTAATCGATGAAGATATATTATAAATAATACCCGAAGAAGAATTTAAATGAAACACGATGACAACGATTAATCTCAAAATTTTCAACTGCTGACTCGTAAGGGACGATCAGGGTAAACGAAGTGACATTTAAATAAAAATACAAGATATATATTTCAAAGAATAATGATACACAAGAGGAAGAACACAGGTAATACTCTGTACCAGAAGAAACAAACAAAATACTTATTTACGAAAGCAACGAATAAATCGAACAAATACATATATAAATATATATATATATATATATACAAGTATATATATATGTATATATATATATATAAATTTCGATATCAAACACAAATGATGAGAAACATGACCTCCTTTGTATGTATGTATGTATGTAATGTAATCCGATCAACGAAAAATTTACTAAAGAAAAAAAAATGGGAAAAAAGGTTACGAAGATAATAATAAAATAAAAATCAAATCAAATCAACGGTCTCACTATAATAATAATAATAATAATATTAATAATAATAATAATAATAATAATAGTAATAATAATAATAATAATAATAATAATAATGCACAACGAAGGAGATATGATAAAACAGAGAAACTTCATCAACGAAAAATCAGTGGCCTATCCAATGGCCATCTTTAAATTGATACTTTAACAAAACGAAATCGAATACGAAGAAATAAAGTAATACCTAATTAAGAAATAATAGTCGCTTTTAAATAGTGTGAGAGTGAAATAAAATGAAATAGAAAGAAGAGAAGTTAAAAAATAATAAAACCAAATGAAATGAAATGAAAAGAGAAATGAGAAAGGAACGAATAATAAAATAAAATAAAATAAACAAATAATTAATTAATTAAACAAGTACACGAGAAACGAAGACTTTTCGCCTTTTAACAAAAATAAAATAAAATATAATAAAAAAGAAAAGAAAAAAAAAGACATAAAACTACGCAAAATGATTCGCAACGAAATGTTAAATAGGAACGACGTTAGGTACATCGAAACGAGTGAATGTGTTACTTGTATGAGAGAGTAAAACAGAGTAAAAGAAAGTTAGAGAGCGAGAAAGAGTGGAGGAAGAGATTTTGAATTATTTCAAAATAGAAAAACAGAGAAAGAGAAAGAGAGAAAGAGAGAGAGAGAGAGAGTGAGTGAGTGAGAAAGAGATGCACGTAAGAAAAACGTTTATTAGCGAACACTTCCTATACCCAAGTACTTAAAGAAGACATAACTGTTGTCAAATGTGCAATATATCGATATAAGTTTTAGTTATTTAAGATATATTATACTTTATTAATGGATACACACCTACTTGCGTGGTGGTAATGGGAGTTAAACATTGACTAACGATATATATAAATATATATGTATGTATATGTATTTGCAAATAGAAAGAAAATAGATTCAAGTTTAATATAATTTACAAATATTTCTTTTTCTAATCGGATTTGATGAAAAAATGATAAAAATTCATAAGGAAAATCATTATATATATTGAAAATGTCATTATCTTTCTCCCTTAATCCACTACTGTATATAAATATATATATAAATACAAAAAAAGTATATATATATATACTATAAACATATATATATAAATATAAATATAAATATAATTATAAATAAACACACACACACACAAATAAAATTAAATATATGTGGTTGAGAGGCAAGTATAATAATAAAAACAAACAAATAAGATTAAATAAAGTTAAATATAAGGTAAAGTAAAATAAAATAATAAAAGTAAAGGTAAGAAAGTAAAAAAAAAGAAAAAAGGAACAAAAAAAAAAGGTAAAAATAAAGTTAAACGACGAAGCTTATTTCTTTTCGCGATTTTTAATGCTCTCGCGTGAAAGAAGGATAAACTAAACTCGAACAAAATTCCTCTCAATTATTCTCCATAAAAGCCATAAGTTTCTCGAATAACAATCTATGTAAGAGATGATTTAACATCCATGAATAATTGTGAATTATTCGATGATGAGATTTCTTTCTTCTTTTTTGTTTCTATTTTTTTTTTTTCTTTTAATGAACAAAATAGGTCATCGGTCATCTTAAACATCTTCTTACTTAAATAGACACGAATTGTAAATGTACGTAATACGTTTTATCAGCGTATTAATTGTATATTTGAAGAGAGGAACGAGAAGGTGAAAATGGAGAATAGTTTATGATTAAAAGTTTACGTCGATGAACTTGTTAATGGTCAAACGAAAATGACACACAACGACAATGACTATTGACTATGACTATGACTATGACTATGACGACGCTGGACTAAAACAACAACAATAACAAATAAAAAAATAAGAAATACAAGATAAACAAATATATATATATATATATAAAAAAAGGATTAACAAAGTAAAATACGAGCAAAAGAAATGTTCAAATCGTGAAAGGAAACCTCCGATGACACACAACGCAGGTCAGATCTAGCGATCGAGATCTTACTGTATCCAAATGCCCCAACGCATGCATAGTAGTCGGCTAGTGTACGTAATAAATAAAGTTTCTGAACAAAAAAAAAAATTAAAATGAATTGAATAATTTAATTATTTTTCCTATGGTTCCCTTTTTAAACACACCTCTCCTTTAAACTTCCTCATCGTATTTCTCATTTATTCTTTTTCCTTTGCAAAAATAAATATAAATATATTTATATTATATTAAATATTGATATGGTAATTAGTTTCAATTAACAATAAAATCTTTTCCAAAATTCTAATTAAACCTAAGGAAATTGATAATCGATTTATCGAAAGAATCAGAAGGACCCTGGGTTTCTTGGGCACCTTTCGCTAAAAGACCCAAACCTTGATGTTTCAAGCTTATGAAAGATAGAGAAATCAATTAATAGAGAAAATAATGTTAAATGATATAATAAAAATAATATTCATCTTGAAAATTATTGCATGATACGAGTACAAATTTAAATACATCAAAAATTAAAGAAAATATTATTTCGATGAATAATATTAATTAGATTTTTTAAAAGATCTTTACAAAAATATATTCAAAGCTTTGATTTAATTATGATAAAAGTAAATATGCTAACGTTACGTTGAAAATAGAGTTAACTTATCAATCATTTCCTTACGGTCAAAAATTAGCGATTACGTATTTTAATAACGAGAATAATTAATCGAACGAGTCCTTCTGATTATTTCTTATCGAATGGTTCCTTATCAGATGGCTCCACTTGCTGAAATGGAAAAAGGTCCTTTATAGCCCTATGTTTTTTTTATGTAGTGACGATATCTACAGAAAGGGTGTTACCGACCAGAGTTTGAAAACCGTAGGTAAGATCAACGTCATCAATGTGAGTATTAACAAAGTATAACAAGTTAAAACATCGGTAGGGTTAATATCGATAAAGTGAATGCTGAAATTTGAGTATAGGTAAGTTGGATGTCAGTAAATTGAATGATGGTAAATTGAACATCGATAAGGCAATGCCCTGTAACTTTCAAATCAAAATTAATCGTGATTAAATAAACTAAGTACGAGGCAATGCATGTAAGACAATTATTACATGCTTTTCTGGACGAGAATCGAGGAAATTAATACTCAATTTCACTACTACTAACGTGAGAAAAATACCAAGTATAAAAACAAAAGTGTTTTAATAAAAACAAAAATTAAAATTCAAGATACTAATGCAAATTTACTTTAATTGCCATTTTGCTAGAACTTTTCCAAACTATTCACTCGGTGTAATTATTAAATGAATGTAACCGATGAGACAAAAAGACCTATCCTGAATAAAATATACCATTTTCATGAATATTTCCAAAAAAAGGAATTACTCATGTGCTCGTTAATAATTTATTTGAATAATTACAACCAGTAACTTGTGTTTATTCGAATCTTTCATCTTCGGCATAATTGAGCACTGGAAGAACTTTAAAGTTTTTGACTCACGAATTAGAAGCTACTACACCACGGTCAAATGTTAAACAAGTTTAAAAATCATGGTCAACTCACATTAAATGTACTTTGTTCTTATATTCAATGCTGTTATATCCAGATCCATAAATGCAAGTATCCATATATGCACTACATACACTAGCTCACACATGCATATCACTTGCATAGGCAAAATACACGCACACGCACACACGCACACGCGACGCGAAATAAATTATATACTTTAAATAATATCCTTGTTATTCCTTCCGACGATCGAAGAAGACTAACAATTATTATCGAAAAGTAGTTACGAATCCATACGACAATTACCGAACATACACGAAGGTCAAATACAAATCTAACGACGAGATGATAACGTTCGGTTATCGACACCGGCCGAGGAGTGACGGAGAGAGACGAACGTAAACAAAACATTGAACGCTCGACTAAGCAGGTAATTAAGGAATGTTTTTCTGCGAATTTCATGTATAACAAATTTCCTAGAATTCACCGAGAAACACACGAGTATTACCGATGCTGAGCTCGTTTGTCTCTGACGTATACCTTCGTCTATCTTTCTTTTAATACCTTCAATACGTATAGGATTGTTACTGTGTTTTTGAACAGCTGACCTACTCTTGTATCGTTGACCTACTTTTGTATCGCTGACCTATTTTTCTTACCAGTGACCAACTTTTGAACAGCTCTTTTCTATTTCTAATGACTGATCTTTATTTACCCTGACGTAACCCTGAACTAAAATCGAGAAAGTTCGCATACCTCCACTATCATCATGTTCTCCTGATACAAATTTCTCATTTTTGCAATCTGAGGAAACTATTGAAATCGCTGGAACCAGTGGATTCCCATTGAAATTGGAAAAAACGTCCAAATTTTTATTCAAAGGTGTCTTATATTTTTTTTCTTTCCTGTTTTTTTACAAGGGTCTATAAAATAAATTCCAGAATACAAATAATAGTTATTTGTTACTA
Source organism: Mischocyttarus mexicanus (assembly GCA_023678845.1). Lineage (NCBI taxonomy): Eukaryota > Metazoa > Arthropoda > Insecta > Hymenoptera > Vespidae > Mischocyttarus > Mischocyttarus mexicanus. Next base: position 1,108,969 of record JACGTP010000023.1, on the reverse strand, counting down.
ATAATTAAAATATAATATATATAATAACTTCTATATAATAATTTTTTCTATAAAATACATAAAATAAATTGCACCGATCTTATACTTCGTTCATTTAAATTATAATCTTCATTTTCTTTGATAGTTTAATAATTTTGTAGGATATGTCGAGATACTAATTACATTACAATTTTAATAAATAAATTTAATATTTATACAGATACTACACGAAACATCTAAAATCTTCTCTTTATCTTCTTGCTTCAGAAAAATATTAATTGTAATAGGTACGAATAGAAAGAGTATAACGGATATTATTTAAAGTATCTAATTTATTTCGCCTCGCGTGTGCGTGTTACTTTCCTATGCAAGCGAAATGCATATGTGAGCGTGTGAATAAACATTATTCATTTCGGATGTCGTTACTGGCCCGAAATATTAATTAAAAAATGTCTCAATAACTTGTCTTCTTTTCAAATAAATCTTCTGTTAGATTTAGACACGTATGTGCACGCACACATACTTAGAATAAGATCTTCTACAAGTAGCGCATGTGTA
>JACGTP010000023.1:1084152-1098412 GCA_023678845.1 Mischocyttarus mexicanus | reverse complement strand
AACAGTGGATCTCGAGGAGGAAGGTACGCAAAACTTAAACTTATTACATTTAAATTATAATACTTATTTCCTATGTTAATTTTACAATTATTTTAAACTAATCCACTACTGTAGTGCACTCTAACTATTTTCTAGATTCTACTAACACATATACGTTGGTTTAAACATTACATTCTTTTTAACGTAATTCAAAATATAAAATAATTTCGATATAATTTTATTTTTATATATATTTCCAGATTTAAAATAAATCATCGCTGTTATTTTAATTCTACTCGGATTTTCTTCTCGTTTTCATTTAGTCATTTTGTATTCACTACTTTCTTCTGGTACATTGATAATTATTCTAAATTTTGTTTAAATCTTACTCTTAGGCAGAGGCCATTTATGATTATTTTCAAAAAAAAGTTCTTCGTCAAATAATTTATTCGAATGTTGCAATCTTAAAGACTTTAACATCTTTCTTGGGTCTTCGGAAGCAGTTACCTCCTCGTGGTTAGACCCGGGCAATGGTGTTTTACTTTCCATATAATGTTTATCATATTTTATATGCTATACATTCCATGGCAAGTAAAATCCAGCTAAAGACTGCTTACCATAAACATTATAATTGTAATTAGTTTCTTTCATCTTCCTAATTAACATCATACTTTCATACCTTTCATTGTTCTTTCCTAAATATTCCCTGCATGTTATATTCATACTTTTTCACATTACTTCACCTTTTTAATAATCACTTATCGTGTAAACTAAAAATCCTGCATGAACAACTCGGATCTTAGAATTATCTTCTTTCATTCTTTCATTTATTCAATCACAATATATTACGTACATAATTAAAAAGCATTCTGTTATCGCTTCTAAGTTTCAAAATATTTAAAAATTTTATTAACTTTACTAGTCTTCCATAATACTCGATTTATTTTTTACGAACTGTTATAATAAACTTTCTTTCAGTCCTGGCATCCTGAGGGTAGGAGACCCTTCGTGCATTCGTCGATCGCGATTCGAAGTGAGTATATTTTTCTATCTAATAATTCCACAAAACTTTCAATGATTAATTAATTACAACAATGATATTAATAGTATTGTTCTTCATATTTCTGTTTCAGATTATTGTTGCAATCGTGCGTGCAGCAATGAACGACGAGATTGTTCGAATCGTTGAAATATAATTAAAATCACGGATTAGAAGCACGTTCGTTCGTTTATTTCTATTCCGATATAGAATTCGCGTATCGGAATGTTTTAGAATATTTTTCATATTAAATTAACTGCGAGCAAAGCAGTAATTTTGTATTAGATTTTGTTCGAATAAAAGTTGTATGTCAAAGTTCGCGAACGCGTGTTTTATTTGAATTGACTGCGTGCAATGCAGTCTTTTAAAGTATTTGTAAAGTCATTAAAATCAAACGCGAATTCGAGTCGGTTTGTTCGCCGCATAAGAATATTTCGGTCGCGATAAGAAACTATAGTAGAGTTTCTTATTTTCGTAAACGCGTTATTAGAGTCACGGGTTTTCAGTACTTACAGCAAAGAACGAGTGTTTTGGAGCCATCGCAGAACTTCATAAGTAGTGAGTGAATTTAAAGTCCCTCCGGTGCTCAATCATGCCGAGGACGAAAGGTCCGAATCGGCACGAGTTACTGGTTGTAATTATTTTAATAAATTATTGACGAGCACATGAGTAATTCCTTTTTTGGAAATACTCATGAAAATGGTATATTTTATTGTGTATTTTATTGTAAATTTTATTAGTTCAGGATAGGTCTTCTTGTCTCATCGGTTAAATTCATTTAACTTCCAGTCCAATGAATTAATGCACTTTTCTTTTATAACTTCGTGTTTTGCACGTGTTAGTAGTGGTGAAATCAAGTATTAATTTACTCGATTTTGTCCAGAAAAGCATGTAATAATTGTCTTACATGCATTGCTTCGTACATAGTTTATTTAATCGCGATTTTGATATATCGGTACTATGATATTAACAATAAATGAACAAGAAGACAAACTATGTTCGCGAACGGATAGACTCTGGCAATTAAGCGGTATCTGAAAGTCTTGTTCTTTAATTAAAACTGCCGACTTAATTAAAGGAGTCGTCCGAGAGTTTTTATAAATATTAATTTTTATCTTTTCTTATTCTTAAAATTTTATTTAAACTTTTTAAAAGTCATTATAAATTACTTGTAGAGTCATAGCCCGCTTAGAACTATATAAAAGAATTTTTATATATATATAAATATATTAATCAACTTTTAGATCAGGATTTTCAGCTTCTAATATACTAATCTCCCGTTTCTCCCCCCCATACTTTTTGAACTCTCATCTATGCGTGTGCCCAGGTGTTACACGTATGGGTGAGAAACGATTAGTATGGGTTAGTTTTAATTTTTTTCCCCATGTTGGCGGCTGTCATTGTGCTAGTGATTGCACGATGTACTTGCACCTTTGTGTGTGCGTGTTAGGAAGGTGCATTGTACATCGTTTCGTGATAAATAATATCTCACATTTTTCAAAGTTATTAAATTAAAATTACTTGTAGAGTTAAGTGTATGATAGGAACTTTTCAATTTTCAATTTTTAATATTTAATTGTTCATTTTTAATATCGTTTTGCATAGTAGAATTACCACACTTAATTGTGGAAATTTTCATATACTCGTATATTACTAGTATGAATATTTATACTAGTATGTACTTGTATTTTTGCTTTAGTTATTTTTGCAATAATCACTAGCCTTGGCAGTTGATTTCAGCAATTGGTACGTACTCCCAAAAATTTAGAAAACACGTGGTTGAACTGGGGTGTCGGAGGTGCCACGGGGCATTCTCTCTAGTTTAGGCTTATGCACCCTGGTGGTATGTGTGAGAACCGTGGAGTGAATTTTTTGGTGTGTGTGTGTTTTGCTATTTTAAATATAGGTAATAGGCAGGCAGGTAGCATACTTTTCTGAATGAATGTGTGAAACTTTAATTTTAAGCAGGTAGGACCTGAGAATTGCGCTGCGTTTCCTTCCACTCGGAAGTGGAAGTCCCATCTCAGGGCTTATGCAGAATCGTCACAAAATTATATCTTTTTATTTTTTTCATTCTCTCTACGTAGTTTTTAAATTTATTTTGTGACGGTTCTCTATTATTTAATATGTATCATGATTCAAAGGTATTTGCAACCATTTGCAAGATGCTTTTCTATTTAGATTCTATCTCATAATTCGCAAAGCCTTTGATGAATTTGATACTTAGTTTTAAGTATTAGCACTTTGCACTATCGCGATATTGTCTTACAGTTAGAAATATTTGATTTAATTCAATATAACGAATAAATTAAATAAAAGTATTTTGCAAGAAAATGCATTTCATTTCATTAAATTATTTCAATTAGATTATATTACTTGATATTAAAAGTGCGAAGTGCTATTAGGTCATCGATTAGAATTATTATCTGCACGGACATTCGATTAAATGTGCTCGTGTAAATATGCACAGTCGATGAACTCTAAGTTCGTTGATTGTCCACGAGCTAGGATAGCTAACGCGAAATGTGAATTAATGTTTTAATCATTTTTTTTAACAGAGTCTCATCACGGAGAATGGAATTATTTCAAAGTAAGGATGAAAGAAAGCGAATGAAAATATTTCATACATTGCAATATGAAATATTCTTCATTGATATTAGTATTATAAAAGCAGTTAAGAGTAATTGTGCGAAAATGTCTTTAAGTCGTTTATAATCAGTAGGATCATAATCTGGCATATTACAACGGCATGGTATTAGAATAGAATCGATATTTTACATGGTCAATAATCTTCCTTTCGGCGAAGAGATATCTCTCGACCAAAAGGCAAGAATTATTTTCTATGCAAAATGAATTCAGGATGTTTACTAATGAAAATTTTCTTTTCAGGTTGTGTTAGGGTTTTGTTAGGTCGCGTTCGGTTGATATCATTTTATTATTTAGTATCAGGGACGATTCTAATTCTATATCACTGACTCGTTGTAATATTGCCAAATTCTGAGAGTACTTTTTTGAACGATTGACATTTTTAATCGAAAATTCTTTTCATGCTCGCACGTAGGGAATGTCCGATTGCATTAGGGGAAGAAGAGGCAAAATGCCGAAGAGGCCCCCACAAACTGTGGCTCAAGAGGGCAACTACAGGCTACTGAGTTATTTTCAAAGGTTCAACAGCATGGTCGAACCTTTCGAGAATTTCTCTTTAGTCATATTTTATTGTCTTTTTATTATTTTGCTCGTCAATAATTTGCTTTTCAATAATTTGCTTTTCAATAATTAGCTTTTCAATAATTAGCTTTTCAATAATTAGCTTTTCAATAATTAACTTTTCAATAATTAACTTTTCAATAATTAACTTTTCAATAATTTGCTTTTCAATAATTAGCTTTTCAATAATTAACTTTTCAATAATTAGCTTTTCAATAATTAACTTTTCAATAATTAGCTTTTCAATAATTAACTTTTCAATAATTAACTTTTCAATAATTAACTTTTCAATAATTAACTTTTCAATAATTAACTTTTCAATAATTAACTTTTCAATAATTAACTTTTCAATAATTAACTTTTCAATAATTAACTTTTCAATAATTAACTTATCAATAANTTGAAGTATTGATGATTAACACACTCTGCTGAATGTTTCAGGCAATCATCGTTGGACCTATCTCATGAACCAAATTAAATCATCGTTCTTACAGATAAATCGAGTATTTAAAAATACTTTTAATTCATATTATTTTTCATTAAAACAAAACACAGAATGCTTTTTAATTATAATACGATACCCAATCTATCTTAATCTCCCGAATTTCCATTCCAATATCATATATCATTTATCATTTTCTAATTTCGAATCACCCACCGCGTTCCTATTTTTATATTCTATTTCATTAGTAGAAACTAATTACATTATAATGTTTTTTAATGTATCTTTCGTAGTTTTACAGGTACAGGTACTAGTATAATAATCCCAAATTGTTGAAATTTAATTTTCATTTTATTCTGTTTCAGGGTAATATTCATTTTAATACAGCTGTAAGTATCAATTTTTAAATAACATTTATATATTTACTAAATTTTTTTAGTTTCAGTCAAGTTGCAGAGTCCAGGCTTACGTCCATTCCATCTTCGCAGTCTTTAACAAATCTTTTATTTTTCAGATAAGTTTGCAGAGTCTTTGAATCATCGTTTTCAATGGGTAGCGGGTAGATTCTTTCTTCGCAAAAAATGCAAAGACAGAATCTACTTCAGGGATGCGACCCTGCCCACGCGAGCCATGATTTTCTTCCTTCTCCTTGGGAGAAATCATGTCCTTACCTAAAATTTTCCCCAACTACACATATCCTTTTTTTGAAGTGGAACAAACATAATTTTTTTATTTTTTATTCGCGAGTTGATATGCATATACATGCTTTTAGCATAGACATGCATTTAGCATAGGGACTGTGTAAGTTCCTCGTAATAAAGATTAGAGTCAATTGATTAGTCTAACCATGACGAGACCACTCAAAAAAAATTCCCGAAAAATTCCACCCTCCTTAAATTTCTATGTTCACAGATACCATGAACGGAACACAGAATCCGTGTTTTTTTAGCAGGATGAACTATGGAGATGACCAAATACTCCGTCCAGAAAAGGGGGAAGAAAAAAAGAAGAGGTCTGACTGTGAGTTATGCTAAATGGTAAAATAAAATAATTATATTTCTCTAAAACTAAAAAAAGTATTTTAATCAATTTATTATTTTCTCCTTAGCATCGCAAATCTGTGATAAAGTTTTCTTTAAATGTATTTTTTAAAGAAATTTTAAATGTTCACAGATTACCAAGGACAAAATACAGGAACACTTATATCTACGTGAGAGAATTTATCTTTAACATAAATTTCATATATTCACAGGTATCGTCCTGAAGTAATAGTTTCTTTACAAGTGTCATCTCGAAGTAATACTTTCTTTACAGGTGTCATCTTAAAGTAATACTTTCTTTACAGGTATCATCTTAAAGTAATACTTTCTTTACAGGTATCATCTTAAAGTAATACTTTCTTTACAGGTATCATCTCGAAGTAATACTTTCTTCAAAGGTGACAACTCGAAGTAATATTTCGATGTATTAGTTTTGAATAAAACCATCGTTGCTTCTTAAATTCTATTCGTGTGCACTCCTCGTTATCATTTCGTCATTTTGTAATTAGTCTTTTCTCTGCTTTGACCATATTCGTTCAGAGGTTTTTCAAATAAATCTATAATATGTTCTTAGTACGATGTTGTTTCAATGTAATTTTCATTTCACTTTGTTTCAGATGACAAGTGATTACAATGCACTAGAGAATGATTTTTTCAAAACATTTTCTTTGTTCGCAGGTATCATTGACCGGATCATAATTTTAATACGATGTAATTTAATAAATTTATTACAGAGAATTACAGAGAATGATTGTTTAAAGAAATTTTATGTGTTCGCAGGTATCATGGACTGGATCATAATTTTTATACAATCTAATGTTATAAACTTATTATAGAAAATTACAGAGAATAATTGTTTAAAGAAATTTAATGTGTTCGCAGGGATCGTGGACAGGAGCACACTTTTAATACACTGTAATTTATTAATCTTACTTTTATTTCTATCTTTTACTATTTCATGTCATTTTATGACGTTTTCATTTCGTCATTTCTCAATGACTGTGTCTTGTAATTATTCTGTTTTGTCCAGAATGGTTCTGATGTATTTTATATGAGTCTCTCTTGAAGTCAGGTATTTGAGAATGATTATTTTTCGAAATGGTTAATCGTTGGTTCATCGTTGTTTCATCGTTGGTTCATCGTTGNTATTCGGATATGACGAATATCCCTCCTGGGTCTTCAGAAGCGGGTACCTCCTCGTGGTTAGACCTGGGCAATGTATTTTACTTTCCATATAATGTCTATCATATTTTATATGCTATGCATTCCATTGCAAGTAAAATGCAGCAAAGACCGCTTATCATGAACATTGTAATTGTAATCAGTTTCTTTTCATTTCATAAATTTAATACAATATTTTTAATTTATGTACCTTGATTCTTTTTTTTTACTTTATCTATAGAAACTAATTACATTATAATTTTCATAAATAATTTTTGAATTTTCACATATACCATACGGAACATATAAGAATTTTTATACGAAATTTTTATTTTCTTCTTGTTTCAGGAAAATATTAATTCTAATACGTACGTATGGAAGAATTTTTTAATTATCGATTTTATAAAAATAAATCATTTATAAATATACTTATTGATTATCTAAATATTAGGAAATAAAATAAAAATTTATCATTAGAAATAGATAATAGCTGTTCAAAAGTAAGTCACTGGTATGAAAAGTAGGTCAGCGGTACAAAAGTATGTCAACGATACAAAAGTAGGTCAGCTGTACAAAAAAATAATAACAATCCCATACGTATTAAATGTATTGAGAGAAAGATGTGTGTCTTGGATTATCTTCTTCTAGGACATCAGATTTACAATCAAACCTCGATTTCGTTTCGATCTCGGGGGAAGGAAACTTATCAAAAAGGTTTTTAGTAGGCGTTGTCCGATTATTATACGCACCAATGAAAATAGACAACTGCTATTTACTAACACTATCAAACTCACGATGAACCTAATGCCTGCGAAATTTAAAACCATTAATTAAATACAATATTAAATACTATCACAGTATCATTTAATTTATCAAATTCTTCATTTTAATTATTATTTAATAAAAAAATACTAATAAACTAATTAAGTAATTACTATAAATGTTATAGTTTGATATATTTATAGTACTTTTGATGTTATGTTACCGACATCACATGGATTGTCCACACATATAAATATGCCCCGCCCATCGTCATATTCTCCTCATTTCCTATAGATGAAATCGTATGGTAAAGGAGAACGCTTTGGGGGGACGAAACTTTTAAGAACGATACGAAATCGAGTTCCTACTATATCTATATAATAATATAGATTAACTTATGGATAAAGCAAACTTTGATTACGTTGTTATCGCAAGTGGCGTCAAATAATACGAATAAACCTTAAGAATTTTGTTACTAACTCTGAATTCATTCATTGGCCCTTATACTCGCATATACGTATTGTATTGTGATTAATTATTGGTTAAGAACCTATTTCAAAGATCTCTTCGACGATTGGTAGAGTTGATTGAAATGTCTTCAAAATTTAAAACAAGTATTCCTTCCCTCCTTGGAAATATACAGATTTGAATTGTTCATTCCCAACGAATGTGACATTTTAACGATCCACTCTCCAACATTTGAAATTTTGTTTCTGTATATATACTTATTTCACCATTTTTCTTGTTTTGTTCGCTTAGACAATAAGTAAAGTTAAAAAAGAAAGGCGAGAAGAATATAATTAATGTAAGGATAGATAAAAGAAATATTCTTAACCTTAAATTATCTTTACCCTAATCTGAATTTAAGTAATCTCAGTTTAAAACGCATTTAAGTTGACATAAAGTTGACGAAAACGTCCTGACACACGTATGGTGATGACTGAGCTGACTAATTAATGTAGGTAAACAACTATGTAGATTTTTTCTTATGTGAAAAATGATCAAGTGTTTAATTTGTTTAATATACATAACACGTATGTATTACGTTACGATCAATGTATTACTTCTGACACAACATTTTCATTGCACTCTGTAAAGTACAATTTTTCACCCGACCTGCATTTATTTTACATCGATCCTTTTAGTGCCGAGAACGAAAATTCTGCTTGTTTCTTCAAAACAATTTCAATAAGTATATTTTAAAATTAGTAAATTATTACTTGTAAATTATAACTTGTAAATTATTACTTGTAATTATTATTTGTAAATTAGTTAAATTTATTACAAAAATGTTTAGTAACGTTATACTGGTTACACGATCTACTTGTTCGGTAATTGATCTGTTTGACGCTCGCCGTGAATCATTTCGTTCTCAGGTCCGATATTGGTTTCTTTTTTTTTTTTTTAAACGATTTTTCAATCTACGCGAGATATAAATAAAAATTTCATAAAACCATGATAATTCTTATGTGCAAATAATGTTTGTAGGAAAGAAACTTGTTTCTATGTTTCTATTAGGTTGTCAAATATGAAATGGTGCAAAATCGAATTCAATTGTGTGCATTTTTTGCTCCATTTCATAATTGACAAGCTAATATGTTTCGATGTTTTTTTTTTTTCATCGTGTTCATTATTCGCGTTACATTATTTTTTCTTTCTTTATTTCGTAATATGCTGGATTTTATCACATCAATAATAAACGCTACACGTTTGATTGACTGATTGATTGATTGATTGATTAAACGAATGAAAATTCTTATTCATTTTCACATTCAAGAATTTAGCAATATATGTACAAATAAGTGGATCACCGTAATATCTAATAAAGACGATATGGAGAAGGATACTTATCATTCAAAATTCCAATTGAAAGAAAAACAAATAACAGAAGAAAATGCTCTTCTCCGAGAAGAAATGGTCAAATTAGATGATAGAAATTTGATTTTGGAAAGGCAACAGAAATATTTCAAACGTCAACTGTATGTATTTAATATTATTATCATATTTTGTATAATTATTACACTCGAAAAGTAATTAACGAGATTGATTTAATAGACAAATGTTAAATAGAGCTGGTGGTTATTCTTTATTCTCTCTAAAGCTCTCATCTTTATCGTCAATTATCGTCAATTATTTCGAAAAAGACGAATTTTTTGTCTCTGCTTTCAGAGATAATTATTATTATTAGATAAAAATAAAGTACAAATAACTAACATGTGTATTAATATTGCAAGAAATATCCACAGTTTAAAATATAAAAATATATTGAAATAGGTTGAAGTAGGACAAGGCCAACTCACATATATACCTTTTTATTCCATCAGTTAACATAAGTTACCAGTACCCTAAGTGGTTAAAGACGCAGACCACGCTTTCGCTGGTTCTAGGCTCTTTAGGTTCATTTTTTTTTTGGAGAGAGAGAGAGAGAAAGATGTATTTGTTGATTATTTTGCAGGGAACAAATCCAAGAGAAGTATAATGAACTACAACGTGAATACGATGAACAAAAAGACATATTGGTTGAAGTAAAATGGAAAGAAAAAGAAGCTAAGATAGCCCTCCAAAAATCTTTGAAAGAACGACAGATATTACTTAAGAGATTAGAGACAACCGAATTAGAGGTGTGGTAATGGATATGAACTTTCGTGTTAACAAACAAAAGATTGTCAATTCATAATTACAATTTTTCCTGTACTTAAAACTAGGTGTTACAAATTGAAAATTTAAAGGATAAATTAAAAGAAGTTACGAATGAAAGAGTCGAATCTTGGAAGAAGAATGCAGAACTGGTCGAAAAATTGGAAAAAAAGCATAATGAATGCGAATCATTGCTTATATCGATTATAAATTTAAAAGAAACGAATGATAATCTTCGAAATAATTACGAAACTCGCGAAAATGTAATCAAAGTAAGCCAACGTACGTTTTTCTTTATTTGGTTAAATGCTCAACTAGAATTTTTTAAATGTAACATTTATATCTATCTTCCAGATGTTACGCGAAAATAATCGACAACTTGAAGAAGAAAATACGGAATTAAAATTATTAAAAACCTTGGATACCCGTACTTCTATTGTCCAAGTTAGTTCATTATCCTCTTTCATTAATCGAATTTACGTATAATAGAAATTTTCTGAAAAACAAAAAACTAATTTACAGTTCCCTAAGACAGCACATTCCGACGGGGAGTATTGCACGATGCACGATTCTCTCAACACTGTATTCGACGATTCAACCCATCAAGATTCCCTCTATGACGAATTGAAAGCTTCTGTAAGTAGTAAAGCTCCATACGAACAATTTTTCACGTTATTAATGCATGTGTTTGTACCTTTAAGGGTTTCGCGAATATGTGTAGCTGGAATAATACTCTAAGTTACGAATTGAAAAAAGAAGTGGAATGGTATGAATTGGAAATTCATAAACTTATACAACAAATTGATAGGTGAATATGTTCATTTATATTTCTATTAATATTCTATTAGATTGATCAAGTATGAAATCGAACAGAAAATGCACATAATTGAATTGAGAATTTGTTCCATTTTCATACTTGACAATCTAATATTAAATATCAAGGAGAAAATATTTGAGATACCAAGATAAATATATTATTCTTTCTGATTTATTTTAGTTCTTTCCAACAATTGGTATTGGGATCAAACGAGAAATGTGTTAATAATATCGAGCAAAATTTAACAGAGAATTCTGACAAAACTAACAATTTGGAGACCCTTAGGCAAAGAATACAAATTCTATTGGATACGGTTAGTCATATAAAACGAGCAAATAGAAAATTAGATCGTTGTTAAATTAAAGATTGTATTTAATAGGTAAACGCAAAGCTTCTAAAAGCAGGCATAGAAGTTGGTATTCAAGTACAAATACAAAACTCTAGTCCAAGAAAAAATCTCTACGATTTGTCTACTTTAAACTCTAAAGAAGATCGTGTAGAATGTTTGTAAGTAAATTATTTACACGATAATAATAATATATGTAAAAAAGAAAAATTCCAATATCTTAGGAGATTACAAATGTTTTTATACTACCATACCATTTTCTAATCGTATAATTTTAGTTCGAAAAAGAATCAAATAATCACGTCTTACGATGATTTTTCGGATGGAAACCAAGATAAAAACCAAGAACCTTTCACTAAAACTATGAAATCTCCTAAAGTAGTAACGGTATCGGAAACTCGGACTATCGATCCAATCGTGCAAATACTCCATAAAAATGTTCGACCCATTAAAAGTTCGCACCGAAATCCAAGAAAAAAATCAACGAAAAACATAAGGTTAATTAAAGAAGACAACATAAACTTTATATATATATTAATTTTCGCTTAATTAATAATTATCTATTTTATTATTTATCTTGTAGTTTAATTTCATCCGAGAGAATGACAACTCTACATACACCAACGATGTACCAGGGTTCCCCTAACGATGCTTCCAAAATAAAAATTGATATTTGTGGCCACAGTAACGAAGATTATTCCAATACCATCTCTCGAATATGTTCGCAATATTCTCCAAATGGAAATAATACGAAGAAAAATGAAAGATTATTATTTATGAATGATTTATCCTTACCAATAAATTTTCTAGCTACATTCCAACCAGTCAACATTAAATGTAATTTATTTCTTTATACATGTATATATATTATGTTTGTCAAGTATGAAAATGAAGCAAATATTTCAATTCAATTATGTGCATTTGTTGACTCCATTTCATACTTGACAGCCTAATATATACACTTGGATATTAAAAAGGCTATTATTGTTTTAGGCAATCTTAAATCAAAGTCCGAATCTAGTTTACTTCCTGAAAAGAAAGATTTATCTTCTCTTTCGCTTAATATTATTACTCCATCATTGGCAAAGAAGAAAATGAATAAAGCTATTGAAATAAGACAATTTATCGGTGACTCAACTTCCGAAGAAACAGGAAAAGAAAATAAGGTACAGACAGAATTCGAAGAGAAAAAGGGTGTAGAAAATTTAACAAACTCTCGTGAATACAAATTCGGAGGTACCTATAGGTCTTTGAATAACAGTAGCGATTCTTCGATTAGTACATCATCTCTTCAATCTGAAAACCAACTACTTGATGATGTTTCTTTAGACGAATTAGAACATTGTCTGTATCAATTACAACGTCCTGTACAGATGGCTCCTATGAAATTGAAATTGCCGTTAAATAAAGCTATGCCATTCAGCAAAGAGACTATTATGGATACACAAGGAAATTTCAATGCAAAGAGTAATAATTCGTTGATTGATAATACGAAAAGTGAATGTAATCTTGAACCAAAACAATATCAAATCACGGAAAATGTCGAAGAAGGCTGTTCAATTAATAAAGATTGTAATATCGTAAGCTCTGATGATTATTTAAACGATACCGATAATGAAATCTATTTGGTCAATGGTGAAACGTATTTAATCGATAAATCAATACCTAATCGTTACGATAAGACTCCTATGTATTTTACAAGTTTCTCTAATGTTGATCAAGAAAGTGGTAATACGGAAATCCATCTACCAACCGCATACTCAACACCTATGCGGGTAAATTCGAAAGATAAAAGTAAGTAAGATTTACGATTGATGCAAGATGTGATACGCGAGATGCTTTTCTTTCAATTATCATAATATTAAATTGTCAATTATGAAATGGAGCAAATTTCAATTTCAATTATGTACATGTTCTGTTCCATTTCATACTTGACAACCTAATAGTTTATTATTATTTAATTGGAAAAATTAAATTCTATCTTCTCTCGTTTTGATCTTTCTTAACTTTGTATGTTCATAAATGTATTACGTTTTCGGCATACAGATTTGTTCAAAATGAAACATAGAAATGATCAAAGTGATAACAACGAGTCGCTTGTACGGCAATTTGCCAATCTGAAAATGACAAAGACAAAAATGCCTATATCTGGAATAGACGAAAATCATTTGAAGGAGATGAAAACAGAAGATGAATGGATACAGAATGTCGACGGTGGAAATAAAAACAATACACTTTCGATATCGTTTAGTAATTTGGAAAAAGTTGCGTTTGCAAACAAGGAAAAGAATAGCTCCGAGTATTCCGTAATTAAGATAGCACAGAAAAATAATAAAGAAGAAAGTATTAATCATGGAATTAAAAGCGATAAAAAGATAGCGCCAACATCGTTGGATGATGAAAATCAAACGTTAGATACCCCCAAAGAGTTGGTCAAATTTATTTTTATCTTACACGATATATTGTATAATATAAATATACTAATAAAAAGAGGATCGGTACTATTTCGAGATTACGAAATAGATTCTTTTTGTAGATAATAATGAACGTTTAAATTGTTATTTCAGAAATTATCAAGAATTACGAGATCTTCAAAACGAAACGCAATTTAGAAAAGATCTTGTGGGAAAAGTAAAAAAGAAAAGCTTGTTAGAAGAAATTTTTCAATTCAAACGTTCCAACTCGACAAAGTTGAATATTCGGAATGACAAAGTAATTAGGAAAGAAACAGAATTACGGTAATATGCAAATGAATATAGAGAATACGTATATTTTTTATATTATTTGATCCTTATTTTTCTTTTCTTCTTTGTTTTCTTTCTAGTAATTG
>JACGTP010000023.1:815266-1080564 GCA_023678845.1 Mischocyttarus mexicanus | reverse complement strand
TATGTCGAGAGTATATAAAAGTGTTATTCAAATTGAAAGATGATAATTAAAATAATGTTTTCATTGTTTATATTTTCTTTACTTTTCTCGTATTCTCGAAGATTGGTTGACACTGCGAAAGGAGCATAGGATAATTGGAGAATTAGTAGGCTGTCTTGCAAAGTATCCTCGTCAAGAAGTACTTTCAGGACTTCCGTTGCTTTTGTTCCCAGAAGAAGTTTCCCTTTTATTAGAAAAAGGAATTGCTCGTGTTGTTAAATATTCACACTTACAATACCCACCGAGTGAATCATTGAAAGAAACTTTTAATCAATACAGAGAAACATTATTTATGGAACAAGAAAAGTGTTTAAGAAAAGAAAAAGAAAAACAGGTACATATTTTCAAAACTATATAGTTTTATATATAATTATTTAATATAATTATCAAATTATACTCCAGATTGTAGCAGTGATGGATAAAATTGTAGAAGGTAAAAAACGAAAGATATTAGGTATGAAGACGAATAAAAAGAAATTACGAAAGCCTTTAGATAAAGATTCGCAGGAAGCATTAAGAAATGTTGAAATAAATACTAAAGATCTCTTTGACGAACAAATGTCAAAATTACCTAAATTAGAAAAAAGTGAAGCGCTTATACAGACGCATACGGGTAAAGTTATGATACGATACAAAATGTTGATGACATGTCAACATTTTTTTAATCTTTAATAAGAGTTGTCCATATGAGATGTTTATCTTTTTTATAGTGTTCCCTTTTTTTATTAGCATATCCACAATGGAATAGAGGTAACTTTGAAATAGTTGAATGGAAATATCCCAATACATTGCAAGAACAACTTCGATATGAAACATTTAAAGACCTTTGGGAACGAGGATACTATATAACAGCTGGAGAAAAATTTGGTGGTGATTTTCTATTATATCCAGGTATCTATATATATATATAATATATGAATATTTACGTTAATTCATTAAACGACTAGTTAAACCCTTAAATGCATACTTCAACTCATTTCTCTTATTGACACCATCGGAAGGAGCTTTACATAAATCTATAATTATTCTTATACTATATAATTATTCTTTTACAGGCGATCCTATTATGTTCCATTCTCAATTTATAGTACAATGCAAAAACAGAAGCGAGGAAATACCAATTACAGAACTTGTTGGACAATGTCGTACTGCAAGTAATGTTAGAAAAACACAAGTATTTGCTACATTCTCCGAAGATGGAAAGAGCATAAAATATCAATCATTTAAGTGGACTGAAAACAATGGATTTGAAAACAGATAGCGATTATGAATAATAATTTTAATTAATACTACATTATTGTCGTATAAAGAAAATCTTTTTATCTCTCTTATCTCGCTAAACATCTGTTATTGTTGATTATCATTTTTAAGCGATGAAATATTTGAAATAATTTCATTAATTTATTTATTAATGTTTTCGCATTAAAATAAATATTCTATTAAAATGACTCAACTAAATTCTCGAATCTAAATTGCGTCGATTAGTTTAAAACGATTGTGCTGAGGTTGAGGTATTACATTAAAATGCTTCTTATAAATAGTTTGTCCTTCTCGATTCGCATAATTTATTCTCACCCAGTAATGATCCCAATTGAGATTGACCTTTTCACAAGTTACCATCACGTTCCCTGCTTCCATAGCAAACAATGTTCCATTTTTTCCACAACCAACCTAAAGAACATAATAAGCATTGTACAATATTCGATCTATAGTCTGTATCTCTCTCTCTCACACAGTAAATTTTTATAAAACATAGTCAACGTACATTTAGCCCAGGATGAAATCTAGGTCTCAATTGAGTAGCAAGCCTTGTTCCTGCCTGTACAAAAGCACCATCCTGCACACGTATACCTCTACGCTTTGGTTTTGTTTTAATAGTTTTCGTACTACCGCCACTTTTCTTTGATGAATACCTGATGCATGCTATTTAAAAAGAAAGAAGAATAAAATAATCAAAATGTCAGAGCACATATAACCTTGAAAGTTTGACTTACCCAAATTGGTAGCCTTTGGATTTAACCAAAATTTGGTAACATTTTGCGTAATGGAGGAAATTATATTAGAAACAAGTGCCATTTCAAAGCTTATACGAGACTATGTTTAAAACATAAATAATGCTTTATTTGTTATTTTTATACGGCACAATGTGTATCAAAATAGATATATAGATATGTTACGATATGTAACGCCATCTGTATGGTTGGAGTAAAAGAATAAAAAAGAAAGTAAAGTCAGTTTATATTTGAAAGCCAATGTGTTTTATTATTAACTAATTTACATTATACAATATGCTTTAGGAATAAATATATTTGTTTAGTATGCTTGGTTCGAAGTTAACTTGGTTCGAAAAGAAATCAATCAGGGTTCATGTTCTGATTGTCAACTTGTACGGAAGGAAACAATAATTCATGATGACATAATATTTATAGTTTTTGCCAATTATTAAACAACAAAAATATAAGTATATTAAGTTACAAAGTATGAAACGTCCGATTGCTAAAATTACTTTCAGTTCGAAATCGTACATTACATACTTAATGACCTAATATATAAATATATATATATATATATACATGTATCAAAAAATACAAATATTACAGAATAATTACTATATAATATAAGTATTAGTTTTTATTTTTTACATAATTACTACGTAAAATAATTGACGATATTTATCATTTTTTTCTTTTAATACTAGAGAGAGTAATTAATTTTACCCTTCGTGGTGTCTTTTGAGTTGTTACAGAAGGTGTATCTATTTTAGATGATATTTTATTTTTACTCGAATTTGTATCATTATTGCTTTCTTCGTTGAAAACTAGTTTAATATCTTCAGTTTCTTCCGTTGTTTCATTATTTTCCTCCAATTTCTCATTACTTTGATGGCAAGTCTTTTTACATTCATCATCTAAACTGCACTTTGTTATTTCTTTATTATATTTTGTAACATCAACATCCATTGCATTATTATCTATATCGAGAAGCAAAGTACTACCTTTCGTTTCAATATTAGTAGACCTCGTAATAACTTCGCTATTATCACTATTTGGAAGTACAGATGGTGTCATTGTTTCGCCTTTACTATTATCATACACATGGCCCAATTCGTTTTGAGAAAAATGTATTATCGAACAATAACCATCCGTAGAAGATACAACCAAGAAATAGCCATCGCTAGACCTGTAAAGAAAAATTCGATAAATTAGATACATTTTTAATATTTATTAATAACAACGATACAATTTTCTTTTTTTTTACAAACCATGCAATGTCGGTCAATCTGGTGTAATGAATATTAGATATCACAGCAATTGGAGAAATTTGTTGGGTATCGTAAATTAATATCGAATGTTGAGTTGCAACCGCAAATATCATTCTATAAGGTAATTCTATCATAGGAGTTGGTCCGTCTTTTTTTATTTCAAAGTAAACAGGACAACATCGAATTGCTATTGTAGATTCATCTAAAGAAGGCAATATCATTATAGGCCTAAAAATAAATACAAATATTGTTACAATAAGGAAGTTATATAGAAATTTTTTAAGAAAATAATGTATATTTATATATATTTAAATACCAACTCTTTTAAATTATGCCTCGAAAATACAATCGTTGCATTTGATGTCTTTTCTATGGTATCTTGTGGCTCTATTATACCAGATGGAACAATTATTAATGTTCCATCTATGGAGAAGGTTAGTCTTCTAAAAAATGATTTAAATGTATCGTCATAAAACAATCTAACTGTTTTGCCTCGCAAAGGATAATCAACCGGCGTAGGGATATTAGATTTGTGAACACGCTGTACTGTCTTCTTTGTAGAGATATCGACTAATCTGCACTGCCTAAAGTAAATGAAATAATTCATTATAATTATTTGATAATATATAAAGATCATTAGGGAGGATTAAGCTTAATGAGAAATATTATGTATATAAAGAGATTGTTAAATATATATCGAATATATATCCGAGGTTTGTAGATACCTATCGCTGCTTATTGTGCATATGTATTGGTTACAAGGATCCCAGCTAACTCCTTGCACAAAACCTTTTGAATCTGATAATATACCATTGCTGCGACCTTTATGAATATCCCATAGAATTGCTGTATTATCGACAGAACCAGATATTAAGGAAGTAGAATCTGGCGACCAAGAGATATCGTAAACATCTTCTAAATGACCTTTCAACACTTTCCACGAACTCCACTGTTCTTTATTCTCATTGTCATCGGAGGTAAAAAAATCACATTCCTCCTTCTGCTTCCATAAAATAATGATAGATTCTATAGAAAGACAAAACAATGTTCTCCTTGTTTATTTTGTATCATTTCATTTCGTCTCATAAAGAGTAAATTACTACTTAAATAATATTAATTTAAAGAAGCAAAATACCATCGTCTCCTGAAGCAAGAATTTCTCTAGATGGCGAAAATCTAACAACATTTACTGCTTTTTGATGTCGTTCCAAGTCTGCTACACATTTGATCGTTGTCGTACCATTCTCGCATGTCAAAAGATGCCAAATCTGAATATGATTTCGTATATAACTTATTCCTATTATTCATTTGATCTCATCCAATTTATCTATTTTATTTCAATAATTTTACCAAAACATGGGAATCCGCTCCTCCAGTAACTAAACGCCAAAATTTTTCACCTATATTGCTTTCACATAATTTATTTTGTATGTCGATGCTCAAAACTGGATCTCGATTATGCCAAGAAATTTCTGGAGTAGTGCACTTCATCTCTTAAACGTTAATTTAATTTATAAAAAAGTTAGAAAAGCCCAAGAGTATCCTGATCCCTATAAAACATTATACCGCCAAATTTATAAAGCATGGATTATATTATATGTATTACCTATTCAAGATAGGTAACGGTGTATCCAAAATAAAGACACAAAACTGCACAAACCAGTGCTACCAATATCCCTAACTCACAAAGTCCCAATGTTCCTAGTACATTTATTTCATCTATGTATTTTATCAATCTGACAGATTTCATTAAATACGCCTTAATTCGTATCTACTCGATTAAAAGTTTAATAACTTTATTGTTGGATTTACAAAGCATAATATTCATATACTGCTGGATACATTGAAAACGGCAGTTAACGTAATTAGTTTCTGACGATACACTAATAGTCGGAACATAATAAAGTTTAACACGTATTCCTACGGTACTTGGTTATTTTCTAGATAAGAAGAAAAAAGAGCTACAACTTGTGATAAAAAATGTTTTCTTTAATAAAAACTGTTTCAAAAGTTGAACAAGGATTTAAGGTTTATGGTATGTTCTTGTGTTTTATAAATGAAGAATTTTTTTTTTTAGCAAAATAACAAACTATTTGATAAGAAAAAAAAAAGTTCAATGATTAGTCAAATTGTTTCTGGCTGGGGCAAAATTCAAAGATCAACTATGAACTATATATATGACGCGCGCGAATTAAACACTCTAACTAATATAATTGTTGTAAATGATTTCTACTTTTATGATCAAGTTCTCGTTAAATTTGTATCGCTAAATCATTATGATAAGATTGTTTTTATTAGATTTATTATTAAAAAATGATAAACTTTTATATGCGACAGGTTCTATCTACCCAGGATCCTGCAAAGTCCAAATAAATAAAAATTATACAACAAAATATGGCTCAAATTCGAAAAATATAGTATTTGTGGACGGTGTACGTACACCTTTCCTTCAATCTGGAACACAATACAAAAATCTTATGTCGTACGATCTTGCTAGGCATTCTTTATTGTAAGTATTCTTATCTGACAATGAAAATAATCATTTTCCTTCCTCGTTTCATTAATTTATTTATTCTAGGGGTCTAAAAAGAAAGATTGGTTTTCCTAACGAAGCTGTAGAATATATTTGCTATGGTACTGTTATGCAGGAAATAAAAACATCAAATATCGGTCGTGAAGCAGCTTTAGGCGCGGGTTACAGCGAACATACACCAGCACATACAATTACAATGGCTTGTATAAGCAGTAATCAAGCTATGACCACTGCTATGGGTTTAATTGCATGTGGTACCTATGACGTGATTGTGGCTGGAGGGGTTGAATTCATGTCGGATATACCGATAAGGCATAGTCGTCCTATGAGAAGCTTGATGTTGCAAGCCAATAAGGCAAAGTCTCTCGGACAAAAAATGTCCCTTTTAGGATCGATTAGGCCATCACATTTTGTACCAGATGTTAGTTGCTATTATTTCCTTATTCTTTTTATAATTACCTATTAAAATCTTGAAAAAAGACATATCTACTTTTAGTTGCCAGCAGTAGCAGAATTTTCCAGCGGTGAAACAATGGGACATAGTGGCGATCGCTTAGCAGCGGCATTTGCGATAACACGAAAAGAAGAAGACGATTATGCATTGAGATCTCACACGTTAGCTGCACAAGCACAGAAGCAAGGACACCTTTCAGATGTAGTGCCTTTTAAAGGTACGTAAGGAAGAAAAAAAGATTTTTCCTTTATAACATTAGATATACAGTTCCAGGCATAGAAGAAGTAATCAGCAAAGATAACGGAATACGCGTCTCAACGCCAGAACAATTAGCAAAATTGAAACCGGCATTTGTTAAACCATATGGAACTGTAACTGCAGCTAACGCATCCTTCTTAACAGATGGTGCATCTGCAGCTTTGATAACGACGGAAGAAAAAGCTCGTTTATTGGGTCTCAAGCCAAAAGCATATTTACGAAACTTTACTTATGTATCTCAAGATCCAGTTGATCAATTACTCTTAGGTCCTGCATACGCTATTCCAAAGGTTTATAGATATAACGTTCATACATACAAGAAAACACCTTATTAAGTTTACCTAATGCAAAAACATATAAATTTTACAGGTATTAGAGAAATCAAAGTTAAATGTAAAGGATATTGGTGTATGGGAAGTACACGAAGCATTCGCTTCACAAATATTAGCTAATCTTAAAGCTTTAGATTCTAATTGGTTCGCGCAAAATTATTTAAAGAGAAGTGAAAAGGTAGGCACTCCAGAACTTCAAAAGTGGAATTCATGGGGCGGGTCTCTTTCGATTGGTCATCCGTTTGCTGCTACAGGAATTCGTTTAGTCACTCATACCGCCAACAGGCTTATTAAAGAAGATCAACAGTTTGGATTAGTTGCAGCATGTGCAGCTGGTGGACAGGTGAATTTAAACAATACATTTGTATTATTTTCTTTTACTTTTGTGTAAATTATCAAATATATTGTATATGTACATTGTTTTAGGGAGTGGGGATGATCATCGAAAGACATCCTGATGCTAAAGTTTGATTTAAACAAATCGTGATATATAAAAGAAATTGATGTTAACACGAATATTGTTAAAACAAATATTTTTATATTAAATTATCTGTTGAAATATTTCTTATTCCTTTTCGTTTTCTTTTATATTATATCGATATCTCTCTGTTTCTCTCCCAAAGAAATGAATAACATCTTCCTATTTCTATAATACATTTTATTACAAAATAAAATAAAATAAAATATTAGAAAAAATAAGGAATATTTATTTACTTACTAATCCAATGTAACGTTACACAATGACGGAAGCGAATGTATCGTTAAATTGTGCCGTACAGCACAATCTAAGATCATTTTTATATCTCGACATCCAAGTAAAGCACGCTGTTTCAATGATTCCAAATGCGATAAATGTAACCTTTGACCTGCTCCTTGCGCAACAACTATCAATCCAGAATTTTTTGATGCACCATCATTATTTGTTTCAGGTAATGCAACGATAGATAAAGTTACACCCGATGCGCATTCTTCTATAAAATTTGCATCCAATACACCTGTGCCATTGGTAGCCCTTTCCTCTCCATCCAAACCCGAAGAATTGACTAATGTTATTGTGCATCCTATCGCATAATTCTAAAGGGAAATTGAAGAAAGAAAGGGTACAATTATATATATACATAACATAGGCAAGATAAATGTAACGACATACCTTTATAGGTATACCAGCATCGATCAGTGCCAGGGTAGCTGCATTAACAGATGCACAGTAGTCACTTCCATCGACTTGTAAAACTTCAACATAAATATCTATCTGCGATCGTGGATACAATTCCAAGTGTATTATAGCTTCCATCGCACGACGTAATTCAAGAGACCTTTCTTGTGATTTACGATCACCTCGTGGTCTACGTTTACGTTCTCCAGACGTGAAACTAAATACTGCCACGCTATACTGACAATTTACAACAGCTTTGTTATTGTTACTATTACTTCTTCCTGTTCCTTTGGGCTACAAAATTTGTGGTTTTATTTTTGTTAGTTTTAATTTAGACGTATTAGAAGATTCATTTCAGTAAAGTAATAATTGAAATTATCGAAATACCTGGTGAGGTCCGTAGACTGCTGCCAAAATTTTGGTTTTACCATGCTCTATGTAAGCACTTCCATCAGCTTGGCCAAAAACACCCATTCTTACGCGAATTTGTCTCAATTCTAATGGACGTCTACCATCGACGCGCAAACCACCTTGGTCAGCTTCAATATCTTGTTCTATCATTTTATTCAGTATTAATTTTATTTGACAATTTTTGATTTTTAAATTGAAATGATTTCTACATATAGCGTTATAAGATATCGCGCTTACGGCGCGAGTACACACACACACACACACATATATTTAATCTTAAAGTCATCGATAAAGCGAGATGGAGAAGGATACTTTGTTTGTGGAGAAGGACACTTTTGCGTGCGAGGTATTAGCTGTGTGTCCCTAACTAATAACCAATAAGGTGACCATTTATTTAAACTTTGAAACCAGGGTTTTTTTTCTTAAATTTAAAAAGCAACTAGTACGTATGGTCGCCTTACTTTTGGCCAATCGATGATATGGACATAAAAATCGAGTTATACAGACAAAATAGAAAAAAAGGTTAACTTTTTTTAAGTTGTTAAATGTTGTTGTTAACCCGGTCGGTAAATTTGAAAAGTACGATTTGTCGATATAATTTATGGAACAAAGGAGTGATATGCATTTTAGGTGGTATAGAAACTAGTTTGACAATAAAGCGACTGAACCATAGGAAAATGGTTAAATATCTAAATCAATCGGAAGCTATCAACATTGATAAGGATCTATTTGAAAAATATAAATTTAGTGTGGATCAATTGATGGAATTGGCTGGTCAAAGCTGTGCCATAGCAATTGCTAAATCTTATCCATTGTTGGATAATTCTGCAAACAGAATTTTGGTTTGTTGCGGTCCAGGAAATAATGGTGGTGATGGACTAGTATGCGCTAGGCATTTGAAACATTTTGGTTATTCTCCTGACATTTATTATCCGAAAGAAACCAAGAACCAATTGTACATAAATTTGTTGCATCAATGTAGAGAAAATGATATAACCATTTTAGGAAGCGAATTTACAACAAACAAACATGCCGTTGGTTCTTTAAATGAATACAGAATTATAGTTGATGCTTTGTTTGGATTTAGTTTTAAACCTCCTGTAAGAGATGCTTTTCTTCCTATTATGGAGATATTGAAAAACACATCTATTCCTATATGCAGCATAGACATACCTTCGGGATGGGACGTTGAAAATGGTCCGTCTATAAAAAATGATATATGTCCAGAAATGTTAATATCCTTGACAGCGCCGAAGATGTGTGCCAATAAATTTAAAGGAAAGTTTCATTATCTAGGAGGTAGATTTGTACCTGAAAAGCTAGCATTAGCTTACAATCTTAATTTACCAATATATCCAGACACCGATTTAATTGTATCTTTGTAAAAATAAAATTCTTTAATAATTGACAAATTGTGGAGTTTTTGATATAGATTAAAATATTAAATCTTCCTATTTAGATTCTTGAAATGTTCAATTATTATATCCAGGAACATTTCTAAATAGCTGCTTAAGTGGAAATTCATGCAAAGGCTTGTGGAATTTAATAACATGCGCATTATAACTTAATATTATAAGGTATGGTTTGTGTGGTGGTAATTAATAAACAATTAAAATAGATTAATTAGAAAGTGCAGTAACATAACTGCATATATTGTACATTGCTTTTTATTCATTTGATAGGTTTGAATTTGCGCTACATTTTGGCGCCACACATTGCCAACAACATCTATTTAGTTTCAAATCTGAGTATCGTCTATTTAATGCTCCATGTTTTTCGATACATTTATATATGTTACGTATGATAAGGAATTTTCCGGCTCGAATTAGTTGTAGTCGGTTACAATCGATTGAATCGATTACTATACCTAATTAAACTATTCTATTTTTTAATAGATACACGTTCAGTCAAAATAATTGTCTAATTATTGTGTTATGCTAATAAGAACATAATAAATTGACAACATGGTAATAAAAAAAATATATATATTGTATTATATAAATATTTATAAATGAATAACTGAATAAATAAACAAATAAATAAATAAACAAATAAATAAATAAATAAAAATATGAATTTGTTGTTTAAGGCACAAGAAGTCGAGGAAACCATGAAACGTATACAATCTCACAAGGGCGTTGTTGGAACTATTGTAGTAAATGCAGAAGGTTCGTATTTGTTTTGACGTTCTAATAAATGATCTTTTTTTCCAAAATTTATACTTTTACAGGAATTCCAATTAAATCAACATTGGATAATACAACGACAGTGCAATACGCAGGTCTGATCAGTCAACTGTCAGACAAAGCACGTTCTGTGGTTCGTGATCTGGATCCAACGAATGATTTAACTTTTTTGCGTATTCGTAGCAAAAAACACGAAATAATGGTTGCTCCGGACAAAGAATTCATCCTTATAGTTGTTCAAAATCCAGTTGATTGATATTTGGAAAAAGGAATTGAGCATTATAAGTTATCGGCAAATCTCCGTTCTATGTTTTTACATATTATTTCATTTTTTATTTAATATATTCTATTTATTCATTTTATTATTAAGAAATTGATTACCATATTAATTTATCAATTAGATTTTTATTCATTGAAAGCACAAAGATATATATATATATCCTTAAAATACAAATAAAATTGATTAGATAAAAAATATATATATATATATATAAACGTATTAAATAAAATATTTGACCATCTTTATATACATTTAAAAGATTAGCTTAACTTACACGCAAAATACGACTCTTTGATGTCTCTTAGATATTAAATGAAAATCTTATATGTTATTTTTTGTTAAATATTAATTATTGTCATGTTTATCATTCCGATTCGATTTGTCAAAATATTGTCAAATGAATATAGAAAAGAATAAATATTACTATAGAATTTTAGGAATGTTGGGGCGATCTTTTATCTATATAGATCTTTATCTATACAATGAAATATGATAATGTAAAGCTAAAGCTATCTACCTAAAGATCAATCTTCGTTACTTAAGCTCGACTGCGATTGATTTTCCTTAGCTGGGTGATAACACGTATAATAAAGAATCATGGCAGTAATACCCAACAAGAAAGACACTGTACAAGGAAAAATGTATATAAAAAAGTACCAAGAATTTTTGGCTTCTATAGATAAATTGAACATCCAAAAAAGATTTGCGATAATATTCTCGCAAAAGCATAAGCCATAAAAGAATATATGTTTTATACGAGTATTTCCATCTATAACATTTAAGTATACAAATATGTGGACTAGACCTATAACCAATGCAAGAAGCATGGAATAAGCTCGTTCTGTTATCGTTGGTGCAATGTGTGGTGCACGGTTATTCTTGCGACAAAATTGTAATATACCATGAGAATCTACCAAGATCCAAATTGTCATGACAATCCAATGACAGATGCAAGCGATAACGGTGTATAAAGGCCATATACTGGCAATGAAACTCACCATTAAAATTCTTGAGACTGTAATCAAATGACGAGGTAAAAATGATATTTTCCGTATAATAGATAACGCTAATGCAACTTATTCCTTACTAAACATACCTGTAACGCAAAAATGCCACAAAAATTGACATATGTTACCTCCAATGCCTATTATTTCTTTATCGAGTTGGGCTAATCTAATGCTGCGATTATAACTCGCCATTGCCCAACCCATACTGGCTAAAGAACTAATAATACTTCCAATTTGATGTATAACTAGAAAAAAAGGAAAAAGAAATAGAGATAATATACACCTGTGTCGTATCTACCGCAGTGCCTTTAAATAATACAAAATAATTTGAAAAAAGAAATACATTCAAGATTAATGTCGCTGTTATAATGCTTCAATAAAATAGTTAATTGTAAAACTTGCTGAGGTGCTGCTTCGAGAAAGCATTCAAATATTCTCAAGAGTGCAACATCTTGATCTTCCTTTAGCATTTTAAAATAATATCGTTTCTGGCCATTCCTATCTCCTATTTTTTCACACTTACGTGCATTCAAAGCATAAATCAAAGTATCATAATAATGTATCACGGGTGCTAATTGGAAAGCCACCGCCAAAACGCAACATACTCTCTTTCTTGTCATTATTTGCGCAGATTTATGATTTTCTAATTGCATCAAGTCTGAATCTATCTGCAATAAAAAAATATGTAATAAAAGATAGAGAGATGCGAGCAAGTGATTTTAATCAAGATATAATACGGATACAATAGTTTAACTTACCTCTTCATCTTGATGTTGCATTCTTCTGCTAATAATTACATTTATGAAAGATGGAATAAGTAGAAAAAAAAGAGTCCAAATAAAATATATTACTTTATTTGCTAGTAAATATCTTACCGCGATGTTAATATCAAATGCCATGTCAATTAAATGCATTACAATCGAACTGATTAGAAAAAATATGTCTAAATTGGATACGCATGGTTGTCTTAGAGGAGTATCCACGACGTCTAAATCAAATTTTAAAGCTGGAAAAATACCACCGATATACAGGGTACGTCTTCTGTTATTTCTTTCTTCCATCATTTTATTAGAATTGAATAACCTCAAAAGTTAACTTTTGCACAAGTTGATATCGTGCCGTAAATGGGCAGCATTATAAGTACAATTGTCTCATTTGTCTCATTTGTTTTTTGAAATTATAGTTTCAAGAGATTCTGGTTACATGTTGTTTATATTTTCCTCTCATTATCTCATTTTCTTCTAAACGTTTCGAATAACTACAAACTAAATCTCACAAGAAGTTGGAACACACTCATTGGACAATTCAAATCTGTATACAAAATAGGAAAAACCGCTCGTTACAAATTGGAAAAATATTTTCAGATTAACTGTGTGTACCTATGTAAAATGAGCCAATATATGAATTAATATACCTTTCCTACATGCAATATCTAAATTATCGTAAACTCTTTGCACGTAGTTTAAACGTACAATATTTTCTCAAGTTTCATTTTAATTTAACAATAGATAGAAATAATTAAAAAGATATTAAAAAGAATAAGAGAATTATGACCGCACAAGTTATGTGTTTAACATCGTCAGGAGGAATTCCATTGTTTTCTCGTCAAAAAGGAGATAAAGAATTGGTTTGTCTTTATGTTTTACACATTTCATATTATTTATTATTGTTTACTTTAACCAGTTTAATTTCTATCTAAAATTATTTCTAGATAACTTTTTCTAAAATGGCATCTCTAAATGGCGTTCACATGTTTCTTAAAACTCAAAATATGAAGCTGTTAAATACAGATTTACCAGATACAGCTATTGTTTGGAAAGAATATGAACAAAGTATTATATTAATAATTATTGCAAATGGTGTAACGAAATATACCTTAAATAAATTTCTTGACGTTGCCTTTGGTGCGATGGTTTTATTCGTTGGTATAGATGAAATTAAAAATGCCAAAAATATAGAACGCTTGAAAAAAGATTTGCGCGGATGTAATCCGATCATAGATAGGCTTTTAGAGTGTTTAGATATCGGGGATCGAATTTGTACCAAGACAGATATCATTAATATGACAGAGTGTATAATTTTATACGAGAACCATCTGTTACAGGTATACGCATAATTAATGATGTATTTAATATACATTAAGTAATAACTGCTTGCTAATTTTTACATAATAAAACTTTTTCAAGACTTATTTAGAGGGATACATGGAATGTTTAGATTCAATGTATGGATGCATTCTGGTACATGGTTGTTTAGCGGTAGCTACCAACGGATGGTGGTCCTTAGATCCTATAGAAAGAAAATTGTTAATAATGACAATAGCGACTGAAACTAATTACACGGCGCGTGATTTACCTATTTTTTTACCTTATAAAAGTCCTAACGTAAGTATTCTTATATTACATTAAACACGCGTGTGTTCATGCAAGTCAAAATTGAAAAGAACTCTTCTAATAACAGTTTAACTTATTTTTTTGTTTAGATAGCTTTCAGATTAGTATCCATTACTTTAATAAATCATGTAGAAGTGGTTGCTTTATGCGGGCCAAGCCCAGAATTATCGGAGATCGAAAGATATGCAGTGCAATGCTGGAAAACAAGTATGGATATTTTACGTAATTCTGAGCAATGTTATCCTAGAAACGTACCCGCGTCAATCTCCTTGGATATTAACGCATTAGGGTAATACGAATTTATTTGTTGAGAGATAAAAGAAAAGTTTATTTTTCTTGTCCTTTTATTAATTACCATTTTAATGAAGAAATATTAAAAATAAATGATTTTTCTAGATTCTTATTAGTAAACTGTAAGATAGAAAAATTTGTGCTTGGTAGAAATGCACAAAGCACAAAAAATCGTGTCACAGGAACACACAGGTTAGACATTTTAAGAACATTTTATCATCAGGCAATAGAAATATTTATGCTTTCATCCGAGTGCGAAGAAGATAACATAGAAATAGATTTGGAAAGTAAATGGAAATTTGTTGGTGCCAAGGAAACATATCTATGTTCAGAATATCATAAATGTCATGCTCTGAAAGATGGAGATCATATACTCTGCGTTCTATATGCATCTGTAGTACCTACTCACACTATGAGATTGATTACGGAAAAAATGTTGAGAATGTTATTAATCGATAAACAAATTTGTTGGTAAACATTGCAGATAAAAATACATCGAGTCAAACCTCGATTTCGTTTCGGTCTCGGGAAAAGAAAACTTATCAAAAGGGTTTCCAGTAGGCGTGGTCCGATTATTGTACACCAATGAGAATAGAGAATTGCTATTTACTACCTATCAAACTTACAATGAATCTAATGCCCGCGAAATTTAAAATCATTAATTAAATACAATATTAAATACTATCACAGTATCATTTAATTTATCAAATTCTTCATTCATATAGATGAAATCTTATGTGGAAGGGGAAGTGCTTTGAGGAGATGAAACGAAATCGAGTTCCTACTGCATTTTGTCAATGAACTGTTTGATTTTATTGGTCGTCGTTCGACTGGCAGGCACTCTAATGGCCGTAGAGTGCACTAATACTCTAATCTATCATCTTCCTACATGACCTTTTGATAAAAAAATTAGTAAAGAGATATCAGCTGATGTAGCTAAAAGAAAAATAGGACAAATAAATTTGTTTAATATCGAAGTTTATTATATGATACAAATATATATTAAATATATAGAAAAATGTTTGCTGCATCGTTCAAACTATTACTTAATGCGAGGAGAGTAAGTAGGAAAATTCATCGAAGATAAACTAAAACGTTCATAATTGTTTTTTTAAAAATGTCATTTTTATGAGATCTATTATAGTACCATAATTAAATATTGCGAGAGCATTTTATATAAATATTTCTGTGATTTGGATAAGAAGTGATTGTTTATCTATAAAATAAAGACTAAAGCATATTTTTTGGTTTTGTTTTTATTTTTGTTCCCTTAGGTAAATCCATTAGCTCGCTTTGAATCAACCTTAGTTATAGCAGAACATAATAATGAAGTATTGTCACTCATAACGTGTAACGTATTAAATGCAGCTAAACAAATTGGTGGTGATATCACCGTTTTAGTTGCTGGAACAAAATGTGATGCAGTGGCAAAGGCTGCATGTAACGTGAATGGTGTTAAAAAAGTACTATTGGCAAATAACGAGGCATTTAAAGGTTTTACTTCAGAAACATTGACGCCACTGGTACTAGCGATGCATAATCAAAATAAGTACTCCCACATTTTAGCGGGTGCTAGTGCTTTTGGTAAAACATTATTACCAAGGGTAAGCTTATTTAATATTGTATATATTTGATTTTATGCTTTAATGTATTTACATTTATATTAATCTTTGGGCTCTCTTCGATAATGGATCTGATATTAATTCTAATCTATTCGATTAAACGTTGTGTTTCAGATAGCAGCAAAATTGGATGTTTCGCCGGTAAGCGATATTATTGGTATAAAAGGTCCAGATACTTTTATTCGTACTATTTATGCTGGCAATGCTATACAGACTATCAAAGTAAAAGATAATGTCAAAGTTGTATCGGTGAGAGGTACTTCATTTGAACCATTGCCCTTAGAAGGTGGTAATGCAACTTGCGAATCGGTCCCACCTGGTGATTACAAAACGAATCTAGTTGAATTTATTAAGCAAGAAATTAGCAAGAGCGATCGACCCGATTTGACATCGGCTAAAGTAGTAGTTTCGGGAGGACGAGGTTTAAAGTCTGGCGAAAATTTTAAACTACTCTATTCCTTGGCTGACAAACTCAATGCTGCTGTTGGTGCTTCAAGAGCTGCCGTTGATGCTGGATACGTGTCCAATGATCTGCAGGTTGGGCAGACAGGAAAGATCGTTGCACCGGCATGTATTCAAATAGTGTATCTATATATTGAAATAATATTGCTGATTTAGATAAACTATTAATAAACTTATCATTTCGTTTTAGGACTTGTATATAGCAGTGGGTATTTCTGGAGCTATTCAACATCTTGCCGGTATGAAGGATTCAAAGACAATCGTTGCTATTAATAAAGATCCAGAAGCCCCAATTTTTCAAGTAGCGGATTTCGGATTAGTCGAGGATTTGTTTAAAGCTGTCCCAGTATTTACAGACAAATTGAAATGAATATTTTGTTATCTTTCGTAAGAATGAATAATTTATAATCAATACGAAATAATAATATACGGTTGAAGAGTGAACTTTCTTCTACTGGCCAATTAGACTATATAATAGACTATTATATTTTATTTGATAGGGTGGGAGAACAAAAAAAAAGAAAGAATGTATACACAGAGATATTTTTTATATTTATATTTATCTGATTAAAATAAATGATATGGGGAAATGTATTTTGTTTAATATAGAATAATAAACGTATTTTCTTATTCTACGAGTTTAATTATTTGAGAAAAATTATACAGATGGCAATAGTAGATAGATATGTGTTGGATTCTATTTATTTATTAATGCATAATATTTTGATGGCACAAAATATATATTTATTAGATAAAATCCTTAATAATCGATAATTAATGAACATGTAGCGTAGAGGAAGACAGCATTATATTAATTATTAGTCAATTGTTAATTAAATTGATATAAATTTTCTATCACAACTAGAGTAGAAACTCGATGGGAAGTTTAAGTTTCGGTGTTGATCGGGCAAGTTCGCCACATATTCATGGCGGTACTGGTTCTATTCATCGTTACAAGCCACTCGAGAACGGATGATAAATAAAGTTGTTTATAAATTTATCTTGCAACGTATTAGATTTTTTATTTTTATTTATAATACTTGAGTTATACATATATATATATATATATAAAAGAAAAAGAAAGCTTCAATTATGTCGCTGGTAAAATTATTTAGAAAGAAATTAGGAAATGGAAAATTAGTTAAGAGAAAGATTTTCTAACCTATATGTTTATTTATTTTAGAGACCAGAAGATCACAGAAGAAAATGGAACAGAGAAGAATACGAAAGAATAGCTCTTCAGCGACTCCAGGATGAAATTGCTGAAGAGGAATTAGGTATTCCAAAGCAACCAGCTGTAAAAAGAGAATTGCTTAAACAAAGAGATTACAAGGTTGATTTAGAATCCAAATTGGGAAAAAGTGTTGTTATTAATAAAAATACTCCATCTTCGCAAACAGGAGGGTAAGGATTAACTAAAGTTAAATATTATGTTTTTTTTTAAACGTCTATAATAATGACATTAAATGTTAATCATAATATTACGTTTGCAGTTATTATTGCAATGTGTGCGATTGCGTTGTCAAGGATTCTATCAATTTTCTCGATCATATTAATGGAACAAAACATCAGCGTAATTTGGGTATGTCAATGAAGATAGAACGTTCTACATTGGAACAAGTTAAAGCTAGATTTGCTCTTAATAAAAAGAAATTGGAGGAGAAGAAAAAAGATTATGATTTGGAGCAAAGAGTGAAGGAATTAAAAGAAGAGGTATTTTATTATTAACAAATTTTAATATCAATATAAATAATGAACGATACTGTATCCTATTAACAAAAAAATCTTATTTATTGTATTCATAGGAAGAAAAGATTAAAGAATATAGAAAAGAAAAGAGAAAGGATAAAAAGAGGAAATTAGATGAAGTCGACGAGGAAGATGTTGGAACATCGGATGATATGGCTGCTATTATGGGATTTTCTGGTTTTGGCTCGAAAAAAAAGTGATCTTAATTTGACACAGACATTCGTGAAAAAATGTCTTAGTATAGGTTACTTTGCGATAAAATGATATGTAACTACTAAGCGCTACAACAGCTTTGCGTACCGGATCAGAACAGTTATTTATTTCCCTATTTGATTAAAATAATAATCAACTGAAATCTGGTCATTATATTAAGTTTTAATTAAATCGTTAGTCAATTTTCTATACGCGAAATGAGACAAACAAATTGATAAAATTAAAAAAGAAAAAGGGATATATGAAATGGGTTCGATTGTATTTACTATCTGTATATACGAAATTAATGTTATGACAAATATTGTTTCTGAAAATATGGTCATAACTTTGGGGACAGATTCAATACGTTAAAAATAAGAACAAAAATTTATATGAACATACGTCGTGCTTGTAATGGGGGGGGGAAAACAGGGAAGAAATGTTTCTATACATAGTTTCATAGTTTCTCATAAAAGAGAGAGAAACACCGAGACGAAATGTTAATGACGTTTGGTTACAATTACTTGGCTGAAATAATTTAAAATCGAGATTATACCACGTTCTCTAACCGTAACTATCCATTTAACGATCGGTAATGTCGGAAACGCAGGAAATGGAGATGTTTGAAATGAAAAAAAGAAGAAGAAAAAAAAAAAGAACAGTATAAAATGAAAGTACGTTAGAATAAAAATGAAAAGGATATACGCTTTGAGTTTCTTTCTTCCTTTCTCTCTTGAATAATCTCCCTCCAAAGGTAATAGCATCCTATACAAGTTGAAAAGAGAAGGCTTTTAGGAGCTAAGGAGGAAAAGAGGTAACGAGAAGAGAAGTGGGAGGGATGAGAGAACGGTCAAAGGAGAAAGATTCTCTCTCGGGGGGAGATACTCGCTGAGAAGATTCTTCTTTCTAGTCTTCCAAGAACATTGCGCGCCGAAAGATCACCTCTGTTTATATTGTATAATTCGTAGATTTAATAAACGTGTCAGAAATATAACCGACCTACGTTTGTAAAAGATTTATTTTCAAAATAATTGCTTGATTATTGTCCCTTTGAAAACCCACGGCAAGCAATATCGTCTCACGTGACTCGATTTCTCACGCAAAAGTGAGATTCAAACTTTTAATTTGTAATTACAACTTTTACTTTGAATTTTTAATGTAAATAAGATTTCTCTTTTTCTTTTTATGATTACAATAAATGTACAATAAAGTTATCAATATTAATATATTGTACGTTCAATTGCAAACCTATGTCAATTTCGTAATAAACGAAACGTGAGCGGCGTGGATAATCAAATTCAAAGATTGATTAGATGCTTCAAGATTTGCTTGCAAGATTTTTCTTTAGAAAGGGATGTAGATGTATGATAGGAGCGATATGTCGGAAACAGTAATCGTATTTACGTTACGTTACGTTACAATGTTACTTTATGGAAATCATTGAGCTTGGAATCAGTCAAGTGCGCGAAAGAGTAAAAAAATGTGATATTTTTACGCGAAGGAAAAAAGAAGGAAGAGTGAATCAATGGAATAGTATCTGTAATCTAAGGACGAAATTAAATCGTTTCGAAAATGTCTCGTACGATGCTACAGCCTATCGAAGAATCCACGTCTGGTAAATCAGGTAATTAATTGTTTTAGACGTTTCTTTGGATTATTGGTATCATAGAACGAGGAAAGGGTCTTTCAAAGTTCTTTAATTTGCATGTATATAAATATACATATTAAAACCATAAAATATTTCTTTCCATTTTCAACGATGCGAACTTATTTACAACACGGCGTTCGATCACACGAAATTCCTCTTCCGAAAACCCATACAGAATAAACCCTTTCTTTACAGCCGTACAGTGGACCCTTGGTCTTCACTTGGGGTGCGAAATTATTCTATTAGACTGTCAAGCATGAAATGGAGCAAATTTTAATTCAATTATGTGCATTTTTTTTTGCTCCATTTCATACTTGACTACCTAATATATCTAAAGTGTGCCCCACGAAGCGGCAAAGCCGCTAACACGTATTTTCAAAATATTATAGTTGTGTCTTTAATCTTAAGTTTGTATAAATTAGAAAATTAATAATAATGCAGGGCTATTTGGTTCGACAGGAAAGGAAAGAAAGACTGTGTACTAGTAAGGAAGTAAAGGAATGTGAAATGTTTATTCGTATGAGATCGTTGAATGCGTGCGTGCCGTTTCATCGTTTGTACTTAAATGCGTGATGTTAGTGGGTCGTACGCGAAGGTATTCTCAATCTTATGAATTTGACCGTTAATTATATTAACGGATAAATATTATATCTATAGTTAAAGGATATATTATCGAAGCGAAGCACGATCATAACGCATTAGTCGATGACATTTCTACAAGGAAGATACTCGCGAACCGTTCTACGGAGTTGTAGACGTTAACAACGAATCGACCAACGAGTTTGAATCGTATTTTCAGTCAAGAATCGTCAGGGTGAATTGCAACAAGTTTCGACGAAATGCAGGCGGTGAATGATATCGAAGATGGGAAGGACGATAAAGATTTTCAACCCGTTGATCATTCTCGTCTAACTGCTGTAGTCGTTCCCAGAGGTATCATCGGTTTGGTCGGACCTTACAGAGTTTATCAAAATCCTAACGAGAGAAGAGAGTATATGCTGCAAGAGGAAGAACTTGTTGAAGAGATCGTAGATTCTGTCAGTGATGTTTCTCGGGAACCTCATCGAAGAGGAAAATGGAAAATCAGAGAGGAGGATGACGACGAGGAAACTTTGGTTCCTGATATTCGTCACCTTACCACTTTCCAAGAATGTGACATTAATGAGATAGCTGAAGAATTCGGTAAAGAGTTGGACATGTCTGAGTCTGAATGGAAGGTGGTTGAAGATTCCAACCAAGTCGAAAGAATTATTTCTAGCAAGGAAGAACTAGTTGACGTTATTGACATTGCGTCGAAGATAGAAAAGGGTAAGCAAAGGTTACAGTGTCGTGCTTCGCGATAGCAAAGAAAAATTCTTTCACTGTAGAGAATATGGTTTTTTGATTTGTATGCGAGACAGCAGACCGTAAGTATGGTCTGTCATGAATAGAAAAGCGAATAGCGGTAGTACGCGACACCTGTTTCACCGGTAAATGTATATTCGTAGGTATACTACGAGTATACATTTACCTACCCACCCCACCTGTGATCTTTCGTTAAGAAATCATTCTTCGATGAAGAGTTGCGCTTATAATTATAATCCTACATCCTTTTTTCGTTAACCTCTTTATAGAGATTTTCAAATTTACGTATCACTGTAAATCTCTCTTCGAGTCTAACATCTTGCTGTTGTTTGCACGATTAACGTTTATTACTTTCATCGTAAAAATCCTACAACGGTATTTTCATGTCATGTATGTATTTAAGGAAGTAATTGGAAGACATCTGCTAGTAAGAAACAGCAATCATAATAGTCAAAGCATATGCTTTGAAGAAGTATCGAAAGATGTACAACTGGAATATGTAGTACATTTACAAAAGAGAGTAGTCCTAATCGCTTCCGTTAATCTTATGCCACATAGATAATTAACATAAATTAATTACATTTATTAATCGCAACGATTATAAACACATCGATCGATTCATAAACACTTTTTACGAGAGGACGTATGTAAAATCTATGGTTTGTGTGAAAGTACGTCATTCCAAAGTATGGGCAAGTCGTCAAACGAGTCGTTTTATTCGTTGAAACTTTCATGAAATTTTGTTTCTCGTTTGGGCCACTTTCGTATATCTTTCATTGGTCTTAGGACAGATGGAGGTAAAGATTCGAGTGCTTTCGTTAGTGAAATTTCCAATGGGAGCAGGAATTGAAAGAAAGCGGATGATGGGTACGGATTAAAAGGAGGCTATGGAAAAAGACGCGACCGGCCTTTAAACACCGATGTATTTTTATTTCTAGCTTATGTTGATTCTTTAACCGTTAATCTAAGCGATCCACCTATCTTATCTAAGAATAGTCATTTCATTCTTATTTTTTTTTGTAGATTAAAATCAACTGTTATGATGTACATAATAATTTCAAAGCTACTAAGCCATTTCATATTCCGTATAGTTTTCTATCAAACATATGTCGACTCGGTATATTTGTCGGCCACCAACTGACGGAACTTGACTCTTGACATTTGACTCTTTTTAACATCAAAGTGCATCCTTTGCATCATTTGGCTCTTGATTCGTCGAACAACGGCTGGTGTTACTGCTGTTGCTGCTGCATCTTTCACGATGAAAGAAAGGAGGATAGAGAGAAAGAGAATGTTCTTCAACGGGTTCTTCGTAAGATGAGATAACGGGAATACGTAGATACCATCCGAGAGAGCTTATTAAATAAAATTTCACGAGCATACGAAACTACCTAGCCCAACCAAACTTCAAATTTTACTTTCTACGCCAGGATATACGATAACGCATCTCTGTGCTGCTTAAATAAGCAAAAGAACTATTCTATTAATATACAATTTTCCTATTTTCCTTTCTTTTTTTCCCATGCATTTGCAATCTTGCAAATTGCCGCGTGTTATGTTGTCATATTTATCTATCGCGTAAGATAGAATTCCAAAGTAAATTAAAGAGAGAGTAAATCTACGTGGATTGTGTTGTTGCAGGCGTGTATAAATAATCAGTTGCACCACGTTCTGCATACTATTATGAGTATATTACGAAGTTATTAAGTATGCAAAAAAAAAGTATCGTGATCGTGAGAAACATCTTATAATAAATATCCATTCGCTATCTCTCTTCTTTTATATCTTTTATTCAAGTGTCCGTATATTAAACATCCGTTTAATAGATTATTAGATCTGTGTAATACAATTTTCGAATTGGAAAGAGATTTTGGAAAGATCTATACACACTCTCCTTTTTTTTTTTTAAATCGCAATACTTGTACAATCAAACAATCACACTTTCTACAAAATTGCACTTTAGGTAAAGATCTTAATAAAAATGATAAATGATACTCAATCAAAATTACAGTTCAATATTTAGAGTTCATAATTCAATAACACACTAGCACGATTTGAAAAGAAGTTCTGTTTTCCCTAGAATTAATTACACGCTATTGCACTTGTACTAATTGCACACGATTTTACGCATCGAGAGATTATACTTTTACTCGAAGATTTATTCTTGTCCTGTAGAAGCACGCGCGCGCACGAATTTTCGCATTAATTTTCGCACTTGTGACCATGGAAATTATGAATTAAATAGTCGATTGAAACTTAAATCATACTCTCCATGTTTCAGCAAGTAACGAACAGCAGGATAAGGACAGTTTGAACGAGACAACGAGTACAGTAGGTGCCAACGTGGAGGGTATACCAAGCGCTAATCCTGGGAGAGGTGACGAGAATGAATCCGCACCAGCACAGTTATCTTCCTCTTCACCACCCTCGAGATCTTTAGTATCCAGGATTCTTGCGAGAGCACGATCACCGAAGGATTTGCTTGACTATACCGATCCATTGTAAGAATGAATGGTGTTGCCATTATATTTCGTTGAAATTTTAACAGCAACTTTTCTTCCAGTTCTCAATTATGGATCGTTCTTTCCAACGTGTACGGAGAGTTGGTAATAGTGGTAATGATGGCATTATGTTTAGCCGAGGTCATGGATACACCTGTTCCTCTTCTCAGTTTGCAGGTATAGCTAATTTAAATAATATATGATAACCGAGAGATAATTGATAAACATCGTCTCATTTTAGGGTATCTTTTTGATGTATCTTTACGTTGGAAGTATCGCAGTTATTATTGGTATATATATTTGGGTACTACTTGATAGCTGTGCCAGTCTTAATGGTACTAGAAGTGGTATAGATGACGTAGAAATTGGTGGTACCTCTATTACGAGGTTTGGATCGTTGAAACGTGCTCATATTTCTCGAGCTAGAACAGCACCCACAAGCTTTTACATCCGCGTCGGTGCACTTTGTAAGTAGATTAATTTATCTTACAATTAATATCGATAAATTGGATAATCGTATAAAAAAAAATCGATCATTTTTTTAAGTATTTGGATTAGCTACTCTGGTCTTCAATGGTTTAGAAATGGCAATGCACTCGATGATGCAAGGTGCTGAATGTTTGAGCGATGTCATTTTTGCGCACCCTGTATTGCATGGATTATTTACCTTTTTACAGATGCATTTTTTATTCGTTAATTCTCAGGTAAGAGATAAGATCAAGAATTTATACAAGTCTATTACAACGATACGCGTATATGTGTTTTATCATTTTTTCACTAGGTGCTCGTAGAAAGATTCGGCTTAGCTGCTAGATTTGGATTTACGCACCTTGCAGCGACAAACATAGCCGTCTGGGTACGTCTTGTTATTTGGGACTCTGCACAAGAGTGGACTTATTTCGTATATTTGGCTCAACGAGGACCTCATACTTCTGCGTCCACGTTGAACCTTCGTGGATTTCCTGGTTCTTTAACGAGAAACTCTCGAGATCTCATAGGTAAGCCAATCATTTTCTTCTTCTCTTCCACTCTTATTCATGATATGAATTTTACAGTCGATCCTTCGTCGGAAGATAGGCAGATGTTCAGGCCGTATCGACCCATTTCAAATGAACAAATTTCCCAAGTGATCGCCTTGCAAGAATGTTTAAACACAAATACGCTTGGACAATTGTGGACATCGAGTTTACCATTTCTTTATCCTTTCATCGTACAATTTAGGTTCATTATTTTTCCACATTATAAACCACAACCCGTAGCCCTCTTTTAACTCTCTTATTAATAAAATATTTATTATTGTTCATTTTTAGTTTAATCGCAGCAGCCGTAACATTTGTTATGGGACAAAATGTGGGCCGAAGTCGCATAGCTCAGAAACAAAAGTTCCACGGCGGTAGCAAGGATCTAACGAGTCATTCGAGAGTAGGTTGCGACGGATCTAGCAAGGGTCTCTTCCTTGGAATACTCTGCATGGTAGCCGGTATCGTAGTCATCTTGATCTTCCTAGTGGTTAGAGAGGACGAACATTTCTCGAATATTACTTTGTCTTGGTTGACGTGCGGTACCTTAATTGGGATTCTGTCATTAAGCGGTTTGATGACATCAACCGGCTTGATACAAATTCGTCAAATGCCCGTAGTAACGAGGGCACCCGCTGCACTTGACAGTCTCCTCTCGAACGTTGCCATTTTCGGAGTTCAACTGTATTCTATTTTCACGATCGTAGTATGCGCCTGTTCCTTGGCTTTACTTGAAGAAGAAAACGAAGAAGAAATAGAAGCCCAATCGGAGGATGGAAACGCAAGGCAAACGCGCGGAAGACACATCATGTTACTGTCAGTTTCGATCCTACAATTGATTCAATGCTTCGCGCAAAGCACCTTAATTGCCGAAACATCAAGGAGATCCTGCATTACGCGATTTCAAATGTTAGCCAAACCAGGTCGCCAGGTCATCACTTTCCTTTTATTCACCAATGCCGTTTTATGGGCTTTCGATACTGTGATAACGCAAAACTGGTTATCCCAAGAGTTGCAATTAAGATTTTTCGGTGTTCTTGTATGGGGCATTTTATCGAGAATCGGCTTACCGTTATTGATATTCTATCGATTTCACAGTTGTGTACTTTTATTAGAAGCCTGGAACAAATGCTATAGAACGCCTAGAGGTGAACATCCGCTCAACTGACGACGGCACAAAAACCATCCGTTCGATTGTTCTTCGAAACTTTTGCAAGGCTCGCGAAATCCACCTTGTCCAAGTTACCCACATTACTGCCAAGGGATGTTAGTAGATGTTAAAGAAGAGGATAAAGGAAAAATATCTTGCATGGTAGAAAACATTCCGAAGAGACTGTTACGTCGTAACACCGAGTTAAGACATTTTATTCCATACATCGATAGTTCTAGCTGGCTTTACATAGATCCTAATCCTATTTTTCGCGTTGCTACTCCCGCGACGTGTACTCAATATTTGGAATACGCCATGCCACCACCGAAAAGAAAAATCCATCGTCGTCATCATCATCATCATCGTCATCATCATCGTCCTCAGTACCATAAAAAACATCGCCGAGTTATGAGTGATCCAGGTAGAGGACCTTGGAATTACCGCGATAATCCTTCTCAAACGAAACAACATCGAAAAGGGTTCAGTTTCAGCGAATATAATAATAAAATGTCTGCTCTGGTAGAGCAAACATCGATTATACCAACTAACGAGGATAAGTTTCTACCGTCCGAAGAAACTAGCGCATCGACTTTTAGAAAAGTGCCATGGCACCCCAATTTACATATGCTGAAGATAAGAAGAACGTGAGATCCCCTTATGTGCTATATTAGACATTTTTCAACGATCTCTCTCTCTCTCTCTCTCTTTCTCTCTTTGTATCCTCTCGATTGATATTACAATTATGTAATATCTATTATAACGTATGTCGAGTTTATTTATCGTATGCACTTGGCTTTCATCTTTTTATTCAATCGCATGCATATCTTTATTGCATTGAATGCAGCTTGCTTTATTTATTTCATTTAAATTATATTTTGTAGATAAATAAATATTGGAATGAATAATTTTGTATACTCTGTGGATCTTAGAAAATGTAGAAGAGTACTGACAATTGATCGGCTCTATTTATTTATGATTTCTTCAAATATTCATATTTTATCAAACTAAGATTCGATGTTATTATATTTAAAATGATTTGATATTTAAAATATTTGATTTTCTTATTTATTTGTATTATTTATTCAACGTTACTTGAGCAACGTAGCTATGCTATATAAGGTATAGGTATATGTAGTATACGTGAAAAAAATTGTTATAATATTATGTGTGAATTATTTAACTTTAGAAAGGAAATCTAACAAGCCAGGTATAATAAAGCGATTAATCAAGCGATTAATATTTTTTAGTCAAATATCTTTGACGATTTTATAGGTTCCTTTATTTTCCAAAGAAAATATGAAAAGATTATGGATATAGACTGCAATGTTAATCAATTGTATTAATATTTTTAAACAAGTTATATCGAGTTTGAGTAAAAACGTATATTTTATAGATTTAACACGATAAAAAAATAATATATGTACATGCAAAGCAGCATGAAAAAAATAATGACAATAATTTTGAAGGATAAAAAATATAATCAAAAAAAAATTCTTCCTCCTATATTTTATGTATGACATATCTTTAATACTAAAAACATTGTATAAGATAAAATTACATGCACCCCAATTTGTACGGTATAACACACTTAATCAAGACCAACATCATCATCCTGTGGTGGTGGTGGTCTAGCTTGCTTTGGGATAAATGAGCGGGGATCGCATCTACCAGGAAAACCTGGCATGTGAGCCATCATCTCGTATATTTCAGTAGCCGTACCAGCGATTCCTAACTTTTTCGCTAACTTTTCAATGAACGATACGATTTTTTTATTTGAACGATATTTCAAAAAATTCTTTGGATCTTGACCAATATCTTCGAAAGCTGCGTATATCTCTGGATCCTGAAATGTAATATTTCGTTAAGATGTCTATTTAATATTAATACGCATAATTAATATGCATAAATACACGCGTTGTGTGAGAACGTATGCGAGCTTTTAGAAATCACCGTTAAAAACCAAGTTCACGAGCTTACCGTAAAACCTAGGATTATTTCCTTATCATTTAACAATTTGAGTATATCTATTTTTTCGTGGGCTTTTCCAGGTTTCTTCTCCTTCGCTTCTTGTGCATTCTCCTCTCCCGCCGTCTGTTTTAACTTTTCTTCGAACTTACGTTCTTTCTTTCTTCTGTGTTCTTCGATCTTGCGAGCCTGGAACAATAAACATATTTTTCCAATGACATTGATAATTAATTTTATTTTTAATATTGAAGAGAAAAGAAAACAATTGAAAAAGAAATAAACGTAAAGGATTTAGATGTTCCTACGATACATATAAAGTATATACTAATATCATTGAGCAATTTTCTCTGATATAATAGCACAATCAAAGGGTTAACTTGCGATATAATTTCAGGAACGCATCCAACGACTAAATCATTATGACGTGAACATGCCTGCGCGAGGTACATTGTGACCTCACATGATTA
Source organism: Mischocyttarus mexicanus (assembly GCA_023678845.1). NCBI lineage: Eukaryota > Metazoa > Arthropoda > Insecta > Hymenoptera > Vespidae > Mischocyttarus > Mischocyttarus mexicanus. The sequence continues at coordinate 1,051,843 of JACGTP010000023.1, read as the reverse complement.
TACAGGCTTATTATAGCCGGCGGTGCAGCCAATTTGGCTAGCAAGCCTGTTCTTAAGAATGGAAAAACAAGTCTAATGTGTTTAGTACTATTATACTGGAACACTTATAGATTATTGTGTTACATTATAAGGTAGTATACCTGAACGATAGCTCAATTTACTAATTACTCTAATATATCATAGAAATGTTGAATAGTCTTATTGAAAATAACGATTGTCATGTTCGATTGAAACACGTCATTAAAAAAAGATTAATTTCTAGTTTTTCATGTCGTTTTTATATTGACAAGAAGAATTAGAAGAGCGTGAGAAAGAGAGTGAGGAGAGACGAAGTAGGGATGAGGTATAAGAACTTTTGCACGAGTGGCCACCTTATACGGCGGCGACCCGGGCATCTAAATATAAAGGTGGTCGCCGTTGCGACGATCCTTTCTGTCTGATGCGAAAACGCGCATCCGAGCGCGCCTCTTCAATATCTTACATTTACTTATTTATTCAAACACGCTATAGAAAAAGATATCGCATAATTAACAGAATGATGATTTATCGTAAGAAAACTATCACCCAGTGACTTAGGACGCAATTGCTCGAGTTACAACCTCTATTAGCTTCATTTTCTACATTTCATCTGCAATATTTGCAATATGAAAAGAAAATAAAAGAAAATATGATCAAAACCAAGCTTGACTTTATGAAAACTTCTCAAAGCTCCTTTGGTTAACGAAGAATTACAGCCCGGGCTCGATGTACGCTTCTTTAAACCTAATGACGAGCGTATATTTAGATGTCACCGATCATAGACACTGAATGAATGACCTTTAAGCTGCTCGAACTTATGTTTTTTTTCACACCTACGTCGAAAATAATTGCAAATAAATCTAATTGAAATAATTAACGAAGAAAATTGTGCATTTTTTCATTTTTTAATCTTTGCCCGCGTTTTCCTTAATTCGAGAATAAAATGTCAAGAATTATTATAATACAGAGACATGATCTGCATTACAATATGTGCATATGTACATATATAAATATATTGATAATTCGTGGGGTAATGTCAGGGTTGCGTTTACAAGATGAATGAAAAAAGAAAGGAAATGCGAAGAAACAAGGCATAAGTATGCGCGACGGACGAAATTTCGCGAGCAACGGAGAGGGGTGTGTGTCTTGGGGGTAATAGGACGGTAGTACGACGGTAGTACGACGGATGCCAGTTCTTCGCAAGCGAGTTAGGCTCCTCGAATTCGAGCGTCGCGAGTGAGAGAAGCTACCAGCAGCCTGGCTCATCTTGTAGTGACTAGTGTAACGATATGACGGGCTCGTGGCTGAGACCCGCGTTCTTCGTGGGCCTCTTCCTGAGCTTCCTAGCCATTACCTTGCAGGGTGAGTACGCATTGATATGATATAATTACTGCTTTCCATATTCCTTAAATCCTTTTCAAACGTCTTTTGTTTCCTACGTTAATCCTTCCGTTCGATTCTACTTGCTTCTTCTGCTGCTGCTGCTACTCCTGCAACTCCTGCAACTGTTGTTGTTGCTGCTGCTGCTGTTGCTGCTGCTGCCACCGCTGCTGCTGGTACTGGTTCTTCTTCTTCTTCTTCTTCTTCTTCTTCTTCGTCTTCTTCTTCTTTCATTCTCTTTTTCTTCCTTCTACTTCTTGCACTTCTTGCAAATTCATTTCTCATCAAAACATCTCTTGCAATTGCTTCCTTGCTTTAGCTAATTATTGTTTCAATATAAATCTTCAATTCACATAATTAATCGGTTTAGTGCAGTCACGATTTTCGTATAGATATAACATAGGTATTGCACGGAGATGCTGTGACGGAACCTGTGACGACCAACTGACGAAGGTCAATGTTACGTAAAATCTTCTTACTCGGAAATCTGCGTCACCACTTTTTGGCTCATGATCTCTCTTCGATGTCCGATTACCGCGTATAATCGATTAAATCTATCAACGATTTTCATCGTATCACAGTTATCGAAATTTCATAGATAGACATTTAAAGATCTAATCGAAAATATTTAGAAAATTCGAGTACTTTTATGATACATACGAGGGCAAATATTACTTTCTATTAGAAATTCGTAGTTTACAAAGTATACGTCGATAGTACTGACTTATGAATTCATTATTTTTGGAATCAAAGTAACGGGGGTTGATTCGTGTAACTCTTATAATTAGTAATTAAATATTCTCAATTGCTAAGAAGATATACATAAACAAAATGTTATATATCAATATTCTAACATATAGGCACATATCTCGTATCTTGCATATTAGTAACGTCATCAACGATTTGATACGTAACAACACATAGCTTTGTTTTACAAACAAATCTATCAGCAGGACAACACTTTTCATATAACTATAAGTCTAATAATAATCTAAATTCTAAAGAGATTTAAACAATCTTTTTCTTAGGGTATATGAAAAATAAATGGAGAATGGAGAATGTTTCATTTGAGGAATATGATGGAATATCGAAAAATAGTTGTTAGTGATAAAATATTGTATAAGACAGGACAGAAGATATTCTATTTCTATCTATGACAGTTGTGGTGCTTGCCAAACGACAGCTGCATGCTTTTAGTTCTATCGCTAGCAGATATCCTAGAATTTTATTCAATTTTCTTTCTGCTTTATTTCCCTTGATTCTTGTTTTTATTGCTTTTACGTAAACGATACATACGCCATTTTCATTTTCATCTATATTCGTGATATATTCTGAATACAAATATTTTGTACAAACTATTATAATATTTATTAACAAGACACGTAAAATTATGTTAAGCGGGGTTTGCATTTATAAGTGATCTTCTCTTACAAGATCATTTTAGTTAAACTTGTGTAGTTATTCTTTTCTTTTTTTTCCTTCGTTTGTAGATAAAAATAAATTTCACTCATCCAATATATAAATATTTCCAACTATTTGCTCGCCTCAAAGCCGCCTACCCATCGCTAAACTTAGAAGCCGGCCTCGCGTTTCCCAGGTATACTCCTCTCAACGAGATCATATCGACAATTTCTTCGTCTAAAACATTGATTTATTCTCTCTCTCTCTCTCTTTTTCTCTCTCTCATTATTCCAGACTAAAATCTATTCGCCTTATTTGAATATCGATCATTTATTCGGAAATCATAAATACGTAAGATGAATATTCGATTAGAAAGAGAGAGAGAGAGAGAGAGAGAGATAGGTAAAAGCTGGTTCAAGCTCGTAAAAATGATCTGTCATAGCTCGTAAAAACACGCGCCCTTCTCAAGGTTTATATAATTATGGCATTTTTCATTTACATTGCTAGCGCTTACGCAAAATGAACAAACAGCTTAGAGATCTAGCGTAGAATTGAAAAGGAATCGTATTGGAAAAGAATTAGACGAGTTGATCGTTTCAGGAGTGCAATGCGAAGAAGAGCTAGAATCTATACCACCGGAAGACCTTTGCCGGCCTTACATCGAGAAGGCACTCAAGGATCTCGGCACAGGTAATAGTTAAATGTTTAACGATTTCAGGTGGAACACAGGCATTTCTAGGATATTTCATTTAAAGGATCTTTGGAGCAGACCAGTGCAGAGGCCGATAATGTCAATGATGAGGAGGGACGCGAAGAAGAAGCGTCGTTACCTATCAGTGAGGAGGTGCAAGAAAAAAGCCCTACTTAAGTTTACACAAACATTATAATCAAAATTCTAAGGAAATGCTTTTCTCTTATGATCTTAGGCCGATGAATCGATAGAAAAGCCCGTTTCGGAGGAATTATCGAAGGAGGTTCCGAAGATTGACCAAACCGAGGAAGAAGGAGAAACCGATGAAATCGAGGAACCGCAAAGTGAAGATAATCTGTCAGAAGAAACTGATAAGATCAGTGTAGAAGAGACCGTGGAAGAAACCGAAGAAGAAACCGAAGAAGAGACAACTGTACAGGAGACTGAGGATGATTCAATCCAAGTCTCTGACAAGGAGGATCAAACAGATTTAGTTTCTAAAGATGATAGCGAAGAGGAGATAAAAGAAGGTAAGTTATAACACCGAAGTATCTAAGACACAACAAAAAGACATTGACGTGTGATTTTTTTGCCTATCCAGACGGGAGCGAGGAAAATAAAGAAGAAAACGAATCCGTTGAATCGAAAAAGGAAGACAAGGATCGATCCGAAGAAACGGCTACCGAAGAAGAGACGACTCAATTAGACAATGAAGATTTAACCGATGCCAAGTCATCCGAAGACGAAGGTGTAAAGTCGGAGGAAAAATCTGAGGAAGAAAGTTTAAGAAGCGATGCACCATCTGATAACGAAAATGAGATTGAAGAAAAAGAGGAAAGTTCCGAAAAGATAGAGAAGGAGGAGGAGGAGAAGGAAAAAGAAGACGATGAGAGTGATCAAGATGATACTAATCAAGAAGATAGTTCTTTGGAACATGAAAATCCGGATGAAGTAACGCAAGTTGATACCGAAATTGAAGAATTGTCGGATGAAGCAAATGATGATGTTAAATCTGAAAATGAAAAGAATGTTGACGCAGGAGACGAAGACGAGGGAGAAGAAAAAGAAGAACGTGAAAGCGTAGAAGCAGATGCAGATGCAGAAGTAGAAGAAGCAGAAGCAGAAGAAGCAGAAGTAGAAGAAGCAGAAGCAGAAACAGAAGAAGCAGAAGCAGAAACAGAAGAAGCAGAAGCAGAAGTAGAAGAAGCAGAAGCAGAAACAGAAGAAACAGAAGCAGAAGCAGAAGGAGAAGGAGAAAAAACAGAAGAAGTAGAAGCAGAAGAAGAAGACAATAAAGCCAGTAAAGAAAAGGATGAAACTGTAGAGGTATCCGAAGAAACAATGGAAAAAGAAGAAGAGGAAGAAGAGAAAAGTGAGCAAGATGAAGAAGACGAAAAGGCAGAGGAAAAAGGTACATCTCGTACGAGACGAGAAGTCGAGGATAAAAGTGAGGAAAGACTGATAGAAGATAAAAGCGACGAGGATGATGAAGAAGGTAGATTCGATAAATATAATATTGTATGCATATAAACTATTAGCTAGATTCAACGTGTTTTTATGTTAGGAAAGAATTGAAACGCTTGTTAGAGAGATTAAATCTAAATGTAGATATTTGTGGTGAGATTTGTTTAACTCATTGACGAGTAAGAGGTATATAGTTAAGTATAAATACTAATTAATTTGAAATCTTATATTAGGAAAAGTTAAAAGCGAGGAAGAACCGAGTCCTGAGGAAGATTTGATTCAAGAAATAGAAGTGCCGGAAAATCTTCGACCACGTGATCACATAAATCAATTGTTAAAATTAGACGAAGAAAACGAAGAAAAGGAACGTGGCATACAAAAAGTCTCCGATATTGTTTTAAGGGATTTGAAGAAACTCTACGATAACGCAATTCAACCATTGGAAACTCTCTACAAATACAGAGATCTTAGCAACAGACATTTTGGAGGTAAATATTCAATCTCTTTAATCACGATCTTTTTATTCTTTATTCAGCTATATTTATTTTCTTAAACGTTATTTACATAGATCCCGAGATATTCTCTAAACCACTTATACTCTTCATGGGTCCTTGGAGCGGTGGGAAATCTTCCATCATCAATTATTTATTGGACATAGAGTATACGACGATCGCGTTGCGGACAGGTATGTAACTTGTTGATGATATTACAAAGAAAGTGCTTGAGTGAGAAGAGAAAAGAAGGTATCTTTCGAGTACAGTTTATGAAAGCGTCGTTTGACAAACGCAACGAAAAGTTGTAAATATTATTTATGAGTATCTTCTTGGTAAATTATTGATAAATAATTAACGGCACGCTAGAAGCATGAATATACAGATAGTGTATAGGTGATTTGAGAGAGTGCTTAGAGGAGCATTGCAAATCGCCAAATGGAACTGACACAGGAGCTGAACCCTCTCCCGCCTATTTCAACATCCTAATGCACGGCGAGGAAGAAGAAGTTCTTGATGGTACGCAACTGGCAGCCGACTGGACCTTTTCTGGATTGCAAAAATTCGGCCAAGGGATGTTGGATCGTCTCAGAGGGCTCCGCTTCGACAATAAGTTACTCGAGAAGGTAAACGGACGTCCCCTTACGTATTACACACACCTCTCGTGCTTTTGCAGCAACGATCGATTAAATGGCATTAATTGTAGTAAAGTAATGAGCCTTTGTGGAAACAGGTGAATATCGTTGAGATACCTGGCATCTTAGAGATACGTAAACAAGTTCAAAGATTGTTTCCGTTCAACGACGCATGCCAGTGGTTCATCGACAGAGCTGACATTATTTTCCTAGTCTACGATCCTTCCAAATTAGATGTTGGACCAGAAACAGAAGCGATTTTGGATCAACTTAAAGGCCGCGAATATCAAGTAAGTAGGAATTCTCTGAAATCCTCTTAATGTCTTTAAGTCTATCTAACTTGTCAATCTATCTGACACATGACAGACACGAATAATACTGAATAAAGCTGACCAAGTCAAACCGGAAGAACTTATGAGAGTGCAAGGTGCTCTCATCTGGAATATATCTCCGTTAATGTCTAGCGCTGAACCACCGATAATGTATTCCGCCTCCTTATGGTCTATACCTTACGAAACTGGCGCACCAACCAGGCTGCTGTACGCGCAAGAACGAGCCTTCCTTCGTGATTTGCGTTCTGCCATTGACAAAAGAGTTGAACATAAAATAGCAAGCGCTAGGAGATTTGCTGTAAGTGTGTTGAACGATTCTTTTGACGAACAAATATCCTACTTTCCAAAACTTATTGGATCATTTCTTTTTTCTCCTCACAGGTTCGCGTACGAAATCATGCAAAAATGGTAGATTGCTATTTAACGACATATTATAATCACAAAACTTTTTTTGGAAATAAGAAAGAAATCAGTGACAAAATCGTAGAGAATCCTCAAGATTATCATATTTACGAAGGATTAAGTACTCTTACCAATATATCACGCTATGACCTTCCCGATCCAGACGTTTATCGAGATTTTTTCCGATTAAATCCTTTATACGATTTTCAGCTTTTAAGTTCAACTTGTACTTATTTTCGCGGTTGTCCTATAAATAGACTCGACGTTGCTATTGCATATGATCTGCCAGAACTAGTTGGAAAATATAAGAAATCTGTAGAAGTGGTAACACATGAGAACGAGGCTAGTAGCCCATCTAGTTGAGTACAAATGCACCTTCTAAATGGAATTCTTTCTACCATATAGAGTACAGAATAATCGCTAATTTTCCTTTTACTCTACGTCCGAATAGATAAAATGATAAATTAAGATGATTGTGCGCAAATACAGTATTTTTCACAACGACAAGAGAAATCTCCTCCCATAATTATGAATTTAACGACCTACTACGATCATTTTTATCGGGAGTAGACTGTGCTCGAACATTGTGCTGGAATAGAGCTGAGTCACGTATGAAGTTATATACGATCGAAATGCACGTCACTGTACATTCTCTAGAAAGAAAACGAATAACGAGAGAGCGAGAAAAAGAGAGAAAGAGAGAAAGAAAGAATAATGGAACGAATGAACGAACGAGTGAGAGAGTGAGAGTGAATGAATGAATGAGTGAGAGAGAGAGAGATATTTCAAGCAAGCATCAATGCTGCAAACAAATGCGTTTTAAAAGCAACAAGGTTCATTGTACGATATATCAAGATAATTTATAATAATTCTCCCGCTACATTTCGATTAATTCAAAAGATAAATGCGATCTCAGCAGTTAAATTACTAACTTGTAAATATCTCAAAAAAATCTCCTCTTTTAAAATTATGCTTGCACCTGGAAGATAATGCGAGTGTTATCATTCCGATATAAGATGAACAGTGAAAGTTTTCCTTCAATGTGTTCTAACATAAAATTATCCATCATCAAATTAGCAGATGCATATTTCATAATTTCAACAAATCTCCTATTTATATCAATGATTTAAAATAAGTATACATACGTAGCGAATTAAAAAATAAAAACAACAAAAAAACAATTAAAAAAGCAGACAAGTAAAAAAAAGCGCACAGTAAACTGTACACAATGAATTTTAGACATTAAAAAACAATGTTACTAAAATATGAGCAATCTATCTAACTAAAATTTGTTCACAAAAAATGATGTCTTATTAAAAGAAACCAAACGTCTGCAATGAAAAAAGCAAAAAAATAGCACATGTTACATTTCCATATATTTTCATCTCATTATTCTCATACCGCATAGTTTTCATCTTTTACATAAAGCTAAAAATGATTGTTATTTAATTTATTTACGTATTTTTCATTGTATGCATTTTATATGTAAGAAAGCTAAAATGATTGAGAAATTGCTTCTAAAGTAAATATCGGTCCTTATCTATCTGATAAATTTGACAGTTACTTGTTGGCATTATATTAACACATAATCACACAAACCATTGACTTATTGTGAATATACGAATTGTTGATGTTATTATAATTATGATAATGATTACCATTAGTTCTACTACACTATTATACTAGAACAACAGCAATGGCAACAGCATCAACAATGACTATCATCAATAATATTACGACTATTGCTGCTATTGCTGCTGTTACTATTGCTGATACTACTAGTACTATTATTATCGTTAATAATTAATTCGTTATATTATTTCAGTTCTTGTTATGGGTATTACTGTTTCATATTATAAGATGCATCGGATAAATTAGATGACTTATTTTGCAGAAATAAATATTTATTTCTAAAGATTCATTCTTAATCATTTGAAAATCTTTTAAAATCAAGCTAAAATAGAATGCAAGTTTACATTTATGATAACTAACATTTCAAAGAAATTAATGTGCAGAGCAAAGTTTCTTTGAAAATAATATTAAAGACAGCTGTAAATAGGTTTGAGAAAAAATATCTTGAAAATAAAATAGAAAAAAAATAAAATGATTCTATAATTACTTTTACTTACTATTAAGATTTTATAAATATTATTTAATGAAAATATAAAAAGAAAGATAAAATTGACTTACATTTGGAGTAGCTTCGCGCAACCATTCGTCGGCTTCTTCATTAAAATCAAATTTGCAAGCAAGTCTCAAATCATTTACTGCCTCTTCCCATTTTCCAAGTAAGTGATATGCTCGTCCTCTAAATTTGTGACTTGCTGCACTATCAGGATTCAATTCTAATGCGTGATTACAATCACGAATGCATGCATTGGGTTTCTTCAATAGTAAATAAATTTGTCCGCGTTTTGCATATAATAGTGCTGCATGCGGATTTAATTTAATAGCTTCTGTATAAAGTTGTATAGCCTTTTCATAATCTTTTTCTACAAAAGCTGAAACAGCTTCCGAACGTTTTGTTTGAGATTCTTCAATTTCTTCTTCAGTTGGTTCCAAAGTAGAATCTCCCATTTCTTGAGGCTCGTCATTGTCTGGTTCTACATAAATAAATAAATTTAATAAATATAATGTGTTTCTAATTAGCAGAATTAATAATGTCTAATCGAGCGTCGTATGCACACTTACCTATGACTCCTGTCATATCTAATTCCAAATCACTTTCTTCGCTCTCTTCTTGCTGTTTAGATCCAGTTTCGTTGAACTTGCATTCGGTTTCATTTTTTGATTCAATAGGATCTATTTTACCACCAAAGTGCTCTATTAATGACTTAACAAAAGCTAATTTTGGTGTAAATAAAAGCGAAGGACACGATTTGCATATCTCGACTAAGGTTTTTAATTCATCAAGATGATCCAAATTTAAATTGGGTACAGACATTTTGCCACCTATAACAGAAATAATAAGAAATACATTAACTTTATAAATTCATTAAAGAAATAATAAAAAAAAAAAAAGTATTTTTACCTTACTAACACTTATACGTTATTACGTGACTGTCTACTTTTTTCTTATTCTAATTTTTATTCATAAGAAAAACCAATGAAACAAAATATGTATATATATATATAAATTTTAATTTAATTTATATATTCGTCTCTTATGGACGATATTAAGTTTAACAGAGAGAAAAAAAAAGAGGTTAACTTTTCTGAAAAGACAATTATTATATCGTTTTAAATCACGAATTAACGATACGAAAAATACCGAAAATTTCGATCTACGTTATCTCCGACGAATATTCTTTCCTTTAGCTCATAAACTGGTAATATTCAAATACACCTATATAACATTATTTATTTTGTAACTACCTTCTAGGGAAAATTTGTAGAGAGTGCAATTGGCAAGAGAATAGTAGTCCCACCGTTCGTTCACATATGAATATTATGTAGAATAGTAATAATGAGACGTCACCGAAGTATTAGGCTTTTTTAAATTATTTTAATAGGTTTGATAATGGTAATAGTATATTGAGTATTACGCATGACAACTGAAACTATCTGTTCGTCGTTGACAGACTTCGTTTTTTCTTTTTTTTTTTTTTTTGAGAAATAGAAAAATTAGGTTATACTATATTATTTGTAGTTTTAATTTATTAGTTGACATTTAATGAAATTGAAATTTGATGAGACTTTCTTATATTACTACGACATTAAAAACCTATTAAAGAAGAAAAATTCGGCTACTTGGAAGATTTAACTAGGAACATTTATAGTATAGTTTTTTTTTCATCCCTTTTTCCCCTAGCACAACTCTGTTCGTATTACTCTGCAGGTTACGTAAACAAACTTGAATAGATATCAACAAAACGTGGTAAATAGAAAGAAAGAAATTAAGAAATTATGATTAATTCTTGTACGTTGTACAAACGTATAATTATCATTTGATCATGGAACCATTATTGAAAAAATTCAAGACTACTAATGATCGAGAAAATGAAATTAACGACAACATCGATGATGTTGACAAATGTAAAATTAATAATGATGAGAAAGTAGTTGATTCGAACGATGATGTAGAAAAAGAAAAAGAAGAAGAAGAAGATTTCTCAATGGATAAGGATTCGTTTGTATTTCCACCTGACAATGATATCTCAGATATGTTAGAAGGAATTAATTTTAATGGTTCATTACCAACCATTACTGAACGTTATTTTTCTACATATTACAAAGTTGATGTACAAAAGCCCGGAGACGACATGTGTATCAGAATACACAGTAATCGTATTTGTTTAATTTCTTTAGCACCGAGTCATAACGTTTTTCAAAATGATAAGAAAATATTAAAAGTTGATTACAAAGTCAGCGATAAGTTAGACAGAATGTTAAATAAGGTATCTGGAAAAAGTAAACATGGTGCTCAACCTTTGCAAGTTAATTCAAACATTTGTACAATATCTTGTTCGGATGGACAAACGTATACGATCAAGTGCTGTATTATCGGAAAATTAATAGAAGTTAATGACGTATTATTGGATTATCCAGAAACTTTAAAGGAACCACCACACAAAGGTGGATACTTGGCACTTGTATTACCTAACTTAAAGCTATTGGATAAAGTTAAAGATACCTTATTAACATTAGAAGAATATAAAACAGTACTTTCGATAAGAAATGTAAAACCTATTAATTGATTATCTAAAGACAATAATTTGATTTGTCTTTAACAAAAGTATGAAACTTTTAATAAAAATACTTAAAAAATTAGAATTATTTTTGATATAATATGTTTCTCGTAGCAAAAGAATACGAAAAAGTATGTTGTAAAAAACAAACGAAAATAATTGTGTCAAGTATAACGTAAGAAGAAAAAAAGTAGGAGAGAAAAGGTAATATACAGTGATATGCAAAGAAAAAAGTCATGCGTGTTTTCTATGTACATAAAATGACCTATTATAAATATATCATAAAAGTATGTATTTGGTTACGTTGACTAATCAATGGCACTCCAATAATTTGTACGTTTATTTAATACTATCTTTCTTTTCATCTTCCTTATTTCGTTGATCTTGCTTTTCTGGAAAATCTTTCCTTAAATTACTTAAAATAATACCTATAAAAATGATCAATCCTACACTTCGATTAGATATAAATTTTTTAGCGCAATCGTTAGGATTATTGATATCTAAAGTATATATCTGAAATAAAGAGTAGATAATATTATTATTTATGTGTTTAGTTTATAAGAGAATAATATAAACTAATTATGTACATATATACACATTAATAAAATTATCTACCTGATTGAAAAGATGTTTTCCAGTTAATCCTACTGCCGTATAATAAGGCCAAGTTTGTGCAGTTACAATGCCAGATGTTAATAATCCTGCCATCATAAATATACCGAATGCAGACAAATATAGTTTGGTTTTATCTCCAAACTTTAATGCAGTCGATTTAATGTTTAACAATAAATCATCTATCTTGTCCTAATATAATAGCAATTTTAGTAATTCAATATTTTACTTAAATGTCGTATTGAAATGATGAAATCAATTAATTCTTACTTGATGAGCGTAAATAGTATCATATATAATAGTCCAACAAACTCCAGCAACATAAAGAGGTAGACACGCAGACCAATCGCACGATCCTCGCACAGCTGACCATCCCAATAGAGCTCCCCAATTGAAAGTCATTCCTAATATCAATTGGGGCCAATACGTTACTCTTTTCATCAAAGGATAAATTACTACCAATCCTGTAACAAACAATAAATATAACATTTACGCATTTCTCAATTTTAATATTATATCGTTTTATCTATCGATAGACAATGACCTAAAGAACTTGCGCCAAGAAAAACGCTGTACCAGTTTAATTGTAATAAGATAAGTAAGCCTAAGCTCAACTGTCCTCCAAGAAAAATGAACGACTGTAAATACGTTAGTTGTCCAGTAGCCAAAGGTCTATCTTTTGTTCTTGCTACCTAACAAGAATTTTATTTTGTAGAGTACGATAAAATTGTAAAATAATTACAAGTTAGCAAACTTTAAACTATAAATACCATTTTATCTATATCTTTATCCCACATGTCATTTATGGTACAACCAGCACCTCGCATTATAAATGCGCCTAATCCGAATAACGTCAGTAATTTGAAGTCTGGTAAACACGTTGGAGATGCTGCCATGGCTATGCTCCAACCGCAAGGCCAAAATAACAACCATGATCCTAAAAATGAACAATGTCTTTATAACTTATTGTTGATAAATCAGTTATTATAAATTTAATACGTTGTTAATAAGTTTATTAACGTGCGTGTTGTATTCAACTGATTAGTATAAAATGAAGCAAATTTCAATTCAATTATGTGCATTTTTTGCTCCATTTCATACTTGACAACCTAATATACCTTACCTATAGGTTTATCTATTCTCATAAGCTTCATATAAGGTTGTACCTTTGATGAAGAATTGAGTATTCTTGCCGTTAATCTTGAGTATCTTCTCTCCTGGCAATTGGACAAATCATTATAACACAATGTATTTGATCCTAACAAAGGCTTAACTTTATCACCTATGTCAAAGTATATTTTGTATTTGTACTTAATTTGGTTAAAGGATAAAGTATGAAAATCCTTAAAAGAGCATATATTGCTTAAAGTTATTCTGATCTGTTTTAGATTAGAATTATTAATGTACGTTGGTAATCCAAAAGATGAACCAAGTTTTTGACCAATTCTTATTGATAACATGGTATTATATTTTATCTGAAATGTACGTGTTTAATAAAAGACGAATTGGATTGGAGAGAGAACGCATTATTTAAGTTTATATTTACATATATACAAGTTAGTTATAAATAATTAAGATAAACGGTGGATAATGCAACTAAACGTTTAATGTACATTACCTCAGTTTGGCTTTAACTATAAAATAGTATTATTTGTGGGTGTGTGAATAGGGTTAATTTTTTCAAATCATAGATTATAAAAAAACTTCAACTATTTATTTTTTCAATATAAGAAAACTGACAAATGTATATACATATAGCATATCTATTTAAATATTTAAATATTATTTACAAACTTGACATAACCAAAAACGTCGCGAATCGATAGTTAAAACACCGAACTATCGTATTCAACTAAAGGTAATTATGATCACTTTAAGGTGCTGCTATCTTCAGGAATTATTTATACGCAATTTAGAAATGACTAGCTGAAATTAAATAGTTGAATTTGTCGTTGAAAGTGCGAAATAGAGAGAAGGAATTCCATTTTCCTAATACAAATAGTTTATTCGCAAGTTTTTAAGATACGTGTATGACAGGATAATAATACAACGTTTTAATGTAAGATAAAAATTACATAATATGTGAAAAATGTATGATACATATTTGACACAAATAAATTGATTTGTCGAATCGAATGATTCATATATTAATAACTCGTGACAATTTTTGTACTCTGTTAAGAAGCAAATCTCCTTGCTTTACCATTGCTTGATACTGCCAATTTTTACTATCTGGACGATTAGTTTCTACTACTCCGCCAACGCGATCAACCTTACAATGCAATCTCCCAGCTGCAATAAATCGAGATAGTTCCCTGAAAATGGAGGAGCATATATGTTAGATTGTGCGTGTGTGTGTGTGTGTGTATTGGTAAATAAAGAAATGGCTTACTGATCTATATATTCTACAGTAACTCCAAATGCTTCTGCCATATAATGTAGCGTTAAAGAACGATAAGACTCTAATAACTGTGTGTACGCAAGAATACGCATTTCTCTAACATAGTATCTGTAATGTGGAAATACCAAATAATCTCTTCTCAATAATCCTTCTACTTGAGCTAAAAGAAGTAAGAAAATCAAGGTAATGACTAAATATAATACAAGAGAAAGACAATATTTAATTAAAATAATTATTTGTAATAGTTACCAAGATTCTTGAAGAATTCAGCATAGTGACAATTATATAAGGAAAATAGATAATCCTTAACGTCAGAATTGCTGTGCAATACTTCTAAAATTTCTGACCCTTTAATGATCTTATCTCGTAATTCATTTCTCGGCAAACTTATCATACTTAAATAGACGGTGTATCTTACAAACGTATTGTAATCCATAAGTTCATAACTTGTGAATGTACTTATCGTGTCCAAAAAAAAGTTAGCTGCTTCTTTAAAATCTCTTACTGCTATACAATAAGTTCCTTGATATACTTTCAAGCGATTTCGCCTATCCCAATCACCGCCTTCTTCGATTAAACTAAAAATTTGTAAAATCTTCCATAAATATCGTACCTAAATATGTACGCATTAACGTACATACATACATACCTTTTTGCTTTCTCTATATTCCTTGTTATGTGATCGTGATCCAAATAAAACAAACCAATCCTAATATTATGAAATACAATATCTAGCCTATGACCCAAAGACACAGTTTTATCATAAGTTTTTCTAAAAGCTGTTATCGCGCCTTCCTTGTCCCCAATTCGACAAAGATGTTCAGATTTTTTAAGATTAGCTTCGCGTACTTCCATTTCTCCTAAATTCTTTTCAGCATCCTCAATCGCTCCATCTAATTCTTGTAATTGTTCAGCATTGCGAGCTCTCATGTTAGCCAAAAGCGTTTCGTCTACTATCCAACCCAGATCTCGACAAACCTCTTCGTAAAATGGTGCCATATCTATTAAATAGAAAATACTGTACATTAGTTATCTATATAAATAATACATATTTGACAAGTATAGGATGTACTTTTCAAACGTCTAATGTTTCTAATGAAAATACCAATTAGAGATATTGCCGCGTTAAATTCTATAATCTTTTTAAATTGTATTATTTACTCAATGTGTGTTATTGATATAAATAAAATAAAACGGATGAAATATATAAGGTAACAGAAGAAAAAATGCAAACTCACTTTCTGCTTTAATGGCATCGAGCAGTTTAGTTTTCAAAAAGGGATCTTCATGGTGTTCTGGAAGACTTAATAAGAATTTAATTTGCGCCAATTCTAAATTGGGATTTTTTTCTAATCCTTCCTCTTCTAAATTTTCTAACGGCATTGTGACACAAGTAATTAATGAATTGACAGAAAGAGATTCAACGAAGGAATGATATCACGACGAAGAACGATATAGATCAGAAACGTATTGATGCATAGAATAGAGAAAGCTGTAGGATAAAGAAACAAATGTGATTGGTTAATACCATCCCTACTATGTACTTTGTATATCACATTCTTTTGCCAACCTGACAGAGTTAATCCTAACCAACTTAACCTAACTTAACATAATTTAACCTAACCTTTGTTCTGATCATTGAAGAGAGCACATACGCAAAAATATATTATTTACAATAATATACATATGAGATGATCACGATCATCGGTAAAGTCAGTATTTAATTGAAATATTGAAATTAAATCTACATCTTTATATTACAGTAGATGTAACATATTTTATATCTATTCTATCTATAGGATATTTGGATGATTTGATGCAACGTAACCAGTGGTCATTCTCTATGAATTTAAGTGAAGGATTTTTACGTTTTTCAATATTTTTAATGAATCGAAAGATTTCCAGTGAAAATAATGAAGATGTTAAAGATGAGCAATTGAAGATCTATCAAGATGATTTGAAAATGCGATTTTGGCGCGCGAGATATTACGCACGTATGATATTGAAATTAAAATAGCATTAATTATACATCGTATCGACGATAACTATGCGTATTTGTATAAATAATTGTTGGATAGAAAAGATTTCTCCTTACAACAATATAATGAATTTATTAGCTTTTCGTTTGGTACAGTCTAAAGTTTATGCATATTCGAAAATGACGACGCATTATGATACATTGGAAATCTCACCTGAAGCTACTAAAACTGAAATAAAATCTGCTTATTATAAATTGACTATGCAATATCATCCAGATAAAAATGATTCAGAATTAGCGAAAAAGAGATTTCAAAATATTTCAGAAGCTTACGAAGTATTAAACAACGATCATTCGCGTAAACGTTATGACAGATCTATTTTAGTGAAACGAAACATTCAGGAAAGTATTCCCAAAAATAAATATACGTATGCTTCTACTTATAACAGTAAAATAAATCCTATGGGAAATAAATATTTTAATTTTGATGAATGGACTCGTCAACACTACGGCGAAACGTTTAATAAAAGAAAATCTAGACACAAATTTATCAAATTTAATATTAAAAGTAGTCAAAAAAAATACTCTCATGAAATTCCCCTTTTATTAAGCACAATATCGATCGTAGTAATTTACTTAATTATTAAATTTAGTTCACGTAATGATTACGATACGCCGCAGAAAAAAGATTAACACAAAGTTTACTTTGAAATACATTGCGACATAGTGAATTTATCTAGGAGTAAGAAATTTTATTGAAAGTTAAATTACTAATGTATGAAAACGTGTAATGTAAATTATTGTAAATAATTATATTTGCAAAGAGTATTTCTTAAGTTTTTAATAACGAGCACCCGATAAAATTATAATGGCAATCAGCTTAGGAATGTTACAACTTCCATAAGAGAATTGAAGAAATTAGGATGGAAAGCATCTCTTATAATTCTAAATAGATTTCTATTCTAAATAACATTTCATAATATTGGAATAATCTCTAAACACGAAAATATAACTCGACTAAATAAAAAATGAGTATCATAAAATGAGTATTATGAAAATTCAAGCTCTCTGGAAAATATTGTCATTTTATTTTGTATTTAAAAAGTAAAACAATTATTTATACATAATGGTGTGTACAATTTATATTCAATATGGCCTATAAAGAGAAGGACCGGATGGTACGGGCATCGGCATCGATATCGGTCCCGTTGGATACGGTATGGAAGGTGCAATTCCAGGAAAGTTTGAAGAAAAATAAGGTGCAGTATGCGATGATTTTCGCATTATTTCTCTGATCTTATCGACTTTAACTTTACGCAGGTGCATTAATTTTCGTCTCGATAAAAATTGTTCTAAAAATTCATCCACTTCTATATCACCGGCTAAAAATGTTTCAGCCGTTTTCTGAAATGTAACCCTCGCAAATTAGTTATTATACGTTTCTTTGATTTAGGTATAAATAAAGATAGATCTCGGTTAAACTCTTACCTCTGATTCCTCTTCGATTTCTGCTGCAGCTGCTTGCAAAAGATCTAATGCCGTATCGACCGTCATATTTCCTGATCTCTCTTCTAAAAATATAATAAATATATTACTTATCAAAATTAATCATAAACGTTATTTAATATTTATTCTAAAACGTACTAATCTCATTGAGTTTTTCCTTGACACTGAAACATAATCTTTGTCCTTTTTCGCTAAGTTCTTTTAGCATTCGTTTACCTTCTTCCAAATCAGGTTGTTTAGAAAGATTAAATTCTGCCAATGATCTGTTACTTGCCATAAGTACTTCTTTTTCAGTTTCTAGCTCCTTAAACTAATCCATCAAGAAAATATTATTTAAACAAGTTAGGTTATAGAAGGTTTATATTAAAAAACCTATTTAAATTACCTGTTTAATGTCTTTAACAATGTCTTCGAATTTGCTATCGTCGTTTAATATATCCTTTAATTCTTCGTTACTTAAAAGTGTCAACAAACCTAACGCAGCAGGTATATCAGGTTCTTGACTAGATTTATACATTTTGCAATATTAATCCTTTTTCGATAGTCAATAATACGTACAGATAGTTACTGTATATATAGATGTATATTGTCCTTTAAACTTTACACGATTCTTTGGAAAATAAATACCAATTGTTGAAAAAGATATGTACAATGATCTGTTATGAAATGATATTGTTTACTTATCAAACAACTCAAAATATGTTTCTGCAAAGATATAGGAACAATTGAAAGATTTGTATTTTCTGTATTATTAAGTGATTATTCAAGGTAGTTATTATTTGGGAATATTTTTCTTTTCCCTCTCGTATTGTCTAGCTATGGTTAGTCAGTGAGTAAAGGCTAGTTTTGATATTCTCACATTGGTCACCGTTTGGACAAGTTTGACATTAGCCAAGTGTTACTGAAACATCATTAGTTTGAACGTCACTCAAAACTAATATTTCTTAGATTCAGAGCGTCTTTTAGTTGTCACCTATTGCGCATCTTTGTTCCAAATTATTGAATAATATTAATTAAAGATATATATTATTATTTATCAACGTTAATCGTGAATAAAAAGTGCTTTTTTTTTATAATCATCATGACAACTGTAAGCTGTCTTCTGAGTTATTTTTGTTATAACCTCAAAGTGAACATTGAAGATGATTTATGCAAGTTAAACTGAAGGCAATAGGAGGATCGTTTCTGCAATGAAGCCAAGAGAGTTACATTTTCTAAGTATTTCATTATATTGAAATTGTTTAATGTTCAAAAATGTACATTATAAAAAGACATGCCAGGAACAAAAGATAAGTGGATTAGACGTTTCGTTATACCCGAAACTACACGTCATAGTAAAGGTTTTACTATTTACAAAGTCACATCCTTGGTATGATTTCATGTTTTATGGTTTAGAAATAATTTAATGATAATTAGGTTTGACATGCTCGAATGTTTATAACTTTTAGGTATATTTAAGAGCGTCTAGAGAGGAAATATCCAAGATATCCGTTTGGAAACGTTACAATGACTTTAAAAAGCTCCATTTGGAATTATGCGTTTTACATAGACGGTTTCAAATTAAAGAACGTTTTCCTCCATTTACAAAATCTAAATTTTTTGGGAGATTCGAAGTTGAAGTTATCGAAGAAAGAAAGAACAGCGCGTTACAGTTCTTAGATTTCATTGGGAAACATAGATGCTTATATACCAGTGACATTTTCATTCAATTTTTTGAGAATAGTCTTATAGATTGTAATATAAATGATTGTTCCCAGTCCATTAGTTCTGATACTTCGGAAGACGATCGTAACGTTGTAGAAAGGACGCGTCTTTCGCAGTCACAAGAATATAACAAAGAATGTAATACCGATGATGCATTACAAACACAAATTATAGAACATAGTCATATTTCTAAGGACGATAAGATTTTAGGCATAGATATAAGCGTGTCGAACGTACATGACAAACTAGAAGATAATCCGATAAGTAAACGTGAAAATGTAAATAATGAAAAGTACGAAATAAAAAAGACAAAGATGGTAAAAATTCCAAATTCTAATATGATACAAGATTGTTCAGATCTTGCTCGTACGTGCAAGGATATTACACATTATATCGTAGTAGCTGCAGCTTATATAAGCGCGGCGTTCAAGCACGAAGCTATTGCGGAATATGAAGAAGCATTTGCTCAATACAAAATGGGAATTTCTACGTTATTGCTTGGCGTTGAGACAGATCCTGACCATGTGAGGAAAATAACAATTAAAAAGAATATATCCAAATATTTAGATAGGGCAGAGAAATTATACAATAGATACTTAAACTGGAATCTTTCAGTACTAAATAAACCTGTATCAGATCTTCAATATTACAAAGTATTGAAAATTATAGATTCAGTAATGCTCGTTACAGATTTGCATTCGAGTAATGTTAGAATTGTTAAAAGTATTGAAAAATCTTTATGCAATAAGGAAAATATAAGCAATTATATATTGCGCGGGCAAATACCATTTATGGTGCATTTGTATGGATATATTGAAACGGAAACGACGGTATTTCTTATATTGGAATACATTAAGCGTGGTAGATTGTGGGATTTTATAATGAAAAATTACAAATTGTGCGATCATTCGTTTAAAAGAGATTCTTTGGAAACGCTCGATATTAGCAATCAATATCAAAATACTTTGGAAGGAATATTTAATAATGATAATGAAATGAAATTAATTAGAGAGGCAGAACTTGCTTGTACTCCTTGTACGTACGACGTTTCATCGACAGAAATAAAACACATTACGTTAAAGGAAGATAAAGAGCAATGTTGGAAGAATACTTTAGACCAAGTTCGTGGTAGTGACGTGCCTACGACACAATTATTAGAAAAAGCACAAAAGTTACTACAATCCGTTAATGCTACTTTAAAGAGAAGTAATTCTGTTGCTATCAATTTAAATGAATCTAAAGATCTGATGTATTCTCGAGATAATGTCAGACGAGTAATAGAAACTGACGATGTTAATCGATGTGAACGTTCTTTTAATAATTTAACATATAATTGTAATATTAACGAACCCAAGTGCAATGATAGTAACATTGGGCGAGAGAAAAAAGAGATCTTTGAATCGATTAAATTCTTTGGAAAAAATAAGATATTGCCAGTAAATACGTCAAAAGAGAATAATTTGAAGAAATGTTTAAGTAGTAGTTTGGATTTTAGTTTTAGCGATGCCCAAGAAAATGATATTTTGGATAGCACTTGTTTGGACGCGTCGTGTAACTCGATAACAGATGAGAATCTCAAAAACGAATCTTTTCTAAGTGAAGATATTATCGAACAAAGTAATGCGTCAATGTCGAAGTGTTTGGAAGAAAATTGTGTGATAGAAAATAGTAAAGAATGTGCCAATGAGAACAATCGTTCCGATCCTGATTGCGGTAAACTAATTAATTGGGAAATCAAGGAAGAAGTTGTTTGTCTTTGGGGAGCAGAAATTCTTTTAGCGTTAGAAGCGTTGCATCAACAAGGAGTTGTCATTTATGATTTGAAGCCTGAAAATATTTTATTGAATGACCATGGTCATGTAACATTAACGTATATTGTACCATATCGTAACATCGAATTAACCAAAATAAGACAAGCATATTCGTCTCCGGAGCTGTATACATTTTCGCCTATGACTTCTACTTCACCAGCAACAGATATTTGGAATTATGGAGTCATTTTGTACGAATTACTAACAGGGATTGTATGCTTTCAAATTGATTCAAACTAAATCATTATAATGGTATATAGATTATTTATCAATTTTACGTATAATTCTATATGTTTATTCTTTTTTTGCAGAAGTTTAGATCCTTGCACGATGAACCATTCCGTTCTCATTCCGTTGTTAACATACCTAGTAAACTATCGGATAATGCCAGATCTTTACTTTTAAATGTAAGCTTTATGATCATATTTTTTTAAATTTATTTATTCTTATTTGTTTCTCATTTAACAATCGTTTATTTCGATCAATTCATAGATTTTAAAGTACAATCCAGAGGAACGATTAACGATATCAGATATAAAGAAGCATAATTTCTTTGAAAAGATCGATTGGTCCAGCATGGTATATTCTATGGTTTAAAAGTGAAATGATATGGTCTTTGATCCAAAAGATTTCATTCATTTTATTTATTACGTCTATTGTAAAGGTAAGGTATTAATCAGTCTTTTTTTTTTTAGTATTTGGGCTCTCCACTATTCAAATATATAAATACTTTATTTTGTTATTAAATATTATCTTTGTTCTTTCATTTTAATTTAAACGCTAACATTTTTGAAGCGAATTTCTGAATTTATTTCAGACGGAAGAAGGATTCTTTAAGGAAGTGATCAAAATTAAATTAGAAAAAATAAATATAAATTTATTAGTTTATTAATAAGTAAAGTAAAAAAAGAAAAAAAGATTAGAATATATCTTACAATAAATATTATTACTTTGGTTTAGATTTCTCTGTTCTAATAACTCTTGACATTCCGTCAATGAATTTGGTTGTAAATAATACATTAGCATTATTAAACATACCACCTTTTAATGATACAACAATAAATTATGAATATACTTATACATAAATCAACTTATTAATTATCTAAATATTATAAAATAAAATAAAAATCTATCATTAGAAATAGAAAACAGCTGTTCGAAAGTAGGTCAATGGTAAGAAAACTTGGTCAGCTGTACAAAAGTATATAATTGTTAGTCTTCTTCGAGAGTCGGAAGATAAAACAAGAATATTAGATAAAATATATAATTTATTTCACCTCACGTATATGTGTGTGCGCGTTTTCTTCCTATGCAAGTGATATGCATATGTAAACTAGTGTGTGTAGTGTATATATGGATACAGTGCAATTATGGATACAGTGCAATTATGGATATAAGGACAAAGTACATCTAATCATCTTTCAATAAAAAATCTAATAGGTAATCGTAACGTTTTACAATTTTTTAACCGGACACTGTATGTACGCATCTATAATTTCCACGAATAACTTTTGCTGCATCTGAAAGAGTTTAGATTTATTTCATAATGATGTATGATCACAACTACATCTCAACAAGTAACTGCTCTATTCTTTTATTTATTTTTCAAACGCGTTTTAACTTTTGGCCGCGAACTGAACAAGGCAGTATTCCTAAAAAACACTTACACATTCAAGTATTTATAGTTTTTTTTGTTTCATACCAGACGCACGTATTCACTCTCTCTCTCTCTCTCTCTCTAGCAGCTACTTCTTTCTCTTAAAAGAATCATTGTAAAGTGATTATACCTTTCTGCAATGCCTTTTTTCGAGACGTTTTAATCTATAGACGATGATTAAGAATATAATTGATATAAATATGAAAATATAACTGATTGTTATAAGAAAAGAATAGAATTTCTTAGAGTTGATTGCACGGTATGTTCTGGAGTTCCACATGCATTTTTTCTACACCAATCGGAGTATTCAAATTGCAACTTTCCCATCTGCCATAATATATTATAATAATATTATAAATCATGAGAAATTAATATACTAATCGAAGTTAGAATTCTTAATTATAATCAATTAAAATTTTACCTATCTCCCTTTCTGTTCTCGAGAGATAATTTGTTTATTAGTATAGTATCCGAGGAATCGGTTCTCTCCTCCTTTTCATATTTTTCGATTGTTTTATAATATTGAATTGTTCCTTTTATGACTGTTACTTTATGTAAACTAGATAAAAAATCATTTGCCGCGATATTGTAGAAAAACGTTGGCTGATTGTATAGTTTCGGGAGTCTGGAAAAAGAAGAATTGAATTATATTTATGAAAAATTAGACTACAAGTTAGTATATGAATATATCAATTGAACAACTGGCAACTGATTTGATATGTTGTCGTTGAATTATTTTGATACGTCTTAAAAATCAATGTTCCCATAGTTTTTGGTAGACCCATAGCTGTTCTTATAGTAGCTCTGAATGGTTCTCCTGAAAATGTTTGTATCGTTTAACAATCAGATTTTTTATAGTCGCGTTCCTTTAGATAAAACATTAAATTAGTCTGTAATGAAGTCCAATGGTATTATAATACCACAAAAGGGTGCTTCACTTCTGGTAGGTAAAAAATAAGTTCCCAATGTGCCATGATTTGCTCTATATCCCATTTCTTGAGACCAACCAGTGGATTCCATCGGGAAACAAGTTCCTTTTGTATATGAAATGATTCCTTGAGGGCAGGGCCATGCTATAAATTTACATTTTTGAGATTGCGTTAATATACTTTCTAGGTAGAGTTGCCAGGCTCTTAAATGACTGCAAGCAATTTGTCTATCTAAAAGTTCTTCTGTAACAAGTAGAATAAATGGTATTATAAATGGTATTATAAATGGTATTATAAAAATATAAACGAGTAATCATTTAGTATTTTAACAATGGTCCAATTTGGTATTGTAACGTGGAGGAAGACAGGATCGTCTACCTTTCAAATGACTGACGACGACGGAATTTCGAACGTCGGAACATCCTGGTTGTTCTTTACCCCCATTAGGAAAAATATCAATGTGCCCGATAGGTTTGAGAAGACCAAATCCATCAATGAAATTTTCTGACCCATCTGTATGAATAATGTCAACGAGATGAGCGTCGCTAGCATCGAGCTTTCTCGATTTTTCCCGAAAGAAATTATTTCGAAAAAATGGCGAGGCCGGATCGAGACCGGTGATACGACCAAGAAGAAGGCCCCATTTTTTCAACATTTCAGAAGCGCATCCTGCTACATGAGCTCCCAAGCTAAAACCCGTAACGTGTACGTCCATCGGATCGGTCCCCAAGTTGAAGGCATCTAAAAGGACAAGGGCAAGTTGTCGGCCAACCAATTCGGTATTAGCGACTGCAGCTGCATAAGTTGTGCCTGCTCCTCTTGTCCAATCCAGAATGAATATATTTACATCCTCCTATGTCGAATGACAAGATAATCGAGCGTTCATTATTAAAATGGTATTAATTACCCATCGCGTGTATGACGAGAGAAGATTTACCAGATCGAGGAGAGCATTAATCCCGTGAATCAAACTTATATCGTTACCGCTACCTTTGAAACCATGTATAATAACTTTCAGTTGCTTCGACACATTCAATTGAGATTCTAATAAAGACTCTGACCGGTCCGCATACGTAACGACCTTTGGATTTTCTCGATTGCTTCTGGTATACAATAAGATTTTGGTTTTAATAACGTCTGGATGCTCGGGCGGTCTTTTCAAAGATAAATGAGCTGGTGGATCGGCGAAGCAGCCGACTAAATCTAACATACGGATGGATACGCATGTTATCGTATCTATATCAACGATTATTCTTTAATATAACTAACAAGATGTACATACCGTAACAAATTGTTCCTTTCAATTCGCGATTGTATCCACCGAGTCGTCGTAATTTAATACGATTCGACATGCCTAGTATTCCTAGGATAGAAAGTTTTATAAATTTTCTCGAGGTATCTATTATTTTGTAGAGGTGCCTATTTACGGAATCATACTCACCACGGTATCGTTGTTTTCCTTCGATCGAAGATAACGACAAGATTATAAGGCAAACGATAGTTAAATTTCGAATAAAATGTATCAATGATACTTTTATGCAACTACGTTGCGTTTTTTTACCTTTGTCGGTAATTAATTGCATTATATCAATTTTCTTTACTCAATTTTCACTTCTTTACTCAAAGAAACACCCAAGCTAACTGTTTGCCGTGTCTTAAGAGTGTGGGAGTCAATACTCGTCGTATACTCGACGCAGAGAATCCTGACTTTTTTCAAACGCGTGTTTTAATCCGCGAACGATTAGTTTGCGTAAAGCTAACGGTAGTAGGGAATAAAAACTATAATTATTATTATATCGGGAAAGGTATTATATACCTATACATATCTATATATAGATAATATGACGAAGCAATACTTTGCAATCCCTTTTCTCTCTTGTCCTTTGCTTTCGATCATTACTTTCAATTGTAAGGTGCGTTGACAATGACGACGATAACAACTTGAATTTCATTTAATAACTCATCGCGACTCGTCCTTAGAGATTCGACAAATCTTTACTGCCTTGAGAATATGAAAGTAAGTTTGACACGATAACGAATAATATGTTGACAAGTATTAATGACGCGCAGAAACGTTTACGCCCCGTTGGAAGACTTTCGCTTTATGCTTACAATTGGATGCAACGAGTAAGGCCTCTTTCTTGTGATGCAACGCCGGCACAAGAGTGCAGTGTACCATCTCGACGAGTAAGATTTTCTCTTTTTTATGTCA
Organism: Mischocyttarus mexicanus; assembly: GCA_023678845.1. Taxonomy (NCBI): domain Eukaryota; kingdom Metazoa; phylum Arthropoda; class Insecta; order Hymenoptera; family Vespidae; genus Mischocyttarus; species Mischocyttarus mexicanus. The sequence goes on along the minus strand of JACGTP010000023.1, from coordinate 1,025,531 downwards.
AAACGAATGATTTACGTGTATTGATAATTTAAACAATCAATAATTTACTAACAAATGATCCATACGTAGGAAGAATTTCAAGTTATTATTCTTATCAAAGTTCACTTTAAACCGGCCGAAAGAGTTTCGTCTCTTTTCCCTTCACTCCCGTAAAAGATGCGTTAGAGAAAGTGCAATGCATTGAAACTCCATCGGTACGAGCGATGAAAATATTTCTTCTTATTTCGTGTAACGGTAACTCGTACGGTAAATCTGAAAGGAAAATTTCAGTACCTTCGTATACGGTATATTAACAAAAGTCAGATAAGGATAAAAGGATCCGTACTTACAACATATTTATTTGTAATATTTTAGTAATTATACTCCTTAGTGCAGACATATATTTATATCGTAGACGTATATTGTATCGTATGACAGCATATTATTATGACGCTTTTTTTTCAATACAGGTAAAGGTAACTGACAGAAGGATTCATGTTTTATTATTCGCGGTTTGGGAAACGACATTGGTAATTTCATTTTCTTTAGAAGCTTTCGTTTACATTCGTCATTTCGTTTACATTCGTCATTTCGTTATTACACGAACATAGTTTTCTTTCATTCTTTCTCTCTCTCTTTCTCTCTCTCCCTCTCATTCATTCTTGCTTGTGCATGTGGATTCACACGTAGCTCCCGCTCGGTCTCGCGTCAAAAGTCCTTTCAAATCAAAGTCCTTAACAGTCTCGTTTTGCAGTCGTTTCTCGATAACCATGGATCTACCAATGCTATGATCCACCAAGGATTTCTTATTTTCTTAAATAAACTCCAATTAATTCGTTATTAAGTCAATTTAGCTCATTTGCCGCAGACGTTACACGCTCATCGACCGCACGTGCGAACCGGCATTTAATAATAATAATAATAATAATAATAATAATAATGATAATAATAATAATGATAATAATAATGATAATAATAATGATAATAATAATAATAATGATAATAATAATGATAATTAATAATAATAATAATAATAATATAATTATTATTATATGATATAGTCGTATATTATGTTCGTAACATTATTTCATACTTACTCGTCTAGTTAAAATATCAATATACATTATAATATACTCTAGTAACGATAATGCAACGTCATTAATTTATTATACTTTGCAACTTAGAAAAATATTCCTGGCTAAGCGTGATCGTATCTCGCGACTAGTTTAAGATGGAACATAAGGCGCGTATGTCACCTCTCGAGGAAATAAATATCCACCCATAGATAACATTATATTAGGATTCCCACTTTTAATTGACTAAAATACGCCATATCATTTCTTCTTCTTATTTTCTTTCATCAAATTATCGATACCGAATCCTTCGTTCAGACTAAATTAAACTTGTCTACTAGTAGGTGGTATTTCGATGCAATTATGATCAAAGAGACAACGAAACATTTTCTCGTCTCGAGGCAAGGGAGAAATTGTTAGGACATTTCATTTTGTAATTTTGATCAACCTTTCTCCATTGTACCGGACAACGCATATATATTTCCGAGTTTTATCGAATGAGTTATTTGGTTATTCGTTTTCTATACGAGTCACGCGATGCGATCACAGCACAATATAATCTATAAAAACAATTAACGGGGGTGAGGAGAGGGGAGAGGAGGTAGGAGAGAGGAAAAGGGAGAAGGGAAGAGGGGAAACAACGGTACTATTATCCATTTGAAATTGTTACTTTTTACTATACCTAAAGTTGAGTTATAATCAATAACGATCATTCGCTTTAATCATTGACACTCATTGACTCGTGTCTTCTTGGAGACTTTAACGCGTCTTGCAAGCTCCATCCTTTGGTTTTCCCCCGTGCTTCTTGTGCTTTCGGTTCGATGCAATCGGCGTTATTCTATAAGCTCGTTTTCTAAATAACAATGAGAAAACAACAGAAGGTTGTACGAAGGAGAGATGTCGTTTTCGTACTAACAAACGTTCTAAGAGGGAGGAAAGAGATTTATCTACGTATAAAAGAAAAAGGAAGAAGGGAAAAGGGAAAAACTTATGTTTGGAAAGAGGCTCGTCGTATCTAACGATAAGGCTGAACGCTCTCGACTTGAAATTGACAATTTAGTTTTCCGCTTTTCGTCATTCGTCGTTGGTCGTTCGTTCGTTCGTTCGTTCGTCCGTTCGTTCGTTCGTCGTTTATTTTTATTTACGACAGGACCCATACATCATTCACGCACACCGTTCAATAATACGCACCTTTATCTTTCATAAACGAATTTTCTTCATAAATTGCTCTTACGTTAGTGTTTTGGTATAGTGGAACGGTTCGCATAAGCGGTCGGTTGACGCGACGACGAGCGCAAGCCGGCGTAAAAACGCATTACAATGCTAATATATCGACACACTACTATAGTTTGATAATATCTACTAGCTTGATATAGCAATCAACGATAGTTGTCTTTTTTTGTAAATTTTTTTTTTATCTTCTATGCGAGCGTGTGTTTAAAGGGCAACATAGATTCTCTCATTATATGCCACTTGTACGCCCTTTCCTTTTATTATTTTACGTATGGTGTATGTATATATGTGGGGGTGTGTGTTTTGTGTGTGTGTGTGTGTGTGTTATACGTGCCATCAATTATCGGAGTCTTATTGTTTGATCCAAGTACAATTGTGAACGTCAGGTCAATAATATTTATCTAAAGGCAATGATATTAATCTTGATTATTGTGTAAATACTGAGATGGATATAAGTGTTGCTATTCACGTTGCACCACTTTCTATAATTCTGTTAACGATTTCCTTAGAATTTATAGCTCTCTGCATTTTTTTTTTTCATATATATATATGTACTTATATTAATTCATTTCTGTATTTACTCCTCTGTTTTCACTCTCCTCTCTTTCTCTCTTTCTTTCTCTCTCTCTCCCTCTCCCTTTTTTTTATTTATACTAACATTTCGCTCGTTCGCTCGCTCGCTCTCTCTCTTTCTCTCTTTTTTCCTATTCTTTCTTCGTTTAATTAATTAAGTATACATACTTATATTTATAGATTTAAAATTGTCAATTTTCGAACGATATCTAATCGTCCGTTGACATAATTTATAATTCTTTCTTTCTTTCTCCACTTTCTCTCTTTCTAGATATTTATTTGTTTCTTTATCTCACAGTATACACAAAGAAGCATAGTATTTTTGGCGTCGATTACACGCGCGATTCCGAACATTTCTTGCAATCTGCTACACGTAAAATTAAAACGCAAATATGAGATCGTTAAAGTAAAATGTTGATTTGTAATGTTTTAGCGTTTAAATTGAAATGGAAAAACTCGATTGGAATATTTCGGAATCGTTAAACGTTTTCGCTTGTAATAAAAGCCTCGTGATTTTATTCGTAATAAATAGTGTATGATACAATAAAAACTATGTTCCAAGTTTGAATTGTTTGTTTGTGGAGATGAACGAAAAAGTTCATCTTCTTCATTTGTAAGCATTGATACGTCGTCCCTTTTTTCTTTTTTTCGACGATGGTGCAGTATTTTATTTAACGATATATTGTCGTAGGATGATAATTATTTCTTATAACTTGAATGTATTTACATATCGCGTTTCGATGAGAGATACTAATACGATGTTTCTTTGCGAATTATAATCAATTTGATTGTAATAATAAGAAAGAGGCACAAGTTTTCATGCGTTTAAATTAACGATAATGTTATTTCATATTTATGATATATATATATATATATTTAAATAAATAAAGGACAATTATAAAAGGATTTAAAAATCAAATTTCTTTGTCAAGGTGTATGTAATTATTATACTAGGTAATTTTTGGTAGATGGTTAAATAGATAAAATATCATTCGGAGATAATAATAATAAACTATGAGATCATTTGGTATGAGATTGAGAGAAAGACACGATACGACACGGCACAATACGATAATATTACAATTATAATACGACTTATTACTATCGAGGTGGCTCCAAATGGAATGATAACGTTTCGTTGCAACTTGTAATTTCATCTACCTACGAATATTAATCGACTTATCGATGAACTAAAGATAATAAAATAAAACACAGGATTATAATTACCGAGTTGGTGGTATTATAATTAGCTGTGTAGCATTTTCATTGATATAACAATATGCCTAAAAGTAATGAATTAATGGTAATAAACGTGTACAGTTCGAACTTAGAGTTTCTTAAATGTCTCGTAACGCGAAATTGCCCTGCAACAATGGCAATGAAAGTATTCATGAGATTTCAGATGCTGAGAATGATTTATCTTGAAAATATTGCCAATATATATATATATATATTATGCTAACGAGACTTATTTATGTTGTGCCGGTTGTAGCACCATTAGGAAAATACGTCGTCTACGCGTTCTATGCACCTTTTGTCATTCGTGCAATGATAAATGGATATTTGTAATTTTGATTAATGGATATGTCAAGAGAAATGAAGACATGATCGTGTCCGTTCCTTCATCTTTTTCCTTCTTCATAAATATCTAAATGTAATAAGTTTTCTTTAGATTAGAATTATCTTGTATTTATTGCCTTGTATCAAAATCTTAGCGATCAGTTTTACTAATCATTTGAACGAATTCTAGGGTATTGGATTAGGTTTGGTTGTTATCTATAATGTTGCTTTAATTGAAGGGTTTAATCGAATTGAAATCAAAGAAAATTACAATCGGCATAGGATAAGTTGATATTCGATTTTAAACGCGGATCTGTGAGATTTGAAAATGAGAAGAGGAAACAAATAGTTTTGATCGTTAATTTGAGGCAGAGTACCGATATGCGGTGTTTCAATTGAATTACGGATTATCTTGGATATTATGTCAAAACTACGATTCTAATCCTACAAGCGTGTCTTTTCTTTATCCTGACTGTTTAGAAAGATTATTAACTTTCTCTAAATAGTATTAAAAAGTAAAATTCTAGGAGGCCTGTTGGATATTTTGTTAATATTTTACCCTCGCGCGCACCTTGATCTATCGAGTTTAAGTATTTACTTCCTAGGCCTGTCTTTCTCGCCCTAATTCCTCCGTGATATGTAGGATCGTACCTGTGTATATGAAAGTATCGATGGGAAGGGGGGGATGATACTATAATTTATCTATATATCGTTTGACATACGACGGTGATTAAACTAACACAAGTATTAACTTGATTGACGCTATCGCGCTGAACAATGTATGTAACAACAGTTTTAAACTTTGTAAGTATGCGCACGAACAATGAACGAATGAATAAACCGATAGGATATGATTAATCAAGTAAATCAAATCAATCAAAGGTCGCATTACTCTGATCGTATGCGATTTATTTTGATCATTAAGAAGAGATTTAGAAATAGTTTTAAACATAAATGTACGATAAATATAATAAGGCAAAATCAAACATAGGGATTTAATATAATAGCTTAAATAGTGTGTTTTCATATGTGAGATATGTGTGAACAATCGCGCATTATTATTATTATTATTATTATTATTATTATTATTATTATTATTATTACACTATGTACTGACAATGGAACATATTCGATTATATTTTGTCGTTTTGAATATAAATTTATAAGTAAAAAAAAAAAAGAAACACAAATTTCCTATAATCGGACAAAAGAGAAAATCACTTAAAATATTATATGTTCCTTTGTAAGTAAGAAGATGAATGAGGTGCACATTTCTTATTTGCAAAGCCGCGACTTTTCACTTTTCCAAGTTTCTTTCCTACTTGAGTGTATATAACTCGTTAATTATAATTCTTTGCTATTATATATACTTTGACTATATACACTATGTGTGTCTTGTGTCTTGTGTTTATGTTTGTGTTTGTATTTGTGTGTTGCGTGTACCCTTTTGGTCACTCGGAATACTTAGGAAACGCGTTTCGAGAAATAAGCCATCCTCTATTTAGAATTCGTCGAAAATCTTACATTTCTTATTATCATATTTTATTATTTTCTCTTTTTTTTTTTTTCATTATGAAATCCTTGTAACGAGATTTGATATATTAATAATAATGCCTCTATCCGTTTAAATATATTTATATACATATTATATAATAGTGCTTGTTATCATTATCCGTTTAAGATCATCAAAATGAATTAGATTAAAAATATGACTTTGGTTTGTTTTGGTTAATGGCTGGCTAATCTACAATCGTCGCGTTCGATGACTCGAAGAATTCGACCAACGAATTAATTTTCTTATGCGTTCGCGTATTCTTCGATTAGTCGGAAGAATGATGGAAGAGCAACGTAAATAATCATAGCTAAAGAAAAGAATCGTCTCGAAGTTTATAAAGGAACTTGGAATCGAATACGATTCGTCCGTTTTTATTTCGATTGATTGCATCATTGTTATTGTTAACGTTTCAACGATTATACAAATTCTTAGACTTTTTATACTTGTAAAAAGCTTTCCGCTATTTGGAAATGTTCTATTTCTTATTTAGCTACGATGAAGATGTAAATATTCATCAAGACTTTTTTTTAAATTTAAAACTTCGTTACGATTCCCCGATGGTTTTTGAGATAAGGATTCGAAATTATATGTACGATATAGAAACGTCAAACTCTTTTGTAGAATTATCATTTTTTTTTTTTACCCATGAAATATCAGCTGGATCAACGCGCGGAAAAAAATTTATCCTGCACGGGTAATGTTTCCATTCTAACTTATAGAATAATCATTTCAAAACAATTCTCTTTGTTTTTCTCTCTTTCTTTCTCCCTTTCTCTCCCACTTGATCTCGGTGAATTTTTCTTTTCTTAGAAATTGTTCAATATGACAAATATGGTCCATCGAATAGGTGTATGTATGTATAATTTATATAGTCGTATAACTTGACGACGCTAAAAGCCTGGCTTCGTGACTGTATTTTGAACACTCGTGTTGAATAATGTAACGATATAAAAATAGAGAGCAAATGTAATTCTGCAAATGTAATGTTTGGCGCGTATCTTTGAATGTATGACGAAGGTGTAAGATTGTGTATACGCTTCAGCGTTTCCTTACGCAGTGTAATAATAATATTATAGATCTAATGAAATATGGATAACGCGATTTGGGTACGAAAGTTAGCGATAACGAACAGTCTCTCGTATTATTTGTGCCCTTCCGACCAATTCGGATTTCATTAACGATATCGATCGTGTTTATGTGCTTTTCATTTCTATTATACGAGTATATTAAAACGCCAATGAAATTTTATATAACTTTATATAAAAAAGAGACGTAAAAAAATCCCATTAGAATATTTGAATATTATATTAGTAAGAAAAGAAAGTGCTGGTATACGTATGTATATGTAGATAAGTTATAGACGCAAGCAGCCAGTCAGGAAACCAAGCCTTCGCATCATTTTAACGCGAAGGAAGGGATACGTTATTTCATTAATTCATTAATTCATTTCATCAATTGAGAGATGCAATCGTTTCTGCAATCACGCACTAATGCACCTCTTTAGAGGATTATATATCCTTTATTTTACAATGATTTATTATCTCGTGTGTCTACCTTTATTCATTTAACTCTAAATTATTTTCTCGTGATTGCATCTCTTTTTCTTTCTTTCTAATTTTTTTTTTAATCTCCTAGATATAGAAACACGCAACGTTAACGTGTTTTTTTGACTCGTTTCGAAATGAATAATAAGTAAGTAAGTAAGTAAGTAAGTAAGAAAAAGATCAATACATACATACTTCCTTCGTTGTGAATACGCAGGCGATCAACGATATTTCTTTGTACAATAAAGCCTTATAGTTTATTTATTATGGTATTTAACGCGAGCACTTTCCTTCTTTCTTCCGGTTTTAAATTATTGTTCCTTCATTTATTATTGTATTTTCTAATACATTTGAGATTTTTCATTTCGCTTCCTCGTTCGCATTCGTTCGGGAGCTATCGACTAAATATCGACTAAATATCAATCGTAATTGTCGTCGTTTGTCAAAAAAGAGAATCCTCTCGTTCGACGGTTTAAGTAAAAAGAAAAGAATAAAATCATTGAACAATTTGTAATGCAAAATAATGAATAAGATCGGTCTTCGATCGAGAGGGTTATTCTTGCTAACGATACGACGACTCTCGAAGGAAGAATTTTTATTTATTTATTTATATTCATAATCCAGTCTATGACGATTCGTAGATCGAGACTAAATTCGATCTTTTTTTATTGGTTAACGTCGCGCTTGCTCGAAGTTATAAGAAAGAGGAGAAATCTCGTTTTTTCGTCTTATTTTTCTCTTTTTTCTTTTTTCTCTTTTTTTTTTTGTTCCTTTTTCCCTTTTTCTTTGTTTCCATAGACACGAGCCCCTAGTCAAATCCTAGATCCTATCGAGCGACGCGTATCGGGCCTTCTTAAGTTTCAATTAATAGATACGAAGGTATTAGGTATAACAACAGTCAAGTTATATAAAATTACGGCAGTGTGCTTTCGCGTATAATAATTAATATTATTCGCTTTATCTCTCTCTCTCTCTCTCTTTCTCTTTCTTTCTTTTTCTAACTCTCCTTCTCTCTGAACCTATAGATTAGAATTATTTAATTACTAACAATAAGAATAAAGTCAGGACGGCGAGGAACGCTGGATACCATTTCGAGAGAACAATCGTTCCATATACCAATTTAAAAATCACTAATTCAATCAAACTAGATAAAATAATTCATCTGAAATAAAACGTTGCTTTGAAATTTTGCCGAGAATAAAACAAATCGATTAGAATGAACGAGTAATATTTTCGATATCATAGTTCGTGAAATCAATCAAAGAGAATACATTTTTTCTATGCTCACCGAATCGCGAGATCAGAGAGTTATCAATTCCTATGTTCCACAACGTAGAGCAATTAACAACGGATTAATTATTCCCAAATGGGGGATAAGAAAAAAAAAAGGAAAGAAGAGATTGATCATACGTTCTCGGATAATACGTTAGAATGAATTTAGGAATATGTAAATGAGATGGAAATACCTTCTCAAGTACCCGGCATTTCCTCGCTCACGCAAGTAGAAAAAACGATAGGCAGTCATACGATTGGATGAGGGCTGGGCTTTAGTCGCGCGTGACTATGGGGCGGTGGGTGGGCGGTCATTTGTTAAGGGGTTGAAATGGGATTGGGGGAGAGGAGGTGGGTAGCTGTCGATAGGACTAAATGACACCACTCATTGTCAGCCTATAGAATGTTTTCTGCGTCGGCAAACTACCTACGCGGGAGAAAACCCTTTTTGTTCTATACCGACAGATACGTACGTGATAATTAGGATATATGTGTCCTCCGTACTTCCCTTTTTTCTTTACGTTTATACATAATATTATATATTTCAGTGCTTTATCCCGTACGAACACAAGGACACGAGCGAACAATATATACTTAGCTACAATATAACGTATCGTTTAACGAGTACGAACTTTTAACTTATTTACTACGCAATTTTACGATGTCAGATAGGTTTTATCTCGGAGATCTTTTTTTTATCTACTTAATCATTTTTTTGTTTTTTTTTTTTTTCTGTCACTCAGCCGCTCATCCACACATTCTCTCTCTTTCTCTCTCTCTTTCTCCTACTCTTGCTCTCTACTTGTCTCTTTTTTTTTTTTTCTTTTTTATACTTTTACAATTTTAAGTAAACGATAATACTGTCTATTTCTTCATTTTTTATTTTTAAAATTATATATATATATATATATATGTATGTAAATATTATTCAATTGGAGCGGTTTATTCGTAATTATTATCCTTTTTTATGAATGAGTTCTCACACATGTCGCATCGCTCTTTTTTTTTTTCATTTTTATCAATTATTTAACGTGAACGTTTGCATAGAACGCACCGCGGCGATATTACCGATGCTGATCTTTCGTGTTTCTCTCTCTCTCTCTCTCTCTTTCTCTCTGTGTGTATGTGTGTGTTTATGTGTTTGTGTATATGTGCGATGCAGGCACGTTGTCCACGCTTTTGGCTGATTCTTTCGTATTTTTCTTTTCAAACTTCTTATTCTTCTTGATATATAGCGTGCGCGCTTTAATCCTTTCGATATATTCGTAGCGGACCTTTTTTATATTATTTTTATTATGTATATATTTGTTATTTTCATTATTTATAATATGTATATATATATAGATCTATATATAAATACTATATATTTATACATAATATATAGCAGTTGTCTGTTTCTTGTTTGTATAATACGAGGGCCAACTAACGCTACAAGTAATAATTTTTTTATCAAAAGCACATGAGTATCGTGACTAGTCTACATATGTATATATAACATGTGTATAATAGTATATTGTATATAAACCGACCATTATGTATGTCACATTGTTTTATTATTTCATTTTTCCTTACACTTTTTCTTATAGAATGTCTGCTGCAGTGTATATGTTTGTGTAAAGGGTGTGCGTCTGTCTTCTGTCAGTCCGTCAGTCCGTCAGTCCGTCAGTACGTCCGTCTTGATGGGTTTATAATTAGCGTCTATATTTATCGGACCTGGGTCTTCTCTGTAATGGGGAAGTTTTGCATTTCTCGCATTGGTTAATCATTTCTTTCGTGCTTTATCGAACCTGTTTGTCGTCGAGGTGAATTTTGTTCGCATACGAGCGATATAAGACAAAATTACTCTACACTCGACAAAGAAGAAACCACTGGTTGGCCTATATATTTTTTTGTCTGATCCAATTAAATCGCTCCTTTCGTCTTCTCCCATTGTATGCAGTTGGAGGAAAATATTTATCGACGAATAACTTTTCAACGATCTTTTTTTTTTCTCTCCGTTTCTCGTGTCGTCGAGACTACTATTTTTTTATTTTCTTTTTTCTTTTTTTCATTTAAGAATTGCGATTTAACGAAAATAAAGACAAGAACAACTAAACACACGAGGAAAGAAATAGTTTACTATTCTAATTGAAAAACAAAATTTCTTCTTGAGAAATACGTTTTTAACGTCTACATTTCTTCTTCTTCTTCTTCTTCTTCATCTTCTTTATCTTCTTCTTTTTATTTCTCATTTTATTTCTAGTTTATCGCTTTTTGAAATCGATAGGCGTGCTTTATAAGCTTCACACTCTCGCTCCAAATATTTCTTTTTCATTTGTCTATTTATTTATTTATTTATTATTATTATTATTATTATTATAATATAGAGAGAGATCATGAAACTGCACGAATTTCGAGGAAACTTTCCCTATCGAGTTAGGAACGTGTCGGTATCAGTTGGGAAAGAATATTCGCGATGGTCCCACAGTTTGCTTCAGCATTTTCAATTGATTTGACGATCAGTCTAATTCGTCGTTATCGTATCTCGATCTCCATATTTTCAACATAATTGTTCAATGTCTGAACTCACGGAACTCATTATGGCGTATAAATAATAGAAATAATTGTACAATTGTAGTAATTACGTTCCTATTTTACATCGATAGCGTAGATAATAATATCGCACGTGCCTTTTCAATCTTTTTTCATGATTTTATCGAAATTGTATTTATTTAGAATAGTAGCTCTCACAAGAGTTGGAAATGAAAATTGGATAGGCAACGTGCGATCGAATCGGTTGAAGAGACTACGATTTGTCGAAATGATCGTCGAAATGATGGAAACCGTCGTCGACTCGCGAATGAAAAGGCCAGAAAAGATCGGCAAAGCCTCGATCGACGAGCACGATCTTGTTTTATTTGAATTTTAGGGTTTTTAGTCTATTATATGCTCAAATAAAGCATGACTCTTATTCTCTCTCTCTCTCTCGCTCTCGCTCTCGCTCTCTCGCTCTCTCGCTCTCTCGCTCTCTCTCTCTCTCTCTCTCTCTCTCTTTCGCTCGCATTGATTCTGTTTACTCACACAATTATTGGCTCGTTTTGGGAAGTAGCAGTTGTTGTTCGTGGTGATGACGATCATCGTCGCTTGCCTCGACGTCTCCTTCGACACCTTTTTCGGGCTCTTCTCCGATATGGCCTTCTTCCGTGTCGAGGCTGCTCGTAGGCGTAACCTGTTCGGTCGTAGTCGCACCCGGACCCGACCCCGGACCCGTAGTCGCTTCTCCGATCTTCTCATATCCCAAACCCCCCAGGAGGCTCTTGTCAATCGGCTCCGGCGAGGCTTCCGAGTCCTCGCTGCTAGGTGAACCGGGAGACGAGACTATCACCTACGCAATTGCCCCCGAAAATGTTTCTCTTATTTCATTATTTTTCCATCCATTTTTCCTTCCTTAAAAGAGACCGATATTTTATCTTTTCTATTTCATCAACATGAGAGAAGAGTCACATTTCATTGATTACGCTCGGTCTCCTTTCTACTTTTCATTTTTCCACCAAATATTTGTATTTTCAATATTTAGGGGGATTCAACCGGCCGGGGTATGTTTCTCGTTGAAATATAACAGAAATTAATCGAGAAGGATTTTACTATTTCCTCGCAAAGGAGTCTCTACGTTGCTATTATATTATTGGAATATTTTGTCCAAAAGGAAGAAGATAAAATCGTTTAAAGCTCGTTCGAAAATTCCAATTGATAAAATCGGAAATGGAGCAATCGATTGATATTTCGTAGATAGCAAAGAATCGATGGAGCGAGCGTTGTTCACTTGGTAAGATTTTTTTAGCGTACCTCTCAATCGAGGAGAGCTATTATTTTTTGCAATTAATAGTGCCAGTTTTATCAAGATATACATGTACTAAAGGTGAACGACGTTAGATGCGATTTAAAAGTGAATCGCGCAAAGTCGATCGATTCTCCGACATCTGAATTGAGCCATGCACGTGACAGTAAAGTAATTAGCGGATGTATGTGAATGAAAATGACGATGGTGGTAATGATAATAACAATAACAACAACGATAACAACAACAACGACAATAATAATAGTAATAATAATAATAATAATAATAATAATTATAGAGATGAAGATAAAGATAAAAATCGTAATGATAATAATGATAACAATAATAATAATAATAATAATAATAATAATAATAATAATGATAATAATAATACCTGTGCAAGAAGCGGCGTCTCTGTACTGTTAGCGGTTTGGTAGAGCCGGCAATTTGCGCTTGCTCTGAAGAATACGTGCCCAAACGAAAAAAGATAAAGAAGACAACGTAAATCGTTACTATAATCGAAAACGTCGAAACTATAGACGCAAAGGAAAATCATAGCGTCGACGACAAAAATTGATATTTTTTTTTGTATGCGGACACAACTGACTCGTACAGAACTGACATCGAGACATGCACGAAGGTATTTTGCATAAACACGTAAGGTATGCAAAATAAATCAGTGATATAAAATTCGCGAAAAATGTTATGCGAGTGATTCCTTACGAATGATGTATACTTTGGTGCGCAGCAGCTAAATAAACGTGAGTATAGAAAGTACATTTTGCAAAGCGAGTGATTAAAGATATGTATACATGTATAATATATATGTAAACATATGTAGAGACATATGTACAATAGTTTGGTCCATTCGTCTCATCCGATAGATATTTACACGATAGTTTAACCTACATGAGTGTACAAGAAATGTATCTTGCATGCGCGCTAAACAATATGAGAACAACACAGCGAGAGAAGAAAAGAGAGCGAAAGGAGTAGTAGCGTGTATAGAAAGATCATTGGTAATTATCGTGCTACTGCGCTCCAAACAGATTGCGAATCGTCGATAAGATAAATGACCACTCAAAATCGCTTTGAAATTGCCTAATGAAAATTGAAAGCACTTATTTTTAAGCACGGAATAAAGTACACGCTTGATACGATAATGAAATGATTAGTCTTTCTTTAAACGCTAAATGATTGAACATTTATTCGAATCTTGCTTTCGGATGAAATTCGTAATGCGTTTGCGCAGTTGATTTACGGAGCTGATTTACGGAGCTGATTTACGGAGCTGATTTACGAAGCTGATTCAGTGCCAGAAAATCGACCTTTTTTTTTTTTCTTTCTTTCTTTCTTTCTGGTTTTTTTTCCTTTTTTTTTTTAATCCATTCTTACTAGGTACTACTAGTATTTAAACGTGATTAACATTTAGTACAGCCGAACACATCGACGTTAATTGTCTGTGCAACGCACCTGTCGAGGCTTGATTGGTGGTGGCGGAGGAGGACGAATGGAGGGTGCGAGGGCTTCGGCTGCTGTAGTTTGGGGTGGACGATGAAGTGAGGGTAGCTGCTGCCAAAGCAGCCCTGTTCGTCCCAACGTTCCCTGTACCTGTTGTTGCAACACCTGTTGTTGAACCTGCTGCTGCTGCTGCTGCTGCTGCTGCTGTTGATGATGTTGTTCCATTTGTTGTTGACTGTTGCTGTGCTCGATTGCTGGCGTAACTCGAGGAAGCGCTGAACCGACTGAAGAAGTCTTCCGAACTGTCTGTGAAATGAGTGTCTGATTACTCGGCTCTTATTTGTTTTATTGATGAATTTCAATAAAAATGATATCATTACCTGACTTAATTGGCCATATTTCCAAAAGATATTTCAATACGGCAATCGGTTGTTGGAAATCCAACGGTGGACCACTTTCTTCTGAGTGTAACATAAGGACTGGTCCAAAACAGACAGCCAAACTCGCTGGTGACATTTTGTTACATTGAGAAACGACCATTGCCAAATGGTCCAACAGATAAATTAAAGTACACTGCAATCAAGACATATAATTGTTTTAAGATGATTATAGGGAAGATGCTTTGATCTATTGATATCGTTGGATTCGACTTACTCTGTTAACTTTAGGTAAACAATCTAATATACTGAACATAAGTTTGGCGTTGCCTTGCGGATCGTCGGGCAAACAAACGGCCAACGCATCGACCATCATTTGATAGAGACATTTTGTAAATAATGGTTCCGGAAGTTCTCGTAAATAATCTTTCAGTACACCTATACCGAACAAGAAGAATTTGTTTAAATTTTGCTCGATTAAATAAGACCTTGCTGTAAACTTACCAGTAATAACGTTAATATCTGGTACATTGTCGGGTGACAGATTGACCGATCGTGCATTTCGTTCAAAAGCTTCTCTTAATATCCTCTTTTTACTTGCCGAGCCACAAAGTCTGTATAAACCTGTAACGTATAGATATTCGGAATATATTTCTACTTTTCGTTTATTAAGAATAGAGTCATAGGATTTCTGTATGCACACACCTATAATATCGAGGCCTCTCCTTTCTACTTCCTCGACGCATCGCCAAACAATTATTGGTACGTTTGGAACTCCCATTGCTAGTGCCGTGGAAACACCACCAGGAACTCCTCCAGTCTTTGACTCTCGACTAACCTGATACGCGGCATTGAAATCCAATTGAATATATAAAACTTTTTTGAATATTGCAATAATTAAGCAAAGGCATAATGAAACTTACAACGGTATCGAGATCAACTCCGAACAAAGGTGCTACACGAGTAGCAAGGGATATAACTGGTAATCCCCTGCGTCTAAAAGTTTGCTGGGCATCGGTATATCGCAGTCTTAAATAGATTGTACCTCGAGGTTCGACTTTAACGGCCAACTGATGCACCGCCGCTTCTTTAAGCAGAGTCGCCAAGTGTACGGATCCTTTGTAACAGAGTTTGTGCCGGTATTGTGGGTCCCAAGAATAGACGAGCAGATCCAGCTGCCGATTTCCTACGAGATCCAGCTCGAAGGTTTCGTCCCAATCGAACATCAAATCACCCGTTCGCACGACAGTTCGTGCTTTGTGCACTCTATCGCATTCCAGTACGCAATATAAGTCTCTCAGGCCACAACTAGCTGTTAGTGTTGTAAATGACGATATTGAATATTAATAATATTTGCGTATGTTATGCATGGACGCTTATATATTTGGCATACCTAAATTAGGCTGACCCGATGGCGTAGAGGGTGTAGTTGCTGCCGAGGAGGTCGTAGTCGAACGAAGGCCACGACCTGCCAATAGGTGTACCCAGAGCAATCCACTGACCCCGCCTGCCAGATCACCGCCGCTGGTTTCTCCGAGCGAACTCAAAAGGGAACTGGTCGAGCTCGGTGTACCCACCGTCGGTGGCTTTTCTATCTTATACTTGAGGAACTCTACAGAAATAATTATATATCGCGAAGAGTAGGAAATTGTTCTGAGTAGCAGGAAATCTAGCTAATCGTTTACCTGCAGGATTAATATCTAGCAGTCTTTGATCCTGAGTTCTGGTAGGTGTGGGGGTCGGTATACTTCTCGTAGATTCAAGGTCTAATAAGTTTCTAATTCTTCTAACAGACGTAGCTCTTTGACTCGCGGAGCTTCCTAATGACGGCTTTTGACTGGTCAAGGAGGAACGTGCGCTTGTAGCCACCGATGCCGGCCTAGGATTGCCAGTACCCCGATGACACGTCGAACTTATCGCCGTGGATGCTCTTAAATTTGCTAAATTAACTTGCTGTGCCGACGCAGATCTCGTTGAGAGTCGATCCAACGTACTCGAAAGTGGCCTGTACGCTCCATAACTACCATAATCGCCCTGCGATATAGATTGATTATAAGTCTCGAAATGTTTATGCATCGAAGGGTTTTAGTGTCGATCGATTAATGAGAAATAATTTACTTGATTGGCCGCTGCGTGAATATTTTCAGCGCTATAGGTATAACGCGGTGGTCGGTTCGTGGTCGCTCTGATTTGCTCGTACAATGCACTTGTGCTAGGCGTTCTGCTCAACCACGCTCGATATTCGTCGGAAGTGAATACGCTAGGCGACGACGGTATCCTACCTGTGTAGGATGTTTGATTGTTAAGAAAAATGACCTATACCATAGGCAAGATTCTTTCTTCTCTTTCATATAATTACCCCTATCCCGTCTAATCGAAGGCAATTCTGGAGCCGATAAAGCACCGTCGCTGTCTTCCTGATCGATCAATCCCGATGCTACCGTACTGAGACCTGACCTGATACCTGGCTGTTGCGGCAACGTTCTACCACTTCGAGGTAGAGAGTTTGATCTTAATCCTAGAGAACAAGAACGATGGAAAAATATATAGAAAATTAGTAACGAGTCGCGAAAATGAATTACTAATAGATTCATTACCCGTCATACCCTGACCAATTTGGGATCTTGAAAGCGTAGCAAGATGCGATACGGCACTGCTGGATGGTGGATTATTCATATTGTGTCTATAATAATAGTAGGCAGATTTCGGTGAACTCGAACAGGTAGCTTCGGTATCGGAAGCATAATCCAAAGATGGTCTGTGCCTCCTGGTTAGAGTACCAACTGGATTTCGCCTTGGGGTGATCGACGGGGTTTCGGTTTGCGTTCCGTATCTAGTGTTGTATCGCAATGCCGATGTTCCTGTTATAAGAGGTACAGTTAGGATTAGTATTCTATAATAGTTATTTTAGAGTATGGAAATAAATCTTATCTCGATATATATACCTGATTTTAAACTCGACCTGAGAAGAGTATGACGAGCTGGCATCGTTATGCTCGCGTAATCGACGCGTGGCAAATGTTGATCCGAACCACTTCTGGGAATCATCCTTCCAGCTCCGGTATGCTGAGAATAGCCATAATGAGACGATTGGGCTTGCCCGGACAATCTTCCTGCGACCGATTGCATTCCGCCACCAGTGGACATTCGACGGCCGTCGTTGGAGGGCATCACTGGCCCGGTATAGAAGGAGTGTACCTATTTCGTAGTGCCATATTACGTCTTACCTCCATTATTGGCCAATTATTTATTGGCATCTATTTCGAGCCTCGGACTATCGTCAACTTGGAGATGTTTAAGTAGAGTAGATTGTCGATTAAAATGATCTCGACAATAGATAAATAGAAATACGTAGAAATGCAGTCGACGATGACCGAGCTTCGATGTTTCCCATTGAACAATCTCATTGACACTATGATTGATCTCCCCAAACTTTGCAAGTATTAACACATGAGTAAATATGTATGCACGTAGGAAAGAGAAATGAGACATAATTTTAAGACGAGAGATCAATCATATTATCAAATGAAGGAACGATTACGGAAATAATGACATAAAAGATATATAATGAGATTCAAAATGCAGCATGAGAAAGAAAACGATAGAAGGAATGCACAGCAAGCATATGTACGAGGCAACAAAAAGAGAGAGAGAGAGAGAGAGAGAAAGAGAAACAGAGAGAAAAATAGAGATAGATTGATAGAGAAAGAGAGAGAGAGAGAGAGTGGGTACATTACAAATATAGCAGTAGCCGTACGCGACTTTTTTGTTATGTCTTTGTTTAAATATTTTGACGTATATTTTGGATCGCATAGTACAAACATGTGCATCGTAATAATGAAAATATATACGTACGTTATATGTAAATGAAATAATACGAGAGGAAGGAGGAGAATAATGAAAATTGCCGATGCATACGTTTGTTAATGGTAACAATGATCGAGTAGAAATAAATATATAGGTATGCAATGATTGACTCGAATAAGGAACATACAGTACAGTGTCGCGTACAGTACAAAAAATTGCACTTATACCTATACACAAGTCTAGATATGAAGAAAGAGTTAGTGTTGTCTTTACCTTCGTAAAATCCTGGTTAATTTCAATGTAGCATTCATTCATAGAACCGATTAGTTATATGAAAGACGACATCGAAAGACGAACGTCGTCGTGTCGTAAAAAAGGTCGACACTCCGTGCCGTTCGGAAATACATAGAGTTTAGATTTTGATAACATTAAAGAATCAAGCAGACATAGAAGCGAAAGCTCTCGTCGTCTCGTACAAGCATGCAAAACATTATTCGTGTTTTATTTAATGACGTATGTATTTTAATGATAAATAATTGTAACAATTTTGAATAAAATTACGATTGTCTTGATCTTTTTTCTTTTTTTCATTTGTTACTTTTGAATTATCCGAAAGACTCGGAGATCGTGTAGCAATAAAAGTGCAATGATCACTCTGATTTCTATCGGAGAGTGTCTCGAGACAATATTCAGAATTCACCTCTTTCTTATAGTACTGTAATGTAGCGTTTATTGGAGATAGATAAGGGAAAACAAGTGTCAAATTGGTGCAGATAGGTGTATGAAAGGGTGCTCGATCCACATCGTCTAGAACATCTATATATAGTATCTACACGTGACGTCAGATCGAGATTAATAAATCGATCAATAATAAATATAATCTCGAGCTGTGTCAAGTTTTTTAGATGAACGACACCCGTAGCTAAAGGGTCGTTTAGCGAGTCTCGAGGGAAACTTACTTTCTCGGCTAGACTTTCCAAAGTCTTTGGATATCCACGCTCGTACGGTTGAAAATGTTGCGCTGTGGCGGGTTTCGGTTGATGCGTTATAACCGGCGGGGGCGGTGGTTGATAAGACCAATGCCCTTCCGGTCTCGAATTGTAATAAAGATCTCCGTTGCTGGAACCCAAATCTTGACTCGATCCTAAACCCGTTAGACCTAGTCGCGATCGAGATGGCAACATTTCCCGTCCGTCGCCTCTCCTGCGACTGCTATCTCTGTTTATCGGAAAAGTATATGCTATAAAACATTAAATTCCCTCAACGAGGAGGAGATTCGCGATACCTGACGTGATTGCTCGTAGCATGATCGCTCTCGTCTTCGTTCAGTTCCCTCTTGATCACTACCACCGGTGGTGCTTTGTGCTCCGCTTGACGACTATGAGAGACAGCTTGATGCGGACCATGTCGGGTAGACAGAACGAGCCTCCTTGGTATCGACATAATAATAACGACGTCGTCTAGACTCATGTGCGTCACGTCCACTAAATTAACTGCGAGGATCTCGTCGCCTACCTGCGACAATGACATTTCTAAATGTAGGCTTGCATCTCGTTGAATTGAAGTCTCCAACGACAATTGAAATTGTCACCTTCAAGCAACCGCTGTTATAGACCGCTGTTTCCAATGCTATCCTTGAGATGAAGACACCGTCGCTTCTGTCCATGCCATTACCTTCGCGTATATATAATCCAAGCGTCTGTCCCGGCCTTTTAATTATCTCAACAAAATGGATAGGATGTTTAGGATCCTAAAAGTGGAAGGACAAGATGATGATGTAGATCGCTCAAATACTTGGACAATCGACGTGGGTAGACGAACCTGCATCGCAATAAATTTCTTTGCCGCTTCAGACGCTTGTCTACCCATTTGTCGGGGCTCGATGACGCGAACGACCATGTCACCCCGTCGTTCCACAGCTTCCAGGGCCGCTGCTGTCGAAGCGTCATGATCGTTTTCGACCGTTTCGATCTGCTTGAAGATTTCCGAACTTATCCCGCTTATCTGCAACAAAACGTCTTTCCGCTTCAGGAAGTATAACGGAGCAAGGTCTTTTAGACGATACGCTTTTGTGAAATCAACCCTTGGATACATCCGAAATAAAACATTATATTTATCTTTTTCTTCATCCACATTAACAAATCGAGATTATTTCTATCTCGAATTTATCGTCGGGTACAATTTCACAAAGATCGACTTTGCGATTTTAAAGAAAAGTCCAATATTTCAAATGATTACTTTTCGGAAATCTCCCTGGATGACTAAAGATGGTGGTTCCTTGGGGCGCAACTGGTTGGTAGGAGCTTGTCTCCCAGGACTTGTGGTTAGGTCTGCCACTTCCCCTCGGCCCTCCTACAATAACACAGTTTGTACAATTAGTTTTTTAAGTAATGAAAATAAATCATCTCCGTGTCTTTTAATAAATGTATATTGTAGTATACATATAAATATGTATTGTAGTATATATATAATCGGTAGATAGTATTGGAAATAAAAATATCCTCGGTTGGAAAATTTCATAATAGCCGATAAAAATTGGCTATAATCCATAAACTGTTGACTCTAAACTCCCCTTTTTCTTTCCTCTCTTATGGGGTCCTTTTCGAGCGTCGAACTAGGTGGAAGATAAATAATACCGGGAGGATTACCTTACGGGAGAAGAAGCACCCCGAGCCACCCCTGTCGCACATCCTCGCGAACCCCATAGCGGCTATATGGCGGGAAGTAGTACACGGAAGCGTAGAAAAGCAGCGCACGCGCTCCAACACCCCCTCCCCATACTCTGAGGAGGGTGGGTGAGTATCGATCTGCTATGACGTCACCGTACAACCTCTTTCCACCTTTTTTTTTCAACGTCTATCCATGTCCTCGTTCAACGCCGATTCCATCCCTGATTTCCTTTCGATACATCTTCTTTCCTCATTCTCATCGAATCATCTGTCACATCCACGTGTGATACTTCCTTTCTTTCTCGTTCCCTTTCTCGTTCTCATCGCGATATTACAAATATCGAAATTTGACACGTTCCTGGGTTCCTCGCAATATTCGCAAAGATAGAATCCCAAATAAAAGTAGATTTTCCTCTGATAGATCGAAGAATCGCTGAATTATTTCGACTTTGAGTCATTGATCTTTAGAAAAAAGCTTTTTCATTTAAGGTAATGCTACGCCAGTGCGCGTAGTAGGACGTAAGTATTACAATCAGTAGTAAAACGTGGTATTAAGTAGTGGCAACGTATACGCAGGCGTACGCACGTACGGCCATCGAGGGTTGAAAAAAGGGGAGTGGCAGGGAGATCTGAGCCAAGACGTAGTAGGAAAAAGGGACAGAGTGTAGAATCCTGCAATACGATGTCGGCCCGCAATCACAGAGCGCCTGCGTTTTCATGGACCTGGAAAGCTCGATTCAACTGTCAGTTTTCCAGCGTGTTTGCGTGGGCGCGCGCACGCGTCCTATAAACAGGAAGACTCGTCGCGAGCGCTTGCGCGCTTCGTAGTAATGCGAGTAGTAAACGTCTCTGGTCTTAGAAAAGAGTCAGCGACGTGGTGGTTCTGGGCAAGCGGTTGTCCACACAGAGTACGCACCTAGGTGATATATCGTGGTGGATTTGTGCGTAGGCGAAAGCGCATGTGCGAATGGTTAACCCCCTGTTCGACCACGTGTTTCTACGAGAACCCACACACGATAGATCCCGCACTATGTGCCACGCGATACGCCACACGATACGCCACACGATACGCCACACGATATGCTGCTGCACGCGTTGGTGGTATGCATACGATAAATACCTGCTGACCGTGAACGCGGTTCATATGCGGTTCATATGCGGTTCATACGCGTTTCGATGTATTTACGCTCCCTTTTAGTCAGTTCCATTTTCCCTAGCTCCTCCGGAGGAGCGACGACAGCACTTACGAGTGCTATGCAACAGACAGCTATGCAAAGGTGTACGGTTGTACGCGCAGGATGAAAGACGATATGCGCGAAGGCTACGTGGAGGGGACGAATCTCCAAGTTTCCTAATTAGCAAATGTTACCTCCTAACTATTCAATTTGATAATTCGGAAGTAATGATTGCGACGGTACTGGTGCAAATTGATAAGCCATTATCTGGATTGGTTTTCATAGTCGTTTTGTGTGGCTCAATGTTACAAGGGGATACAACTTGAAATCGATAATCTGGAAAATCGATAATCGGGATCTATAAATAAATACATTCTTTTTTCTCTTTTCTCATCCTAGATAATCTTGACCTTTCCTAACGCGATGATTTAGTGGATCATGAAATAATATATTCGATGTAATGTATTATCGGTCAACGTTGTACATTAGTAATATCATTTTCTAAATGGAATAGACGTTCCGCGATACAGAATAAAGTATAATAGATGGTTCTTTTAATGCATTCTTTGTGTATCCTTTCTTGTTACTTTCTGATCAATCGGTCAAAGAGCTGTTCATAAAAATTCGCAAAGTAGCATAGAGACGCGATCTCCCGTGCGAATCCCTCTCGATAGATACACGAATGCCAAACTCTTATGAAAGAAGAGCTTTGAAGGTAGACTAGAGAGAAAAGGCCGAGACAAGGGTACTTTTGACTCTGGAGACGAAATCGAATAGGGGGTCACTCGGAAGATATCGGCTAAGAATTGGATCCGTTTTTCGAAGCTTTATCGATAAACGCGACCTTTATTCGGTATCGTGCCCAATCGTGCGCAAAGTAAATACGAATCCTATCGGAAAAGAATGTGTATGGATATATAATCTATTCTATCTGTTTTTCCTCCGGGAATCCCTTATCGTGTTGGTTATTTTTTCAAATCTTTGAGCGAAAAGCTCCTTTTCGTACCTTACGATTGATTAGCTCTTGCACAAATTGATTTTACTTATTCAACCAAAACGACATTCACAGGTTTAGAGACGTTTGAGAAAATAGTATAAAATGAGATGGTTTTTGAAAGAGATGACCTCTAGAAGAGGCCACTCTTTCTTAGAGGCGTCTGCCTTAAAGATGCCCGCAAGGCAAAACTTATTGTTAGCTGACGGTAAAAGTAATGACGGATATAACTTCATTTTCCAGCTTCGTTATTGCGGCTTTTCTTTTTCACGCTAATTTCATTTCATGAAGCAAGGTGACATTAATAGTAGAAAATGAAATGCTATCGGGATGACCACTCAGTGGAAACGAGTACCTACGTACCTTACTCTTATTAGATTTTTCCTTTAAAACTATGGATATAGCGAAGAATATTAATAGATATATCATTTATAAACAAATTTACTTTTTCTTATTTTTACTCTGAATAAAAACAGTTAAATAAGACAGGACGATCAATTGTTACAATTTCTAGCAACGAGTGTAATTCTGGATTATCTTTATCCTAAACATCCTGTACTCCAATAGTTTGAAAGGAAGTGAGATTTTAACTGACACTCCCTGTAGATATATTACATTCTTGTAAAGAAGCATGTAATCGTATATCTAGACAATTTGTAATCGTATTGATTGCATATCCAATATTAATTCCATATTGCAGAAAAAAGCAATTATTTGTGGGTTAATCTATACCCTGTATCGTAGAGAAGCAAATTTTTCGGAATACCCTAGACCGAGATATTGATTTGACGCCACGCGTTCTTTCTTTCTTTTTCACGATAGGACCGTGTGATACAGAAGAAAAAAGGAGGAAAAAGCTGGGGAATGAACGAGATTCCTGATACGTTTATACTCACAGTGAGATTAAAAATACGTATGCAATGAGTCTACAATTGGAAAGATTTTCAATTGCAACTTAAAGTCGTATAGAACGGTTTACGGTGATCTTGAATCGGAGCACGAAGGATTTGCGAGTATAAACATACGGAAACGAATTTAAATGAAATTCGATGCAATAAAATGCGAGTGGTATTTTAGATTGTAAGAGTTTCTTCTTCCCACAATCCGATATATTTGATCGAGCATATCGAATCGAGACACATTTTGTATAAGCTAGCTCATCGTACCCTCTATATCTCTCTTGAGGAATCTTTTCATAGATTTTCACGTGAAACCAGGGCCATAAGAAAGGGATAGAAAAGAGAAAAGAGAAAAGAGAAAAGAGAAAAGGGATCGTAACGATCCAACTGCTCTAGTTCCGGTATGTGGAACGTGCAAGAGGGATAATTGCGGCCCAGCTGAAAATCAAAGAGACTTCTTTTTCGTCCGACATTCCCCGCTTCTGCCCCATTTTTTCTTTCTCTTTTTCCCTTTTTTTCTTTTCCTCATCTTTTTTTCTTACTCACCTCTAGGAGCCCATGCTCCACCTATATTTATATTCATCCTCTTCATCTTTTTTCCCCTCTTCATTTAGCCGTTTCCTCTCTTCTATCGCGACTCCAGGAAGAGGGTGAAGCATGTCTAGGCGAGGCGACAATTAGCCCTCAATTATGCAACCTTCCCCGACGCGTTAACGGCTCGGTTGGAAAGGAAGGAGGGTGCCTGTCGCGTGTACAAAGAAAGAAATTCCACCGTCGCGAGTCTACCCTTCGCTAAATTTCCTCCTGCTTGCTTGCCTGCCTGCCTGCCTGCCTGCCTGCCTGCTTGCCTGCACTTTCCACCCTCGACTCCAAAGAACAATTTTCTAATTATTGCCAATTTTTATCTTTTTTTTTTCTCTATAGGAAATAATCGGTATAATGTGACTTAATTAGGTTCCAAGGACAGTACGATAGATACATCGATAGAGATTTGCATCGATAAAGTGGCGAAGGGCAGTGGACAGACACCACTGGTATAAAGAGGCTACTAGGAAGATGGATAAGCTTCATAGGAGGTAATTAGATATTGATTTTGCATTAGAGTATGCCGAGATATACGGCTGTTCATTAATATGCCATAGCGAAGATCATCGTTCACTTTACGTGCCATTGATATGGAAAGATCAATAGCAGATTTATTGTTTGTCATTTACCTTATTGTAAAAAGAAAAAAACTAAAAAGAAAGGGTACTTTTGAAAGACTATTTTACAATTACGAACAGTACAGTCGCCGATTTGACGATATTCAAAATATTCCATCTACTTTGTATCTATCTTTTGAAGCTTTTCCGAGTGGAGAGCGTAGTTAATGTAAAATGTAAAATGTAGGTATTCGCGAGGTCAAAGCCCGTTGTTTGATGAGCAAACGTCCATTACTGCTTATTGCTGAATCAAAGATGTCCGTGCCTACTGCTACTTCGAGTTGGCTTTGATCTTTCTCCCTCTGTCAGCCCCCGTTACTAGTAATCTATCGTACAAGCCAAACAATGCATAGAAACCTTCTATTCGTTTTAAATACTTCCAACGCCTTGCATTTATTAACGCTTTCAAACTAATTAGAGTTTAAAGATAAAAGTATTTAATAGAATAAGGCCTCGTAAAGGGGCCTTAACTGTCCTGAATCGCGCGTGGTATTCGTCGAATGGCATTTTACGTCAAGATAGAATTTGGGTCATGCTGAATGATTTATTCCTCGATCGAGGATAGAGGATTCCTATATTTCATTATTTTAAGTATCGCATACTACGTTCGATATCTATTTCCACGAATTCACCTGCTAGACTACACGCCGCACCGTTTCTAACTGAACTCTTGTCTATCGGGTCTCTTTACTCTACGAGAAATACTTTCGTTTATTTACCATGTCGCGTTGTGCAATAAGAACAAACTCGACGAGTGGACGAAGTTGCGCTTATTAAAAGTGAAGAATAAAATTTGTAGAAAATAATGGAGGTTAGTGAGCGAACACTCGAAATTATCTCGAGCTCCATAACTCCTCATAAATTGCGCTTGGCGCGTTCAAGCTTCGAATAACGAAGGCTCAAGTTGCAACGTCATTTGCTCTCGTTAAACTTTCTTCAATTATTTTGCCTCGAAACGCATAGATTTTCCCTAGCAAAACCGTCCCTACTTTTCGCACGTGTTAAAATGCGAAAAAAAAGGAAGAAAGATCGTCGTAGACCTTCGACAAAGACTCTTATCGACGAGCGTCTAATTAATTATACGATGACGCCGAAGCGAACTTAGAGAGCCTTGTAATAGATGGTTACGTTCTTCTCTTCTACATGGTTTCGGTGTCGTTGTCGTCGATATGCGTCGACGAAAAGGACTCGGCTTATTATGTTATTGCACCATTTGCAAAATTTCAATGGATTGGAGAGGTCTCTTTTCTAAAAATCGATGGGTGCCTACGCTCATCGTTTTTATCTCAAACATTTAGATCTCTCGTTTAACCCGTAATATCAGAGAGTGGAAGAAAGTAGGGTGGTTTCTCGCCGATCGAATTATCGTTGAAAAAGAAAGACGTACAACGTCACCTAAATACTAACCTGCGCAACGGTAAACCTATTTCTCCTACCAGAAAAGATAATTTGCTCATTAGTTTGGGAGCTTCCAGACAATAATTAAGGAAGCAATCCTATCCAAGAGGAATTATCTGGAAAATGCTTAAAAGGCTGTAAGTATATGCACGAAGGTAGACACTTACTTTCCTCCGGCCGCAGCAGAGCATGGCTGCTGCACTGCAATCGCGGCGAGCCGTAGACGAGAGTTGAGGCTGATGACAGACGTAGCTGAGTCGTGCGCCCCCTTCCCGCTGCAGCTGCACCACGCGCACCTGCAGCTGCACCTGATCCCGATCCTGCTGTCCTTGACCGACACCGACTCGACCACCGTACTTGATGCGCACGTGTTTTCGCCACTGCATGAGTTCGGTGCGTCATGCCCTCTTCCTATGTGATTTAAATGACGATGTGTGATTTTCTTTCGAGTATGATTGATCGATCTATGCTTCATTGGAATTTCATTAGAATAAATCATCTGAAGGATGATTATCTCTCCGTCGTAACATTTCATATCATACATTTTGTCACATATTTGCGATTTTGTTAACCCACTTTTCATTCTTCGTTCAATATCTGATACGTTAAATGGATGTCCAAACGATGGTCGAACGATACCCCGAACTCCACTTTATTTCATTTTATTTCACTTTATTTTTCGCGAACTATCGCATATACATAAATGATTCTATCCATTCGCATATATTTGTCTTAAAATTGTA
This sequence comes from Mischocyttarus mexicanus, assembly GCA_023678845.1. NCBI lineage: Eukaryota > Metazoa > Arthropoda > Insecta > Hymenoptera > Vespidae > Mischocyttarus > Mischocyttarus mexicanus. Next base: position 998,200 of record JACGTP010000023.1, on the reverse strand, counting down.
TTCGCAAAAAGTAAGAGGATCGATCGTGCGTGATCGCAAAGGACCTATCTCGCGTCATCGTTACGATCGATGGATGACCTAATAATAGGTGTTCCAATTTTCTGAAGCTCTATTTATACTGCATTTAGCGTATCTTGTTACAAGTAATTCGTTAAGAATCGATAAAGTTCGTAAACCCGTTTGAAAAAAGATCTCTATGTAATCTTGACATCCCTTGAAAGAAATTCATCTCGTAGCTATTTTTCTCAAATATCAAAAATCCATTTAAAATATAAAAATAATCTATCGTGGTCATATCTCGGGACGGAAAGTATGGTAAGATCCGTCGACGGTAAAGCACAACCTCTTTCGAGTAAAAAATAAAATTGTTATTATGTTTGGATCGTCTAGATATAAATGTTGCATAATGCAAGATTTCATGAAATCCTTTTAAACGCGTTCTATCTGATGCTCAACGAATCGTATGCATTTAGAGAAGATGTCACTCGTTTGAAAAAATAGAAAAGAATGAAAAGTAGGTGAACATAGAACATTAATAACTATATAAGAATGGATGATATCAGTTTCGAAATAATTCGATTGATACGATAAAATTCTGAAAATAAACATTTCAAAGTAGAAAGATAATGATTAATAATTAATTTCATCATAGAAACTGAAAATAAATATATCTTAAAACATCGATCATGCATATAGAATCCATTTGGATGATAACTACATATTTCCAGAGTAATCGATTAACAACGAAATACTCTGGGCAAACGTAAGTATAATAAATGATTAAGTATCATGGTAAAAAAACCAATCGTAATATTACTTAATAAACATCGTATACCTTCTAAAAAGCATTTCTCGCGTGAAGGACCAAAGTATCGCTGCACGACCAGTATTTGACAGATTCTCTCATTCTGGTCCACGTGTTAAGCTCTCTTCTCCTAAGTACAAGAGAAAATGACAGGATTAGAGCGATATACTTCCGTACGATAGATACTATATAGCACCGATCGATACTATCTCCTTCGTACGCCTCGCACAAGCAAATATAGTAGTTAGACGTCAATATACCCGTATATAACGATATGTAGGACCCTACAATATATATATATATATATATATATATATATATATATGTATTATATATATATTATTTATCTCTCTTGGAGCTTATGTATTGAACCAGAAAAGAAAAGAAAATAAAAAACCAATGAAAAAATTGTAATTAAGAGTATAAACAGGAAGAAGAGAAATTCGTCCACGTGTTACTACTTTTCACTACTTTTTCTCTACGCCAATCAACACGTGTCTCGCGTACACCTCTATATACCCTCCAAATCCAGATTTTCTTTGCTTGCCCCCTCTCCTTCCTCTTTTCTCTCGTAAACTTTTCTACGGATCGACGCGACGCGTTCGCCGAATATTCGCCACGATATTCAATCGATCGGTGAGATAACCAAAAATTCGCCGAAAAAACAACTAGTAGCCGGTACGATTGTATCGTAAGCAAATGGAGCCGGTCTTGGATGGATAAAAGATATGGGAACTTAAGTGTGACTACCAGTAGCAGCATCAACAGCAGCATCAGCAGCAGGAAGAGAAGAATGACTAGAACCGTCAGAGTACCAGCAACAGGGGCTACCCCGATAGGAATCCTTCTCGGGAAACGCGCGGAAATACATGGAATCTAAGGGTCAAAAGAAGAAAAAAGTGGTCGATAGAATGGAGCAGAGGAGAGCAGAGGAGAGCAGAGGAGAGCAGGTTAGAGCGAGCAGAGCAGAGCAGAACAGAGCAGAACAGAGCAGAGCAGAACAGAACAGAACAGAGCGGAGCTACTAGCAGAGAATTGTGGTGGCGTGCCAGCCGATGGTCCCGGACCAACCGATCGATATACCCTTTTTTCGAGAGTAGCTTCCACCATCTTCCCTCTCGCTCCCACCGAGCCACCCCCTAATCCATCTATCTCTTTTTGTCTCGGTTCAAAGAACGCGCGTATAAATGTAAAAACGTAGAACGTAGAAGACGAGTGGATCGAGTTGATGCGCGCGCTCGAACGAGTCCACGCTCTTTTTCCTTCCTTTCTTCCTTTCTTCCTTTCTTCCTTCCTTCCTTCGTTTAATAGTACGTTCGTTTATTCATTCGTTAGTTTATTCGTTAGTTTATTCTTTCGTTTGTTCGTTGGTTTATTCGTTTGCTTGCTTGCTTGCTCGCTCTTTCGCACACAACCGCTAAAGTGGGTTCGTTGGATTATAAGCAAGGATTTGAAACGTACCTTCCAGAAACTCTCGTTAAAAAGTCGGGGACCGGGCGTGCCTCGATGCAACTAGCCAGCCCACTCAGTTGATTCCAATTAGGAGATCCTTTTGTCTCTTTTTCTTTTCTCTTGGCGTTTCTCCTTGCCGGCGAAGGAACCAGGAGGAATCTTCCGCTTGCAGCTTTCTCACCTCGCCGTATAACGCCACGCGGGAATCAATACGCCCGCCTGCCTCGAGTAGTCTCTCTCGTTCTTTCCCACCCGTTCGCCCAGCCCTCTCTCTCACCCCCTCCTCCTCCCTCCCTCTATCTATCTATCTATATCCCTTACTCTTCCCCTTGCTCTATCTTCCTTCTCGTCTTCGCAATTTAACCATGTAGCCGGCGAGCACTACTCTCTCTCTCTCTTTTTCTCTCTCTCTCTATCTCCTCTCTCTCACACACACGTTTACGGAATTTATAGTCTCGATCCTATCTCTATATTGCCTATTTCGCCAAAGTCATGCGAGGAAAAGATATGAAAAAGAAATGTCGAGATAAAGTAACAGGAAAAGCACTTCGGGGGTGGAAATCGCGATTCGAGCAGACCCTGTGCAACGCGCCGCGCCGCGTAAGCACGACTACCCTATACCGACTCTAGTCACTCACCTAGACGGACATGTTGGATATCACGAGTGCGCATGCCGACGCCGGCGTACGCGACTCCTTTATCGCGGGACGTGGACAACGGACGAGGACATGGACGAGGACGAGGATGAGGACGAGGACGAGGACGAGGACGAGGACGAGGACGAGAACGAGAACGAGGACGTCCAACCCAACTCGCCCCTTATACGCGAAGTACTACGTACGCCGACTCGTGGCCTTTTCACTTGACCCCACTACCGGGACGACCCTTCCCATCGGCGTCTTAATCCCTTCGTGTCTTCCTCCTTGTCCAAAGGCTTAAACTATACCTGCCTAGCATCTACGTTACGTGCCCAACACGCGTCTCCCCGTCTATACAAGGATTCGATTGATTGCTTCGATCCATTCGAATAGACTCGATATTTTTCTTTTCTAGAGCAAGGACTTCTTCGATGATACTTTTCTTTTTAAATGCGAGTAAATCCTTCCTCCGATTCAGTCGTATTTTCAAACCTTTTCTCCGTTTCTCGAGTGTCTTAACCCTTCTAATGGCTCTACGTCTCTTTCCCTCTTTTATTTCCTCCCTCAAAAAGGAGAATCGCAATCAGAGGTCATTTGTTGCGCGTTGATTGCAAAAGACCGCTCGGGGCTTTGCCGTTAATAAAGACTCACCAGGAGATATGTCAGAAAACTGTGCTACATGACCGTGCTTGAGGACCGTGCTTGAGGACCGTGCTTGAGGACCGTGCTAGAGACCAATTGATCGCTTCATCTAACTACGACCACCGAGCATTGATAAATACGATGTTCCTGTTTTTATCTATCTAAGAATCGATCTCCATCGAAAAATGGAACATTTCTAAGAGAGACCAACCAGAAATTCTACCATCTTCTTATAGAGATTCGCAATTAACCCTGTTATCCATAGACAGTTTCGATAATGTTTAAATAGACGACATAGCTATTGCGAAAGACGATAACACAACAGGTAAATTTATGACTGGAAATAAAATGGCAGTTTTACTGCGAAATAGCGAATACGACGACGACGACGACGACGACGACTACGATGACGACTACGTGATTGGGCGGTATTTGAATGAATGCCAGACGGCTTTCACACCTTTTTCAATTCGCGTTCCTTTCATTCGTAACTTCTTGGATGCTTCGAAGCAACAAGAGTTACTCGAGCCGGTAGGCAAGCATTAACAGAGATATATACTAGAAGCATTCGTGCATGACTAGCTATTTGTGTACGCAATGTCCCAAATCGATTCCACCCCATTCTCGATCGATGCTATTATTTAATGTGGAGACATATTTTCTTAACATTCCTAAAGAATCTTTTCAAGATGTGAGATTTTGATATGAAAATGATCGGTAGTAAAATCCATTTTGATTCATTTGAAAAGAGAATGTTTTCTACTAGGAAGCAATTGAAATGGTAGAACGATAGCTACGATAGCTACGTAGCTACGATAGGTATGTAAATCGATCTTCATGAAACGGGCCAAAGAGCCGCGCGGCAACGACGTACTACGAAATACTACGTTCTGTGATGCGGTGCAATTAAGCTCGCGCCACCCCGTACCATCACCCAACACCTCCCTCCCGGACTTCGGAGGGGTGCAAGGGCGCAAGTCCAAGTTTCTTTTACCGCCCCCCTACCGTTCGTTTATTCATTCGTTCATTCATCGAAGCACCGCTTTAAAGTTCGTTGCGCTTTTACTGACCGATTACGACTACCTCCTAATGTGTGCGTCAATTATATTATTCCTAACTCTTCGTGGAGAAATCTTTTACTCGCCAGTCCTTTTCGTACAGCTCTGTCTCTACTGAATAAACTTTACCTAGAGATTGACATATGAATGGTATAACGAATAGTATAATTAATATTAGGTTTTCAAGTATGAAATGCAGCAAAAAATGCACACAATTGAATTGAAATATGCTCCATTTCATATTTGACAAGCCTGATAGTAAATGTTATTTTCTCCTGGCTTGGAAATTGCTTTTCTGCATAGCTTAAAGATGTAAATGATGTAACGAAAAACAAGAGCTTTCTTAATCTTGTTATTATTCGTTGATAAAGAAACTATCAAATAAATACGATGTACTTGTTTAATTACCATTAGGGTTCAATGACTTTCTTAAGAAGACCCTGAATGAATATACAGTAGAAACTCGATTTCGTTCCGTTCTCAAAAGTTTCGTCCCCTCAAAGCGTTTCCCCTTCCCCATAAGATTTCATCTATAGGAAATGAGGGGAATATAACGATGAGTGGGACATATTTATATGTGTGGACAATCCATGTGAAGTCGGTAACATAATCTCAAAGGTACTATAAACATTTCAAAATGTAGCATTCATAGTAATTACTTAATTAGTTTATAAGTAGTTACTTATTAAATAATAATTATAATTAAGAATTTCATAAATTGAATGATACTGTGATAGTATTTAATAGTGTATTTAATTAATGGTTTTAAATTTCGCGGGCATTAGATTCATTGAAGTTTGATAGTGTTAGTAACTAGCAGTTGTCTATTCTCATTGGTGTATAATAATCGGACCACGCCTACTGGAAATCCTTTTGATAAGTTTCTTTCTCTTGAGACCGAAACGAAATCGAGTCTCTACTTTATGTGACAAGTATACCTTAAATTGTAAGCAATTCTTTCTATATGAAATATCATATAATCTTTAAGAATTTCTTGATCATTTTATATTATATATATATATGCAGACTCAATAATAAATAATATATTATTTCAAATTGCTTTTAAAATTTGTAAATTGGCGGTAAACGTCAAGATAGATGGTACTCTCGTAAGCGTTTTCTTTTTGGCGGGAAAATTCAAATGGAAAGTAAAATCAAATGTACGAGTTATTATACCTACCGACTTTACTAGTACAGTTTTAAAGTTAAACAAAAATCCTCACTTTGTCTTTAACATTTAATCTGACTCTATTTAATAAGAAAAAATAAATAAAGCCATATTTTTAATGAAACCCTTGTACATTCCATTTCTTTGAATAAACCAGACATTTTATTCTGACGTGATTTGACATTTGTAATTAAAAGGTCTGCGCTACTACGAGTCGCTGCAATCGACAAGAATAACTTTTTAACTAAAATATCATCAAATGTAGGATTTAGTTTATGGACAAAACACGAAAATGTTATTTATCCCGATGTAAACAACGTGTTTTGATAAAAGTATCATTAAATGAATATATACAAAAATGCGGCCACAAAAATTTACTCTTCCAATTGATCCTAAAACGTAAGTGTTTAGATATTAAATTAATTTCATTAAAATAATAAAAACTCTAAATAAACATCAAACATTGTAGATTTGACCACACAAATAAAAAGGTTGTTATTGTGTCAGTATTTGGTAAATCTCGATATCATATGAAAGGATGTAAAACAGATATGCTGAGTTCTATCCTCCAAATAGACCTTTTGAATGATTCAACTGTTGATGAAACGTCTATGGTAAAAATATTTCTAAACTAATATTAAAACTTTTGTGTTGTGTTTATCAATAAAAGACAACATAAACAACATTGCAGGTTGAAATTGAAGGATATTATAATGTTAAAGATAAAACTGTGTATCTACATTTACGAGGATTCTTGGATTCTCATACTCTTTTGTCCGAATATGACAGATTTATAGAAAAACAAGGTTCCAAGGACTTTCTCAGTGTATGGGCACATATGAGATATAAATATGCTAGAGCTTTACTGGTGTTATTTCATATATCTCATGTAATAATACTTACTCATCCAACTCCTACATTTGATTATAGTTACATACATTTATTTCGTGCTATGGATATAATACGGTAAGATATTTTCTCCAAAGATGAAATCATTTGACGATACAGGAATAAACTATTCTTCTAAATATTATTTTCTTTTTCGTCTTAGTCAAAAAATTTCTCCTCAACTTTCTGATGCATTAAGCAGTTTATCTACTATACCAAAAGATTGGATATCAAATGCTAGACCTTGTTCTCCAAGGGTATTATTTTATTTTGAAACTTGTCCTGCAGTATTTATAAATCCAGACGGCGGTGGAAATATTAAGAAGTTGGAACATTCGTTGGAAGATCAAATTTATCAAATTTTAAGAAAAAATCGAATAGTTACAAATATAAGGTAACATTTGCATTAGCTTTCTTTTTTTTTATTTATTAAACATTCCTTTTATTTCTTCATTTAGTTCTAACTCGTTATTTGCAATCCCAGCAAATCAAGAATTTGTATATGTACATAATGCTCCTACGGAATCTGAAAATATTTTGAGCTATATGATGAAAAAATTGATTCAAAGTTGTAAAGTTAGTTCCGGTGGTAGCACGTCAAGAAGTCTTGCCAGTTTAGATATGAATCATGAAACGGATGATCCTGAAATTGGTATATGATTTTTCTCAATGAATAAATAACGCACATTACAAGAAACTACATATTATTGCCATTTGAATAATTTTAGATACCCATTGTTTCAAATCATTCCTGCAACAGCATATAAATCTTGCTTTCGGCAGAGGTTTCGATGATAATGTCGGTAGACATTCGGTACCTGCATATTTTGAGGTTGATACAAATTTTCTAATAATTTCAACGATCTTTGTTAAGCACAAATTTCATTACAAGTTTCATTATGAATATTTACGTATATATATTTTTCAATAGATACCTACATTAACGCAATTTTGCAATGTGATAAATAAAATTAGTGAATACCTTATACATGGAGCGGACAAAGAATTGCTGTCTTTGCATAATTCATTAGACACCGATGTTAAATTCAGTAAAAGTAGGTGTAGCAAAGTACTCCCAAGAGCCTTACAAACTTACCAAGAGAATCTCCCACAACATTATACAAGGTAATTATTCTGTGTATATATATATAAAGAAAAAAAAATAGACGATCGCGAATGAAAAATATTCTATAGATTGAACTCGCTGTTTTATTAGAGCATATCATGAATCTAAATTAACACATGCTATGGGAGTTTTTGAAATGCATGCACGAGGTCCTTTATTTGAAGAATTCAGCGAGAAGTTACAAGCAGAATGCGATAAACATTGGCGAGCTGGACGACAAATGTGTGAAGTATTATCATTGACTGGTAATCCTTGCACAAACCCTATTCATAAAGGAGGCAGCGAAGGTGCCGGAGGTGGCGAACACTTAGAAACAGGAGGCGACAATAGGTGTTGTTCTTTCAAATGCATTCCATCTTTCAATCTCCTACACTTTGATACAATAATAAAAGAAATATCTTCTTTTTACAGCGACTCGCCGATCATGGAACACTGTAGCGGAGTTCGATATATCTGCGCTTGTAATTGTGGAAGATGTCAAGGGCCACGAGAGGACCCTTTTAGTTTAAGACAAGCTAATTACGACTATTTTCAAATGATAGCAAAGCAATGCGGCTGTACGCAATTAGAAAGTATACAATTTCCTATTTTTCAACCTAGTACTCATAATTTCAGGTAAATATTATTTCTGCTAAATAATATCGTCAAAACTACATCTCTTGTATCATAATATTATCTTTAATTTTTTTTAGAGCAGCACAGTTATTTTCGCCAACAAATCGTAAAGATTCGTTTAGTAGAAATAATTTATCCACCCCTCAAGGTCAAACGCAACCTTATAGTCTTGGGGTTGAAAATACTTTAAATGGTATTAAATATTATAAATGTATATATAAATAACATGAATGACGAAAACGAAAAACTTTTATCAAGGAGAATTCATCTATTAATAAATATTTTAGATGACATTACAGCATATGAAAGTGGTGTACCCTCTCCGTTGAAAAGCGATCCTACGGAAGAGGAAGTTTCAAGATTAATTAACAAAGCTAGTCTTACTCCTAGCGAAGGGCACAAAGTCGTCATAGAAGTTTCCAATGATGCAGAAAATACCAAAGGTAATAAACTTTTCATGTTCTCATGCATCTTTACTAGATATAAAATTGACAAACTATACGTGATATATCAGAAAAAGCTTTAGTGAGACAGCCATCCACTACGGAATATCTACCAGGGATGTTGCATACGGAATCACCAGCTGGATTATTGCCACAATTTTCTAGCTGGTCTCTGGTTTGTCTTGGTCCAAGTAGTTTGTACTCGCATAATTTAGGTTTACAACATCAAGCAGGTGTACTAGCAACTTCTGCATTCCTTTTGCCATGGGATGTAACAGTAAGGTTTGTTTAACTAATTATTACGCATCAATGTCAGCCCCAATGACATATCAAAATATAAAATCATTCCTAGAAGGGTAATTAATTGATTTAATAGATTGGAGCATCAAAAAGAAAGAGGATCTTTGTGGCCTACTATAAATGATCATAATGTTCACGGATATTGCCAAAGAGGTAAAAATTATCAAAATCTGAACACGATCCGAGGTCGCAAATCCAAAGGTGGGAAAGAGTTCGTTGTTAAGATATTTGTTGGAGTGGAATACGAATGTCCGAGAGGCCATAGATTTATGGCATCCGCACCTGACAAAGTTTTAAAGGCAACTGGGAATGGAATCGTAAAAGATAGTGGAAATAAAGTATCATCGAGTACCACAGATATGCCTCTTTACTTTCCATGTCCATGCAGGTATATATTAAACATAAACAACCTTTGAATTATACACTTTAACAATTAGTAATACCCGCAATATCTATGCTCTATGCAGGCAAACGCAACCTTTAATAGCTCAACTTATGAGAATTCACGTTGTGACTCCAAAAGCTCCGGTTCACGTTACGTTAAATCCTCGAGTTCAACCAGGGCCTCCGCCGTGTCCTATATTTGTAACTGGCTGCGAAGAACCGATCAAAATTTCACAAAGTGCTTACTGGGTTCTGAGATTACCGTATCCTTCGAGAATAATTATCTTATACATTAAATTATTATAATACATATAATAACCTTAACTGCTTCTATCCATATAGTTATGTATATATGGGCGAAAAAGGCCCATATTTACCACCTAAAGAACCAGTACCTCCTTCTCACGGACGATTATTGGCTGGCATGTATGGCATTAGTGAAGTTATACCAGAAAAGAAATAAAATTTTTTCGCAACAGTTACAAACTTTCAAACTTTTTTAAAGACTTTGATTACCTTATTAAATATACAAAAACCAACATAAAGCAGGTAGAATGTAGCTGGCTACATTATCGTTGTACAATATTTTTTACATTATTAGCCAAGTGAAAAAAACTTCAATTTGATTATATCCTACAAATACTGTATTATTTTATATGCAAGAACATACTTATTATAAAATAGAATTGTTTATTCTGAAGTCTTAGCTACATCAACTCTTTCTTTATTCTTAATATCTATAATGACCTGCAAATGAAATATATTTTATAAATAGATTTCACAAGACAATTAATTTAAAGATCACTACTGACCTTTGCAGAAGTTTTTCCTTCAGAAGAGAAACGTAACGCATCGTTGATTTTGTAAAGACCAAAAATCATAGAATGAATTGGAATAATGAGACCTTCTTCAAAAAAATCCAAGACTTCTTCTCCAGCTTGCCTATATAAATGCAAGACAAGTTTTATTATTCGTTTCAATACTTCAATGAGATATTTTGACAAAATTAGTAGAAAATAGAATAAATATATTCATAATAAAGTCTAAATTAACTAAAAAATCAAAATATGCAACTTGCCGATAGCTCTCGGGTTCCTTTTTTCTATATTCATTGAGATTAAAACCAGTAATAGTGAAAGAACCATCTTCGATCCCTGATTGTGCATCCATTTTGGTAGCAGCAGCACCAGCGATTACTACTCGCCCTTCATGAGAGAGGCTATAATTCCGTAAGTGATCTTAAACTTCTAATAAATACTAGATATTAAATTTTATACCTTCACGAGATAAATGATGTATCACCACTGTAAAATTATCATCTCGTAGTAAATTTTTCAACGATGTGCCACTTTTATATATATCAGTGTAACTAAAATAATGTAGTTTTTCACTAAGTATCTTTAAAAATGCAAATAACATTAAAATATAATAGCCTATTTTATATTTGATCCTATTGAAAATACCAGGAATTGTACCATTTTAAAATCTTCTTAAAATATTCACCACCATCTCCATCTAAAAAATCTTTAATATTCTTATCTCCAGCAATTTGTTCTATGCGCTTTAACAATTTTTTTTCATTGTATTCTAAAGATGCAAATACACCCCTATTGCGAACAAGAGTAGCATCATCGTTGTTAATACAAATACCTAGTACCTGAAATTATAAGTGAATCATTTTAGTATAAAAATATGTGGCAATTAGATTATACATTGATACACAAATATTACCTGTGATCTAAATACATTAGTGGCAAGATCAGCTGCTGCTAAACCTATACCACTTAATCCCACATTTATCAAAATTATATCATTTTCATCTATAGTCACTACTTTTTCTAATGCAACGAGTGCACTCATATAATCATTAAGTAGACATACAGCATCCACGGATCTTAAATTTGATGGTATTTTCCAAATATCCTAATGAAAAAATAGCAAATTTATGTTTAAATTCATATAATTATGTGGGTTGAAACGTACGTCGACTCCTGCTATGCATTGTTCTGCAAAACCCCCATATCGTTCTTTATTAAGTGCTATAACTTTATCACCAGTTTTATAGCCTTTATCTTGTGCATTCTTTCCCACATAAACTAATTCACCAACAAGTTCATACCCAAGCGTAATAGGCAATTTTGGTTCATACGTGTACAAGTTTTTACTCAATAATACATCAGAAGGATTTACAGCGCAGTAATGAACATCTATAACAACCTGTAGAAATAATGTGGACGTTATAAAATATATGAAGTATGTAAATAATTGTATTATATGCAAGTTAATTACTTCGTTTGGTTGAGTTGTTTTCAGTGATTCTATATTTTGTATAACCAATGAATTATCAAACTTATTCAAGGTGGCTGCTTGAAACTTACCCGGCTCTAAAGCCGGAATGTTCGTTTTGGGACAATCATTGGTTGATTTTTCTTTTGTAAACGTTTTATTAGTTTTTAAACTAATATTTTGCTTCCTTAAACTTTTCCAATAATTTCCCGAGACGTGAGTGATAAACATTCGTCGAATTGTAACTGACATTTTTTTAAACTCCTTTTATATAATTTTAAATTAAAAAAAATACAAATATATAAAATATCTTTAATATAACCTAAAATAATCTTAATTTAATACAAAGAGTAAAAATTTGTCTGATAACAATCGCCTATATTATTAAATTGAGCGAATATATGTAAACAATAAATGATTTAATTGTAATATCTTTTTTTTTATTTATATAAATTTATATTACTTAGCACGTCAACAACTCCCAGTTTCCATCTCTCTTCGCTGTCGCTCTAATCGCTCTTCGATGTCAACATCGATCATCTTTTTTTTTCAGACAGTAGCTAACAGCATCGAATAAAGGTTATGTAATAAGATTATATTTATATAATATTAAACAAAATTTAAATCCTACTGTTAGTTTATTTTAAATATATTAAACAACAATTTACAAATTACAAATGTCTTATTAATAAATATAAAAATATTCGCTATTAAATTGATATCATTTTTCTATCATGTCAGTGTTAAAAGACATGGTAAATAGCATATTTTAACAATTGAGAAACTATGTTGCTCAAATTACAATTACTATTTATAGGAGTGCAACGTATAAACAATTCTACTTGCATGGCATTGACTTATTCGTATATTGTATATTTCATAATTTATATACGAAGGATGATATCAATTTTACGAACTCAAATTAATGTTGTTAGATGTATAATTAAAAGTACCAGAAGAATGACGAGTACAAAACTCATGACCGACGGTTGCAAATAAGCGGCATCTTTTTCCATTTCGCGTTAATCCATTACATAAAACACGTGGTGCTGTAAGCATCGGGCTAACACTAAAAAACACATAAATATATATACATACATTAATATCTAGATATAAATATATATATATATACATTAATATCTAGAAACATTTACCTTCTGGATGAATTTGTAGATAAATTTGTTTGTTCAGTCGTAGCAATAAACTCGTTTATTCCTCTTAAGCGATATCTAAGATCATTCGTTGTATTTATGAAATGATTAACATCGTTAACAACATTATATTCTGTATCCTTGGACGTATCAGGACTATCATAGTCATAGATATCTTCTTGTGACTTTTTCGCTGGTATATACGTACAAGAAAGTTCCTCTTTTATAGATGGATTTCGTCGGTTCCATAAAACTACTAAATGAATCAAATTTAATTTTTTTTCCAAAATAATAGAAATATTATATATGCTCTATAATTAAATTGTTTATAATTATAAACAAACCTTTTAAACTATTTATTTTATCGAGTATTTTAATAAAAAAGTTATAAATTGTATTTATTATCAAAGACTGCATGAACGTTGTTTGAATGTAATCAGAATTTTTAGATTCCGAAGATGAATCCAAACGTGATGCTGCATGGATTTGATTATTACTATTAGATAATCCAATTTGATTAATCGATCTAATCGGTTTGGAATTGTCAAATTTGGATTTCCAAATATATTGTATGCCACTCATCAAAAAATGCACTAGCAAGAAAAAATGAAATATTTTAACATTGAGGTGATAATAAGAATGAATGATTTATAATTTAAATATTTGTTCTTTCAAGGATTACTCACTTCCAGTTATTAAAAATATTAATGCAGTGATAGAAATAAAGTCTAGGCTAGCTTCCAAACCGTGTTTTAAATAACAACACAAATTTAAAGGTACAATCCCCATTATAGCCGCTCTGGTCCAAAATGGTGCATTAAGAAATGCAGCAGTTATCATAGCAGTTAACAGATATATAATATGCAAAACTGTACGATATACTTTTTGTAATTGTTCTCCTGATAAAAAAAAAATTTCCAATTTTTCCTTATTGATGATTTTATTAATTGAAGTATGGGAATTAATATTGTTTTAGATTGTAAATGATCATACCAGTATCTCCTATATAGCCTCTAATCCAGTCTAGTTGGTAAATTGTTTGTTCTATTTCTGTACGCATATTATTAGTAATATTAGTGATAAACTGAATAGTGTCATTGATATGTGCTAATTTTTGCATCATTTGTTCGTACTGATCGGCAGCTTCCTGATGACGATCAAGTATAAGAGTAGTACTAGATTCTATCTTTTCCCAAATTAAATTTGCTCGATTACGTATATTCGTTAAGTCATCTAATATCTCTTTATGACTTTCTCCATGTATGGCAGATTGTTTAACAAGTTCTTTACTTGCGTTATCTTAAAAATATCATTTTATCATAACATTTTCAATTTATATTTCTTAGATAAAAGTGAAATTAATTCTAATAGTATCCATTTACCTAATTTTTCTTTCACATCTTCTACCATATTTGCAATCTGAGCATGACCTAGACGAATAAGTGCTTTTTCGTTATTTAAATTTCTAAGATTATTAGTTACCATCTTATTAGTAGTCGTTTGAAAATCTTTAAGATTTTGTTGCTGTAGTAATAATGCTTTGTTGCCATCGGATAAAGAAGACAATGCTTCGCTTGTCTGATCCACCAAACGATCTTGACTTTCCTAATAGAAAATCACAAAATATATTAATTGTGTCTGTTAAAAAAGTTAATAATGTGTTTTACATATGCACACCTTCAAGGATATTAACGTTTTAATTTGCGAATGTGCAGTTTGCATCAATTTATTGACAGTTAATTCAGTTAGAGCACGAAATTGTGTACTTCTAGCAGCATAACAAACTGCTCTTGCTCTATTACTCATCAAATGATATGCATTCCATGTATCTGTATCCATATCTGTTGTGCATTGTTTAAGAGACTAAAGAAAAATATAGAATAATTGTAAGTATCTTACGCGTAGAAGATTTCTTGATTGATATTCTGCTTTGCTTGTATTAACATTTAGGTGTTTTTTATTATATACTGTAAAACATTCTCCATGATAAATGAAGAAAAAAGAGTAATATATTATTATTATCAAATCCATGGAGGATAATATCACATAGATATTATAGCAAGAAATAATAAAACTCAATGAAATCTAGAGAAATGAGTTTGTTCATATAGAATATTCCAATACTATGTCAACTACAGAATCTTTGAGGTGGTCCCACTACTGTATAGACAGTAGGAGGGGGAATATGCAGGCTTGAACTTGCATAGGAGCACCCTTTGAATAGTAATACTAATACTTTTGACAATGCTACTACCACCTTAAATTATACTTAATATTTGAGAAAATAGTGAGAAAAGGAAATGAAGAGAAATCTTTACCATCTCTTCTGTACAGGGAAATATTTTTCTTCCTTCTACTGCCGATTGACAATTTAATAAATTGACACTCAATTTGGCAAGCTGTTCCTCAGTCATATCGTAACACGAAGTTCTTATTTTCATAATAACTTTATGTTGACACGTTTCTAAAGGAGAAGAAACTTGAATGTTTGTAAGCTTCGCAGCTTCCTTTAAAAATTTTTCATCTTCTGTCATAGTTTCGTATGGGATTGATATCAATGGTGTGCCATCAGCAATTAAGTCATTTGTTGGAGTCTCCGGCGTAGGTGTATTCCATAACCAATTAAATAGTGTTATTGCATTTGTTTCATTTAAAATTAATACAATAATTGAAATCCACAAGTATACGTTGGCCATTTTATAATAATTTTTTGAAAAATCCCAATTTAATTTTTTCAATTGCACTTTAATTAAAACTGAACCTGTCTACGAAAATTAAATTAAATAATGTAAATTACTACTATTTTTAATTAATCAGATAAAAAATGTCACGTCAAAAATGTAAAAAATTTATTTAGCGATTTGAAAAATGGTTATTCTATGTAGATGAAACAAGTTGTTTTTGGATTAATTTCACTATGCATAATCTACATTTTTAATTATAAATACTAATTTCAACTTTGTTTTATTATTATCGATGAAAACACGATGAGAAATAATTATTCTCTTTGATATTATTGCTTATACACCATATGAAATGTTTAACGGTCATAACCGATTTAAATCCTCCTATGTAACTAATTTTTGGCGGGATATAAAATTGTACTATAAAAAATGATTAAAGGAAGGTGAATTTTTGGTAGTACACTAATTTACCGATAATATTACCGATATCCTATTTCATTATAATTACATATTTATCATATATTTATTAAAATATTTATTTATATAATTATTATAAATAAAAAAACGAAATGCATATACTAAAAATTTAAATTGCTAAATTCATCTCAAGAATAACCGGTCGAGAACCAATCAAATGAAATTAAAATTAAATTATGTATACATATCTTTAGATTGTATTCGTAAAATTAATTTATTTATTTGAAATAATCTATATTTAATATTTATTATTTTACACGTACTATTGATCTAATCAATAATAATTATTTTATCGTGATTATTTAATGCAGATTTCTTGCTCGATTTTTATTTCTGCAAGTTGGCTATTCTTGTAAGAAGACAAGTAATCGTACCAAACGACAAAAGAAAAAAACATAGATGTCAATATATAGGTGAATGCATATATGTGCCTATATTATGAAAATGGTTGGAGATATTTCATGAATTGCATTTGAATTTATAATTGAATTCCATATAATGTTGAAATTACAACAACCATTATGTAATTTTTCATAATTAGGGACTCATATATAGATTAGGTTAGGTATAGAAAAATAAACAAATGTCCTTTTAATAGTAATAAATTTGTTTGTATGTAGAAATTGTATGCTGTTGGCAATAGGAAAATGACTCATTTTGGGAAGTACCTGTCAATTTTGCAATTGCATTGCGTAATCTCATACTACGTTTTATTTGAAACAATATAATAGTGACAGTATCAAAAGATCAAGTCAATCAAAATGAGCGAAAATAATCGTTTGTGGGTAAATATAACTTTCAATATTAAAATTTTCAATAGATTTGAAATTCATACTAATTATCATTCTTATTTATCCAATATAGATAAGAATTTATAAAAGTAAAATATGTTATTCTTAAATAGTTATAGTTATTTTGTATTTTTTGGGTAGTTTATTATATGTTTTGTTCTATTTTAAACAGCACGAAATGGTGTCTTGTGCCATAGAAATTCAGCAACAATATTATGAACTTCTTCCTGATTGGACTATATATGGAAGGCAAGATTACGATATATTACAACAAAATATTGGATATGCACTATTTGGCCCTCCCACTGAATCACGCAATGTCGATAACACGGAAAACAATACAAATTCTTCTAACTTGGTGGTAAGCTATATTTCAGAAAATGCTGATCAGTTAACTAACATCAACGAAGGAATACGCTATAATGAAACTGCTATGAAAATAATAACTGTAATATATAATCAAATAATTGAGTATGGTAAGCAGTTAGATGGGAGTATTTCCTGCGGTATCATTTATAATATTATATTTGATATACCAGCAAAAAAAAATGTAGACATTGATAAAAATGATATTATGAGAGAAATTCAAGCTGTTCCAATATTTAAAATAAAGAATTGTTCTCCAAAGAGTTCATCTGAAAATATCCAATATATAGACAATAATGGCAGAGTGTATGAAAATTGGATCAATTATAAAACTAATAATACCTTGCCTGCTTGTATAATGGTAATACCTAATGGAGGTTTTTACCAACCAAATCAAGAATTTCCAATAACAGAAATATCTTCTACAGTATGGGTAGAAGTTTGTCCCTCGCCAGCATCTTCGTTAAGCGCTCAATTTGTTACCGGTGTAGATACTGCATCCACCGTTTTGAATGTTGGTGGTCTTGGAATTGCAGTTGCATCAATGCTTACTCCTATTGGACCTGCAGTTGCATTAGCGGGTAATATAAATATTAAATTTAAATATCATTACTATTATTTTTTTTTATGTATTTCTATTTAGAATGTAAATTGTTTTTAGTTTCTTAAAAAGATAATTTTTGTTCTAACAGGACTAGCAACGACAGGTGTTAGTAGCGCTTGGACCTTTGGCAGATCCATATATCACTTATATGATCGTCACTCGCACAGAGAATCTGTTAGTCCTACCAACAGAAGTGCCCTTTCAGCCTGGCTCGGTATTGCTGGATGTACCATGGGATTAGCAACAAGTGGCGGAAATATCCTGCTTTCAAGAGCTGCAACAGTTGGTCAAGAAATAGGATTAGGTGCTAGAATAGTATATAATACAACAGTAATCGGTAACATGTCCATTAATCTCATTGGTTTAGGATATAGTGGATATAATATTGTCGAAAATTATCAGAACGGGAATAGTATCAATTTGAGCGATGTTTTCTTCTTTACAACGCATGCAATGTTCTTTGGAAATGCTATATTAGCCACGCAATTTGCCCATGACGTTATTAATATTTCTCGAGGTAATGTTATGAGCGACTTCGAAGCTACTTTGCGGAATAGACGTCATCGTAGAGCATACAATCGTGTAAGACGTAATGCAACATCAGATGCAGAAATAGTACGTTACGTTAGGAGAGTTCAAACGAGAAGAGAACTTTTGTCAACTACAAGTAGTAATCAACAGGGTAGTAGTAACTTGAATAATATTCAACGAAATGGTAGTCGATCAAGCGCTAATCAATCAAGTGGTAGTCAACCAAATGGTAGTCGATCAAGTGGTAGTCAACCAAATAGTAGTCAATCAAGTGGTAGCAATGTGACTAGAATTATAAACGACTTATCATTTAAGGGAGGCAAAGTAAAAATAAGAAATACGATTTTATTAGATCCATTGATATTTATGACGAATTATAAAGAATCGACTGGATTTCGTAATGCTGCTCTACTCGCAACTGGTAGTCCTTCCTATACAGCACTTTGTGCTAAATTGTTAAAGTTATTAACTAACTATTATAATGATAATCCTTTATTTAAAACCATAAGCACCGTTCCAGAGTTCGAGTCTATCCTTTCTGAAATACAGTATATGGAAAACTCTGAAAATATTTTGGATATGGTATTTTCTATTGCTATAAAGTTGGCTGATAGATCGCTCAAAATGGATCCGCATTTAGTAAAAATAGTACGTTTTGTATGGGAGTATGGAAAGAAACATTTGGTAGAAATGGGAATAGATGCGTATGCATTTATCATAAATAGTTCAGTCAATGAAACGTTGACTAATATTATTAAAACTATATATGATGAAATTAATGGAGTGATTAATCGTTTATTACTTGTGTTACATCCGTTTTTATCTGAAAATCGGTCACTTAATATGTCATAAGGGCTAATTTTATTTTGTCTATGAAATTAATATATTATATAATATTAAGTTACTATAAAATTTTAAAAATAATACGATAAAGGATAATATTTTGTAAATTTGAGATACTTTATTATATATGTTTATTTGTTACATTGGTATTATTCGTATTATGAATTTCTTATACCTCCTATCATTTCCTATATTTGTCTTTTTATTATACGGACATTAGATTTTTGTTTTCATGGAAAAAAGGGGATGATTATTATTGGAATGTGAAATTTGGGTAACGCTTTACTGGTCGACGACGAGGTGTGCTTTGTTTTGGAGGCCCCACCACTCCTTTATTTCCTACATTCTTCTCTCTCTCAACATGACTTGCGCTGTAAGTAGAATAGAGTTTGGTTTCTCCGATCCACCCAAGTGGAGGGGATACGCGCACTTACTCTTCCTGTCAGTCACGTGGAGAAGTTAGGCGGCTACGGTTCGAGTTACGGTTCGAGTTTCGCGCCTCCCTCAACACTTTTCTCTTATTATTTCACAATTCCCAACGCTTAAGGTTCGTGCATCAGCAATTATTTCAATAAACCAGAGAAACAAGTGTCAAGTAAATCCATCGATAAACACGACTTCGAGGTACCAGTCAGAGAAGTGTTCTGCGTCCAATTTAAGGGTTGGTCGTTTCTTTCACTTTTATCTTTAACTTTTTCTTTTACTTTTTCTTTTACTTTTTCTTTTTATAATATTACTTGTTGTTAATTATTGTCATTAAAATATTTCTCATTTTTTGAAGTTATTGCAATACGAATTGTTTGCCTATCTACTCGGAATGTAATCATTTTAAACAAATGTATATTTTTTAAACTTATATACATTCAATCTTTCTTGATGTTTACAAAATCGCTATGCTTGAAATATTATTTAGCAATAGACAAAGAAACAATTTCATTGTACAAGTTTAATGATCACCGAAAGGATAATGATTACAATAGAAATATGAAGTTAATTCAAATAAAATGAGTTCTTGAATGAAATGAGAAGTATCGAATTAATAATTCCCATTAATGGGAATTGATGGGATTGAAAAATCGTTAATGTTTTCTTGGCACATCTTTCAAAGAATATCCCGATTGCGACAGAACTTTACATAAGATTTACCATCACCCTCGATTAGCCGAAAAAAAGCGAGAGAGAGAGAGAGAGAGAGAGAGAGAGAGAGAGAGAGAGAGAGATGAGCGTCCGTCGAATATTTAGGTCATCCCGACTACGAAGCTTTATTTTCGTATAAAGAATAGCCGATCTTTTTCTTCTGATTATCATCTATTTGGTGGTAAGAAACTGGAAGGTTCCTTTTTCTAAACATTAAATGATCAAAGGATTCTTAGCGCAATCCTTCTTAAATCGGTATATCCGAAAATGTGAAATTTGACATTGCGTATTTAATGCGGGATACCTATACCTAAAAGCACTCATTGAATTGATGGACGACTTTCGTGGTATGGAAGGCCATTGAAATACAGGCTTCTCTCTCTCTCTCTCTCTCTCTCATTCTCTTTTCTCCCACCCTTAGCGAAGCCAATCGGCTAAGTTTAAATGCATTGTTCCCGCGATCAATCTTGTTAGACCTTTTTCAGCAAAATCCGATTCGTCCCTTCTTTATTTTATTTTTTTTTTCAATTTATCTTGGAAGAGAAATCCTTGTAGCAGGAAAATTTGGTAAATCTAATTGACAAGCATAATACGGATCGTCGAAATCTAGTTATCCCCCGTGGACTTAGGAAGCCGTGCGTCAACGATAATTACCAAGTACACGGAAAGAAGCAGCCTTAATCAGAGATTGAAAAGAAATTTTCAACGAACGTGTTTACTTACAATCAGAGTGTTAACCCGTCTTGGTTTCTACAAATTATTGGCATAGTTAGAAAATATTCAAAACGAGGATTGATTCTTTCTTTTCGGAAAGACTTTTGTTGTAGCCTCGAGCGACCTTTTCTGTATCTGATCGATACATAGAAGTAATAGGATAGATATATTAGAAACATTTCTCATGAAAAATTGAATCTATACTGACTCGAAGCTATAACCGGGCAAATAATTTCTCTTCTTAGCGATCCGCAATGGTAAATGTTGTTCCTACATTATATTTCTATCGATTGATAGCCAATGATACTATGATAAATAAGTCTATCTAATATGTTATTGTAATGTATCATTATATGATAAAAATAAGATTTGACGCGTGTAGTTTTCAGAGATACGATCGAACCTACCTCGTTGCTTACAATTCTTCTAGGAACGGGAATATTCGATCGGTTTGATTCATCGATTAGCTTGAAGAAATAATAAATGTCATACTAGAGATTGTTTACACGATAGAAACATTAGCCGCGTTCGAATGGCCTCTGCGTATGTGAATTTTCTTAAAATCTTATTCACGAATCGAATTATTAGATCTGTCCATGTTAAATAGAAATTATTCTTTACTCCTTAATTGAAAGGACTTGTAACGCAAAGTTTCAACAGGCATCTTGTCGCGAACAGATTCTCTCCACAAACTCGTTTGCGACGTTCAAGTATTTCGAATAACAAATAAGGGAGATTTGCGTTTTACGATTAAAGTTATTCAACGAGAAATCATTAAGTTCCCTATGCGTATAATTTTATCAAATGATCGAAACAATCTAGCTTACAAGAAGAATAGAGTAGGTCGATTATTATTGTCGCGAGAAGAGTTGTTTCTATTCTGACAAGAAAAACGTTTGCATAATTCCTTCCTTCCTTTTTTTTTTTTTTTTCTATTTTTCTTTTTCCTTCTTTTTTTTTTCTAATCATTCTCACGAGGGAAACATTTTTCTGCAGGCGACACGAATCGTATCATAGAAACGACTCTTACCTTAGGGAATTCGATTTCTTCCTAAAATCGAAGAAAACAATTTTCTCTATTCTTTCTTCTTTATGTTTTATACAAAGGTATCCAATACGACACCCTATCCGTACGCCTTTTTATATAATTCTAAGAAATAATTGAAGCATACTTACTCGTATGTAACATCCTAGTTTATTAGTAAATTCGAAATGTTATTTGATTTGTGGGATCGTTTGGGTTTGTTCTTACAATTAATATCACACATGTACATATTTGGTACATAGATAGGCGTGTAAATATGTTCGTGAAGACAACGTATGTGTGTGGTATCAAAGTTATACAAGTTTGAAACAACCGTACCTTCCAAAATGTTGTTTAATGGTCTTTCTAGTTTACCACCTCAAATTTATTACCTATCCTACTAACTAAGACAAATCATCCAGCGTAATACTTCAATTTTTAGGTCACCGTAGAAAATAAATCTAATCGCGTACGTTTTGTTATGCCTTCACCATTCTGTATGTGGATTAGAATTACTTGCTGACCACGCTGTTATAGAATCCTAATTTTCTGAACTGCATGTAGATTATAAATGAATACTTCTGAGAATTAAAAGACAAAGTACCTGAAAGACAACTAGCTCAACATTGCATTTCTTTTTATTCACTCTATTCTTGATTTCTAAATTGTTAACACGTCTTATTACTAAAGAAATATATATATTCTTAAACCTTTATATTTCATCTTAAAAAGTGTCAATTTTTTCACCTATCCTTAAATAAAGTAACGTATCTTGAAAACCGAGTACGTTTTCTGGTATAATAGTTTGATGAAAATTGATCATTTCTAAATGTTACGCATACTTTATACAATCTTTATACAATCATTCTACTTTTTTTTTAACAACTTTAACAACAACTTTATTATCGGTCCTTTTATAAAAGAAATGCCTTGACTGGTTGATGAAAAGCGCCTGTGTTGAACGATTAAAGTAAGTACATATATAGAGGAGTTAATGGCACTTTGTCCATCGTTTTATTACATACATATAGCATTTTATAACGTCGATATTATGAGAATAGAAGGAAGATCTTGGTGGATTGGTAGTGTTTAAGTCGTGTCAGGTTGGGTCGGGTTACAATCGAGAATCGAGATTCGTGACTATATGAGCCAGTGTTTCAATTTTCTTCACGCGAGACAAATATAAGTGCTGCTTGGAAAAATTCATAAGATGCGTCTTATTCGCTTGTTTTATTGATTAGCGTTAGGAGCTGCATCGTATCTTTCTTCGGCAGCCCTTCAATTATCTTTCCAACTACATTTTCATCTATCGAACGTCCCCGCTTATTATCCCCGTTACCTAACCAGACTTCTTCCCGTTAACAGCTTTACATAACGAAATACCTGTTAGCGGTTACTGGTTAGTGTAACCAAATCCACGATATTCTTTAACAATTTAATATAGTCGATTTAAAACGATTCAGTTTCAACTACGATAGAACCTCATTTCACGAAATTCGAGATAAATTTCACGTTGATTTTTTCTCGTTTTCAAAAACGTACGATAAATGTAAGTTGTTTCGAGTGGTTTTTATTCGAGGTTGATATAATTATCTTTGCTTCCTTCGTATCTTCGGCATGATTTTCTCACTCTTTATCCGTTGTCTGCTAAGCTTTTAGCGGTAAAGTACATCTTCCCCTGAAATACGAGAGTTTGAATTGGGTTTTGTTCCTGCGACATCCCTTTTCACAAGTATTTATGTACACTCATCGATAGCAAAAGGCTTCCTTCTCGTTTCGTCCCGCATCAGTTCTTTCGTACTTTTATTCCCCCTAAACACTATACAATATAACTCCCCCTCTTTAATTATACGGCAAATTAAGCGGCGAATTAGAGAAATCCTACTATAATTGCATTATTGGTCAGTAGTACATTGTATAATGCGCGATCGAATAATGGTTAATTCGAATTGTAATATGGGCAAATTTTGTATGCTAAAGGCGAGATAGCTCGTTGAATAATGGATGAAGATTTTGCCAGTAAGGCAAAGTAAGTAGACGTATCAATGCTTTCAAGAAAGAAAAAAATCATTGGCCAGAGTAAAAAGTTAATATTGATAACAGATGTTTCTCGTTTCTCTTTCTGTGTTTTAGACTTTAGTGGAAAGAAATAAGTTCGAGGTGGAGGGTGACGATCGAGGCAGAAAACATCGATATGTCACCTCTTTACCAGTTAAATATCAAAGCATCAATGTCAGCGGTAAGTACTATAAACGTCGATCATAAATGATCGAGATATGTGCCTATAGATTATGGAGATGTTTGTGTTTTCCTCAGGTGACGTAACCAAAATCGAGGTGGTGCTCGAAGAAGCACCAGACGACACTGTCCTAGCTGGCTCTATTCCTTCGGAATTGAATGCCAGTATCGAATTCAATTCAACATATCCAGGTGGTAAGTTCGAGAAAAAAAACTCGGTCCAACTCGAAGGTTCTAAGAGATCTGGATCTTCTTTGATCGTAAGATATTCCATCATTTCGATGCCATAACACCGACATCAAAGAGCTATAAATCTAACGTTTGATGATGTAGGTCCAAGCATTACTCATAGAGTAAATGCACCAATAAATATTTCGATTTGCAGATTTATATGCGATATGCCGATTATATCGCACGAGTAATTTATAGGTGAATTATAATTGACTAAAATATATATTATATAGCAATTTGAAAATTTGTCTAGTTATTGATTGAAAATGCAGGGAGAGAAAGCAAAAAAAAACACATTTACAAGTCGAATCGTTTAACGACGAACACGGCCTTTCGACGTTAAAGTTCTTATCGTATTGGGCTTCAAACGAACTTTACTGCTATCGTTTAACAACGTTCTCTTTTCTTGAATAAAGAGGAAACGTATTCATTTCGTAGGTTTTTTAATTGACTTCCTTTTGAAAATTGAAAATGTTTCTTTGAATTTGTTTTTCCAGGAATTCCAGAAACCGGTACGGTCGTGGTTAGAGCTGAGGAAGCTCTGATCGTTGTTCTAGTTCTCTTCCTTTGGGTCGCAGCGATAGCCTTATTTTTTAATCGATGGGGAAAGATCAGAATGTTGGAGCCCTATCAACCCAAGTTTCAACAACAACACAGACAGAGCTGTACGATGGTCGACATGAACGCGCTTACGGTTAGAACTCTATCGATCATTTTATTCTCCTAACATTATTTACTCAACCATCCTTAGTTTAGTCAATCACATATATTTTCAAGAACTTTCTCTACGAAAATATGAGATAGAAGATGTTACGGTACTTTATACTTTCTTTCATAATATAATAGAACCACAAATGATAATCGTACGACGTTAGGAACACTTTCAAGTTAATCCATCTCGAGCTTCTTAGCCCATCCCTAAGTTCGACTTTCTTAAAAAATATTTACATTTTATTCATTTGCAGCAAAAGTATATTAATTTGTTCCGAAAAATGTGTATCACTCCGTGAAACAGGAAAAGACGAAAGAGTAGTAATTCTAGAATTTTTCTTGACACTACGAGAAGCGACGAGATATCGCCTCTGTGTTAAGATTTTATAAAATAAATTCTAATGCAACATCCATTTATCATTCGTATATATGTATACATCTATGGATGCATTTGCATAGTAGGTATTTGCGTACGTAGGTAGATAGAATATCGATGTTGAAGTGGTTCGATGGTAAATTGAGAAACGTGGAGTGGTATCGAGTAAAACTTTTCTCTTAGTTTATCTCATTGAGAGAGAGAGAGAGAGAGAGAGAGAGAGAGAGAGAGAGAAGGAAGGAAGATTCTCAATCGCGATCACAAAAATCTAAATATAATGGAAGCTTTAAATTGATCGAAAAGATACACATAATAAATTTTGGTATTTGTTATAAGGTTATCCGCGTGTTAAACATAGATTTGAACGCGGAAATACTTTTGTGTTGTTGCGCAAAGCGCTTCCGGCAGAATTTTCTGGAATTTAAACGCTTTTAACATCCGTTGACATTTGACGACCGAACTGAAACGTATTGAAATATTAGGTGTTGGAATTAACTCTCTCTATATATATATCTCTATATATATCTACTATACTATACTATAAAATAATATATAAATTATTTTAAATAATACCTTTTTTTTATAAAACGGTGAAAACGTTTATCTTTTTTTTTCATTTATTGTTTCTCAATAATTAATATTCATATATATTTTCATGAAATTCGTAAAAAAGTAACTTCAACTTTTCAACAACAAGTAAGCTTAACTCTATCCTGATTTTATACTACTTGTCTGACCATATATGGGCCATTTACTTGTACTACTCAAGATAAAGTAAAGAATAGTTAAAGTTCTTTTCAGTGAAAAATTTCAAAACGTTGCGTTAGCGTTTTCTCAGCGAAAACTTGGGCTAGATTAAAAACAAAAGTATGGGCAGATAGCCTAAGGTTCAAAGAAGATTTTGATACAACTTAGTCATGGTTAAGTCAATGTTAAGTATAGGTTGCGTCAAGGTAACGTAAAAAATAGTTAAAGTTATTTTCAGTGAAAAATTTCAAAAGGTTGCGTTAGCGTTTTCTCAGCGAAAACTTGAGCTAGATTAAAAACAAAAGTATGGGCAGATAGCCTAAGGTTCAAAGAAGATTTTGATATGACTTAGTCATGGTTAAGTCAATGTTAAGTATGGGTTGCGTCAAGGTAACGTAAAAAATAGTTAAAGTTCTTTTCAGTGAAAAATTTCAAAAGGTTNCTTAGTCATGGTTAAGTCAAGGTTAAGTATGGGTTGCGTCAAGATAAAGTAAAAAATAGTTAAAGTTCTTTTCAGTGAAAAATTTCAAAACGTTGTGTCAGTGTTTTCTCAGCGGAAACTTGAGCTAGTATAAAAACAAAGATAAGGGCAGATAGCCTAAGGTTCAAAGAAGATTTTGATATAACTTCGTTATGGTTAAGTCAAAGTTAAGTATGGGTTGCGTCAAGATAAAGTAAAGAATAGTTAAAGTTCTTTTAAGTGAAAGTAGGAATCATTTAAATACACGATACGTGAAACTGCGATCTTAATAATACGATATTAGATTTTATTATTCAAGAAGAGAGATAATAAGAATTATATATTATTAAATATTTCATCTCGTTAAATGATAATAATAATAATAATAATAATTGAGTTAACAATTTGTAAGAAAATCTACCATCCAGTCGAGATGTAAATTTCATCTAACTTTTTCATTTGATATTTCTCGATAGAAGAAAAACAAATTAAATTTTCTCTTTAAGAATAATATCATTGATTTAATTAATTAAGCAATTTAAAGTATTGTTCGTAAAATAATTTATACACGATAGAACTATTTCTATTTTATTAAATAATTTTTTTCGTATTTTGATGTAGGGTGATTAGGAATTAGAAATCGTACAATCTTGTTAAGCAATTACTGAATACAAAGTTTGATTGTAAGATAACAAATAAGCCAAGTAAGAAAACATGTTTTGAATGTTTTTTCGATACTGACTCGGATCGAATCGAAATGACTCGACTCCGGTGGGTTATCATTGAAAACGTACCTCGCGGTATCCGCAATGCGTACCAAAATACTCGTCCAACTAGGAGTGCAACGTCCTCAGTTTTAGTACGCTAGCTTTGCCGTGTTCGAATATTTATAGTCTATCGAGAATAAGAGAAATGCGAGAAGATGAACACGAGTGTTGTCCTTCCGGGATTTTCATCATCGCATTACATGGGATACGAGAAAGGATATAATTTTTCAAGACAAATTCTACTAGAATCTGGATGTGAGCGTTAGGAACGATATATCTCGAAAACTTTTATCACGATTCGTTGAGTTTAAACTTGGTCTCGTTAAAAGCCGGGGATATTTTTTTTTTTAAAGGGAGGATCGAAAATAAAATTCAACGAAAACGTATTCGGGATGAACGTAATGCTTACCGAGAATATTATCCGCATAATAAATTTTTTTCTCTATGCAAGATAGATATTCCTTTTTTTTCCCCTTATATTACCGAATAATATGCTAGAAAACAGAACACGTATATATAATACTTTCTACGTGTAAGTAAATTATTATAAAATTCGATTGTGGATAATGACGTAGGAAAGGGCGCTCACAAGAGCCGATAGATTCCGCAAAGGGAAATGTTGCGCATTGAAACGTGTCGCTTGTCACGACAGACACGATTGGATATCGAACGAAACGAGAGAAAATGAGAAAACCATTCTGATCGGTTATTGTTAGATAGAACAAATGCGTTGCTTATCGTCCTGGAATGTTTTCCGATAATGAGGATAGCGGATATTTAATTGTATTTCCTAACTTACAAAGTCTAAATTTCAATTGAAAAGTTCTGCTGGGAGTTTCGTTCGGTCAGAAAATACTTGGAGACTCCTAAACGTTCGTTTATTGATTATTATCGATTACTGCGATAAACGTTCAACTAAATTCTACCGAAGAAGAAAATCCTTCGGGGAATAGAGGATTTTCGTGAATTCTTGAAGTTCCTCGGATATTGGGGTACGTTAGATATAATAAAATAAACGGATCGTTTGATTCTATCGTTAACGAGATTAAAGGCAATTTCCTCGTAAGAGCACGCGTGTCTTTGAATTTTATTAAACTTGGCGTTAATAATATAATTGATAAATGTTGAATATAAAAAGGTTGGCAGGTAAAGTTTTTGTTTAGGATCATCCAGTGCACCAGGGTAGCTGCGTCGTAACCAGCACCACTGCCGAGTGTTGGAGGCCGAGACAAAACAGTGTCTTCGTTGGTTCGAGCAGCGCATCCCTAGTCGCGGTCGATCAGGAGACCCCAAGACGAGCCAAGAGCGCATTCGACCTGCAGTCTCTTGTGTTGGCCGAGTGTAACGTAAGAAGTAGCTTTGAGGATGAGCCAGCTAACCCATCAGGGACGGGAACCTCTTTGTCCTTGGAGACATCGAAATTTGGTGGTCAACGGAGGACCAGCGTCTGTCATCTGTTGGATAAGCCATTGCAACAACGCGAAAGAGGGATGAGCGTGTGTCAAGTCGATCGTGGAGATTATCAAATTCTTCAGAGTAAAAGCTCTCAAAGAGATCGAGGTATGAGTATCTGTTACTTCGATAGAACGGACGTGTTGGCAAGGCCTCTTCAGAGGGACCATCGGGGCTCGAGCATTTGTCACTTCGATAGAATGGACGTACTTGCGAGACCACCTTTTCGCGACCGCGGTACAAGCGTTTCCCAATTTGACAGAATGGACGTTCTGGCCCGTCCGACTTCCTCTTATCTCGGTAAGTCCCTCCTAAGAGAGAGACGCGTCAGTGTCTGCAACTTTGGGGAGAAAAACGAGGAGGGTACGACTCGTCCCTCCTACGCTTACCTCCCTTCAAATACGCACGGCACCCAAAGGTATATGCGCTCCAGTATAAGCAATCTCGAGAAAATCGAGACCCTCGTTCGATCAACTCCCTCTCCTTCAGCCGTCTCGATTAATATCGCTCGGGATAATAAGGATCAAGATAACCAAGAGAACGGCATTGCGTATTATTTCGATCGACCCTCCTGCAGCAAAACTCCGGACGTTGTTTTAGGATATAAAGCAACTTGCGTTTAAATTTTTCATCGAAGCTTCCTCTCGAGTGATGTGCAACAATTTACAATAAAATTAATGTTTTTAATAAAATGTTCAGAATCTACCAGGAGTTGTTACCTAAAATGCAATTCCTTTGCCATTTCTTTGCCATTTTCATCGATTACTCGTTACCACAAGTAAATAGAATATTTCTGTGACTTCCTGTACGTAACAACCATCGATAATCGCTTAAATCAAAACTTGTTTCATTTAATCGAGGGTAAGCTTCGTTAAATATGCGCTCTTTGCAAAGACAGAGAGTTGACTTAAAAATTCAAATGAATAAGTACTGAAAACGGTCAAGAACTTCGTTGGACCAATGACGAATTTTTTTCGTATTAATTGTGATTCCTCTTTGTACGTAACGAAGGGATGAAAACAAAAATCAACGTGATAATTATATTACCAATGAAAACAAATGTGAAATATTTTGTATTAATATCTCTTTTATCGCACAATCGTAGTTTAGCTAACACGAAAGAAAATGTTATCATTGACTCGTCAAGAAATTTCATCTCTTAAAAACACGAATAATAATATTCTATTTCAAAATAATATCTCTCTAAAGTAGAACATTTGGATCTCTTTATAAGATTTTTGAAAACATTAGACTCCTTTTTCCATTAAATTAATTCTCTAAATTAGTCGTAGATAGAAATGTAAGATTTAGAAGGGACCGAGAGCATATCTTTCAAACGACATTCGTCGACAAGTACGTTTACTTCGAAAGGATACAAAAAGAAAAAAAAAAAAAGAAAAAAACGAATCAAAATGTAGTTTTTTATAAAAAAAAAAAAAAAAGAAAAGAAAAACCTCGTGCTCTTATTTACTTTTTTATACAACTTTGTTAAACGTAAATCGAGAATGCTCTGGCCAAAAATACGTGTTTCTCGGGAAATTGGTGAAAACTGAAAAAATGACGATTATTCGTGCTTTTCAGTCGTCGTCTTGGTTTAATTTTGATTGAAGCTTTAAAAAAAGCTATCGACCAACTAATTCTTCCTTCTTATCCTTTTATTTCCTTTTTCCTTTTTCTTTCCAAGTAGACGTAAATATAGTTGGATCATTTAGACCATCTAAATTCATAGAAATGATTCTATTTTTCGAAGATATTCTTCCTCTCTCTTTCTCTCTCTCTCTCTTCCCTTTGAAATTATTCGTAGATAAAAAGGCAAACATAGAGCATAGAGACTTGAAAAAATGCTCTTTGATACGAGTAAAATAATTCTGTTGAAAATAATCTCTACGAGATTTGATTCGTGCAACAAGTACATACAATTAAAGAATTAATCTATTTATCGAGAATTTGATAAACGTCGTTCAACGATACATGGGTCGTTTCTTGGAATAATTAATGTCAATCGTTAAATAATAGATTTATTCTTCAGAAGTACTTATATTCGCTTGCTTGCCTTTCCTCGAATTCAAATCTAAAATATAAAGTATGTACTTCATACCTGTCTATCCAACGTCGCATATATCCAAAGAGGCTGCATATTTTTATTCATTCGAAGGAACAATAGAATAAAATCTATTACGTATAAATACGTATGCATAAATACGTACATATACTTATATATAGTAGAATAAGTGTCAAGATTCTTTGAGAATATATATATACGAGTATATACCATTTATAGATTTGTGTCACCAATGAGAAAATAGCAACATTAATTCTGCAAATATAAATATATATCTAGAAACTTCATATATCATTAATATATATATATATATATAATAATAATATATATATTAAATATTTATATAATATATTAATTATATAAAATATTAATTTATATATCAAATATATAATATTAAATATATATATATTATATAAATGCGTGTTTAATTGATATTAATTGTTTTCCAACTAATATTAGAAAATCGTTTATGTTTTTTTTTACCAGTCTATTGAAAATTGTCTCAATCCTATTATTTTTCGTTATTTTTATAAAAGAATAGAACGTACCGAGGAAAATTTGATATCAAGCGTTCTTAAAGGGGAACATAGCTGAGCTTTTACAGAATGAATTATTCTTTTTACTAAAGAAGATTAATGAAATATATACGAAATGGAAATATCTTTTCGTTCATATCAAGTAATCTGTTCTCAAGCGCGTTATATAAAAATCTTATTAATTTATACTTCATTTATAAGACTTTTTTTCTTGTGTTATTTCAATTTAGATTCCTGTATCTCCGTGATTCTGCAGGATACAACTACTGCTACGTAAGATTTTGTATACTATCAAATTCATAGGAACGTTTGTAGATAAATGTAGATATTTCGAATCATTTTTAACGTACAAAAGAAAACTTTAAAGAAAATATTCTTCGTGTGTTCTTCAACAAGTAATCTTAGGAAGAAGAATACTTGAAAATAATATTTTGAGAGAAGTAATATTTCACGTCGGATCAAAATCAATTTCAAAAAAGATATTTGTAATTACGAATTCATTGAAATTGATTTCATTCGTTTTGCGTGATCATCGCAAGACAGAGGGACCTTTTATATAGTCGAGACCAAAGGAAGCATGTTTTACGTATTTCAAATAGACATTATAATATGCTTCGTTATTTTATTTTCTTCCGAAATGAACAATTTTTCAGTTAAATGAGATAATTAATTATACCTACGAATAATTCTTTTAACGACGACTGAAATAAAGCAAAATAGTCAAATAAGTAAAATTACAAGTAGAGAAAGATTTTTATTTTTAATTAGTCGAATTATATATAATTAAATATATTTATCTATTAGTCTTAAGTTATTATAATTTAACTTTTTAAACTTATTATACTTTAACGTTTATTGTATAGATCTCGAAATAAAACGATCGAACAAAATCAAAATGAATCTAGTAGCTCGTAATATCGATTTTTCATTCTAACGAGGGACGACTCTTTATTAACTATGAGCACGTTTTAAAAATGATTACTATGTTAAAAGTAGTCTCGTAAACGTATCAAAATAAATACTTAAACACATTACACGGAACGAGGCCAATGTCGTTTCCCTCGTTCTAATATGTCATGAAAATCTTGTTAATTATTCGTCGATTTACGTTGTTAGGTGGAATATTAATTAAGCTACGGTATATTGACCATAGTATCAAAAACAAAAAAAGGTAACATAGACTGTCGATATGAGAAACTATTGGATATTTCTCTAATATTATAAATTATTTATAGTTCTCCTATAAATAAATTCAAATTTGTGAATAAAACAGCAGTGAATTTTATTTGTCATTACCCATGAAAATATTTTTCAGCGTAGAGATAGTTCAAATACCAGAGTCTTTCTAAACTTGGCTTTGGAATTGTTGGAATTGTTGGCTTTGGTTGAAAAATGTGAAATTCGGTTGAATAATTTGGACAATTGTTTTCTTGGCTGAGAGGGAAAGTAAAAGCATGCCAAGATCAAAGAACCGCATATCGAGCTATCTGCTAACGTTGAGCTTACCACTAAAGGACTCTAATATCCCACAAGGTTAATGTTACCACGCGGTACAACTTAAGAGTCTCCACTTTCTTTACCATTCTATCTGAGATAAGCTCGAAACCGAGAAGAACAGACTTATTCTTACGAGTTAGCCTTCAATCCAGAGATACCAGAAAGGGTAGGAAAGAGGATAAACGTTTTCTAACGAACACAGTTAACTTTGTTAAATTGAAATTTTCATTATTATTATTATTAATAGAAACGGTTTTTTTTTATATATATAAATATAAAGAAATGATAATTACAAAAATGGAATTTCATCTATTAGGTTGTCAAGTATGAATTGGAGCACAAAATATACATAATTGAATTGTAATTTGTTCCATTTCATACTTGACATCCTAAAAACTTCTTTTACTTTTTATACTTTTTATATATTTTATCTAAAATAGAAGATAACTAGATAGCAAGAGAATTAAACGAGCTTTTATCTATCTTTTTTTTTTTTTACTTTACTTTTGCGATACCCTACGAAAACGTTTTCGCAAATGCTTTTGATTGTTTAATCAAATTGAGAAAGAAGGAGAGAGAGAGAGAGAAAGCAAGATCTACTCGATAAGCTCGTTCAAAGTTCCTTGCTCCGTGTCATTCTACTCGACAACTTACGTAGATATTCTGAGAAAATTGAGGGAATTCGCTTGGGAGCGGAATAACCGAGAGGTTTTTCTTTTACGGTAATATTATGGAAAAGATAGATAATAGCAAAGACGAAAATGATAAAAAAAAAATTAGAAGCACGGTAAGATTGCAGCAAGGAATTTTGATATTTCTCCTGTTTTATCGTTTATCGAAATTGAATCAATAAATCTATAATATACGGTTCATTTAGTTGTGTTTAGTACCACTCGGCATTAGGAATTCTAATGTACGAGGTGTGATCAAAAAGTAAGATAACATGTTAGAATTTCGTAGGACACCTAGAATCGATTTTCAATTTCTATTTTTTCTTACGTTGGTACACTCATTCTGAATATATGTTCACAGTTTCAACCATATAGCATTTTTAGTTTGTTTGTGAGAAGCATAAAGATTAGAAGTGTTTTGTATGTTCGGCAATTTTTTGATGTCGATAAAAAATGGATCAAAGAATTTGCATGAAATTTTGTCTAAAAAATGGAATTAAGTGTTCGAACACACTTGAAATGTTGACAGTGGTATATTGCGAGTGTACTCTGAGTAAAAAAAAATGTTTATAAGTAGTACGAGTTCTTCTAAGAAGACCAAGAAGAAGTTAATGACGAACCTCGCTCTGGACGTTATCAGCGCGTTAAAAACTGATGAAAACGTTGAAGAAATGAAGAAAATAGTATCGGAGAATCGTCGAATCACTATTAGAGAAGTTGTCGATGATATTGGCATCTCGTTTGGTTTGTGGTAAGCAACGAAAACGAAAATCGACTGTAAGTATCTCGCGAAATTGAAACAAGTCACCTTACTTTTTGATTACATCTCGTATATCTGCACGTGGCATAAGTTTGCCGCGACCCACATCGCGCGTAACACGTTGATTTTATAATAGCTTAATCGAATTATATTTTATTATCACTTAAGGACATTGAAAGGAGCATTCTGTTAAACTTTGACGATAAGGGCTTTCATTTCCATCCAGAATCCTTTTAACTCGATACTCGCGTTTAATAAACTCGCGATGATTGTTCAGGATAATAACGTAATAAATGATATTAAAGATATATATATATAAGAACGACACGATTTAAAGTCTTGATTTTGGTAGTAAATTATTATAATTCCTTCGAATGAAATGTTATGGAGATAGAACAGATAAAATGATCTCCCTTTAAAGACCATTAAGTACAATTCTATCCAAGGTCATAAAAAAATGTACCTTGACATACTTTTGCGTTTAAATTAGTCCGGAGGTGAAAGACACTGTCAGTCATCATCCTTTAAGCTCACATACATTCCCATTGGACAGCTAAGTTTTATCTTCAAAATAATATACCACGTTCGCGTATTTATTTAAGTCCTTTTAAAATAATTTTTGTTTAAATCCCTTAAGAGAATTTTTTTTTACCCAACCAACTATCGTAAAATATCGAAAAATCCTTCACGACGTTTTTACTCAGACTCAAGGATATTATTATTGAGTAAAAAACACGAGTATGCCTCGAAGGCGAGAAAAAAAAGCAGAGGGAGGGTTTTAAAAGAAGGAGAATAAGAAAAAGAAAGATAAGAAAATCCCATTCTTCGATTTAGTGTCTTTGTCTCTCTCTCGAGAGAGAGTAAGTACATTATTTTTTATCTCTCACCTTTTGGACTTTTTGTCTAGTTGGTGAAATGGGAAAAAAGGAGTCGCCCACCCCCGATTAGTTGAAAACTTTATTATACTTGAAAACAAAGATTCGAAGAAGAGGAAAGTCACGATGTAAGGTTCTTTTGAATTTCTTATGCACGTTGCGACCGAAGACACGGTGTTATAAACAAAATTAGAACGATTTAACGTGAAAAGAATTTTGAAAAAACTTTTAGAAATCTCTCTTTTTTTCTTACGTTGATTGGATCGATTACGTTTATTGGATTGACCGTGTAACGTGCGGTAATATTCAAACAAAAAAATCCTAACAAAAATATACTTATTGAATAAATTTGGAAGAACGAAGAGAATATTTGACAGAATACTAGGGCTAATATCGACACGTAAAACAATACAAATAATTATGATACCGTAAGCGAAAGAATTCCAATTGAATATTGCATAGAATATTTAACGGAATATAAGAAAAGATCAGGGTGTACTATGACAAGATGATAGAACAGTTCTATTCGTTTTCAAAGCTATAATCGAAAATGGATTAACAATTCATGTTAATAGATTCGATTACTCGAACAAGTCTGTGCGGTACATGGAAGACGTATACAAATAATCGAACTGACTAAATCTATAACAGAATAAAGCTTTCAAACAAATCCAATACTAGGATCAAAAGGTTTTTTTTTTCCCCATTGAAAATAATGAAATGTGTCTTGTGATTATTGGTTTTCCAAATAGTTTGACTCGATGTAAGGTGCCAGCCAGAAAATTCTATCAGATCTATGAATTTGTAAAGAAAATAAAAACTATGACAGATGTATTAAATTTCTAATTATATTGGTAAAAACAAAAATTGGAAAGACTGTAGAAGAAATAGTCAGAAAAGAAAGAAATTGAGAGGTTCTTGCTAATGGTTTTGGGTAGTTTATTTCGATCGAAGGGTGTTTTTGGAGGTGGTAGGTGAAGGATCGACTTATAAGAAAAAAAAAAAAATACAATCCTTCGAGATTGGTTCGATTCGAAGGGGAAGAAAACTTACGGTCGTATTCTCTTCTTAAAAGGTCAGGATCAATCTCGTGAAAACGAAAGAATTTAATAATTTCGTCGAGAGACAATAAAATAAGAAGGTTTATTTGCAGTTAACTTTAACGATCATTTCCAGTAAGTTAAGCTTCGTCTTTAAATTCAACGAAAATCCGAATGCACTTTATGTTAAAGCCTTCAACGATATCATTCGTCTGTACTCCAATTTATAACACGATTATTTAAAAATAAAAAAATCCAAAATATCGAAGACAGCCACAAGGACTGCTGATAGAAGTGAAAACTTCAAACTGTGTTTGGAATATTCAAACTGATTGTAATATTAAATAATTAAAATTAAAAACGTCAACACGTTGTATATACTCGATTGTATGTGTGTGTGTGTGTTATATGAAAATTTCATGACTTATATAAAAGAAAGTTCTGCAATATTTCACACATTCTCACATTTTTTCAGATTACACACACATACAATCGAGTATATACAATGTATTGGTGTGTATATTATCAAATAGAGTATTTTTGAACCGCTTGATATAACTACATTAACAAACCACAATTTATTAGATTTTGTTTCTATTAAATTTACATTAGCATGTTACTAACACGAAACCCATAAGATTTTCCTTACCCATAAATTATCTAACGCGGTTAAAAAAGTTTTCACTTCAAAAAAAACAACATTATTATCAACTACAAAATTCCACGTTATTATTTTATTGTAAGAGATAGAAAAAAATAAGAAAATTCTAACATCTTCTCTAAGCTGTTTTCCTATTTTTAAACCCGTCCTTGCTAAGTAGTGCATTAAACAAATCTATTTGCTATATGGCTTGGTAATAACACTTGTAATGTCATCGATAATACCTTCATTATTGTTATTATTATTATTAATTTTCCCTGATTGATACTCCCGAGGTTGCTTGCCAGTGGTGAAATTTAATCAGTTCGCCCTTAAATACGTAATAAGCGTACATGTATATATATGTACACACATATATATATATATTGTACTAACGTAAAACGCAAACCGAAGCCTTAACCATGCAGTGGATGGAATTAATTTCTCAATATAGGAATGAAATAGACCTTGGAATAGAGAATAAAAGGGTTGTATTTCGACAATACGTTATCGCTTGTAGCGTACATTAAAAATCGCGATACGATTTGCCTTCTATTATATTCAATAAAGATTTTCCTTTGATCGTTTCGTGAAAAAGAAAAACTCACAAAGCAAGATAGCTTTTATAAATAATTAAACTCCTTGGGGAAACTCCTTCTCAACGCCTTTGCATATTAATGGATTTAATCCGTAAAATAATAAAATAAATAAATATCGGGCAAATAAATCTCTAAAGTACTCCTCGTTAATGTAAGAATAATATCTTTTCTCTTCTTTATTTTTCCTCGTGTTTTTCCTTTCTTTCAAGCAGGATACACTAAGGTTTCCTTTCGTTTCGTCCAAGTGCCATTTTCGATAAGTACTTTGTCGCAAGAACGAAGGAACACGGAGGAAGAAAAGGATTACGACAGTCTTTTCCATTTTCTTCCATCAACAACACGCAAGAAGAGAGAAAGAGAAAGAGAGAGATAAAAAGATTTTACCTTACCCTACCCGATTTATTATCTTCTCACATAAGTTTCTTTCTTTTTCTTGCTGAATTTATATATTTCATATTTTTTCTTTTACATCATTTAACTAATTAATATACAGTATTAAGAGAAAGTAATGGGGCAGAATAGATTGTATATAAAAATAAGAATATTCTATATAATAATATAGAATAAATTGTATTTTAATAATGGTCAACTTACATTCAGATATACTTTGTCCTTATATCCATTAGTACAAATATCCATATCCATAAGTGCAGGTATCCATATATGCACATATCACTTTTTAGCACTACACACACTCGGACACATATGCATATCACTTGCATAGGAAGAAAACACGCACACACGTATACGCGACGCGAAATAAATGTCACTTTACTTATATCCTTGTTATTCCTTCAGACGCTCGAAGAAGACTAACGATTATTATGAAAAATAGTTACGAATACAATCGACAATTACCGAACATACACGAAGGTTAAATACAAATTTAACAAAGAAATAATAACGTTGGGTTATAGACACCTGCTGAGAAGTGACGGAGAGAGACGAACGTAAACAAAACATTGAACGCTTGACTAAGCAGGTAATTAAGGAATGTTTTCTTCTGTGTATTTCATATTTAACGAATTATGCTTAACGTATTCAGCTTCTGTTATTTTTTTCTCACTTTTCTTTTTCTCTTTGAAATGCTTTCACATTTTCGCTTGGAAACACGCTCTACTAAAGCACGCTCTAAAGCACGCTCAAGTCATCTTTCTCTGGATGGATCGTAAAATGGTTCGAAAAATGGTTCGAAAAAGTGGCGAAAACACTTCTCTTCTGTAAAATCGGGCAAGCTAACAAGAAGTAAGGAAACGTCGACTCGTCTTTTTAATTTTTCTTTACACGTATGCATTCTATAGTATATAACATTATTATTCGGATACACCAAGCTTTTCGCTTTTATTCGATCAAAATATTTCTCTTGCTCGTCGAGCTGAGCTCATTTATCAGAGGGTTGTCCCATTCTCATCCTCGAAACCCTTCACGACCATCGAGCAAAATATTTCTTACGCATTGTCATACGCATACATTGGTCGAGTCATATGATGGATGATGGGCTTCTCCGACCCTCTTCCAAATCTTCCCTCTCAACCTTCTCTGAATCTTGTAGTTATCCAAATAATTGCTACAAAATTGTCGACTACAGATCTTCATCTCTCTTTTGGTTCTTTTCGTATCGGTGTTAGCACATTAATAACTGTTACCTCGTATCGTCGTATTAAATATTAAATCAAACGTATTTATATTCTAACAATAATAAGTGAAATTGCCATTCAAGAATCTATTTTACAGAATCACTTTCCTATTCGTAAAATGATAAAGAAGGAATTTCTTTTTTTACTTTTTCCAACAATAAGTTAATACATTTCTCTCGGAGATGAAATAACTCGCGAAAAGAGAATTAGTTATTTCTTTGTAACAGTTATTGGCACGTTGCCATAACGTTTGCAAAACAATGGTTGCGTACAAAGCGGAACTAACGCGAGAGATGAAAAATAAAATTCCTATAGAGTGATCAGCGTGTACGATCAAATCATCTAAATCTCTATTGAATGTGAACAAAAGTCTAACTGTATATCAATCTATGTATCTATAGTTACGACTATACCGATCGCAGGAAGTGAATTTTTCAAAAGTAATCGAGTTAATCAAGATTGTGTGGGCTTTTTTATATCGAAAAATGAATATTTATTTAAATTTTGAATGAAATAATTGGCGTATTCATATTTCTCTATCGATACCCCTATATAGGAAAAAGGTGAATTTTTAACGGAATTTCAAAACAATTTCATTTATTCAATCGAGTAATTCGAAGTTTTAATTAAATTTTGTATCGATCGTCCACCGAAATTTATTCGTTGTCGCCGTAGGTATCGGGCAAGTATCTTTCTTTTTTCAACGAGTATCGATGAAAAATAATAACTGAATTGTAATCTTATAAAAGTCCTTTTTTCGAATGATGTACCCTACTATGGACTATATTTTTGTGCACGGTTTTAAAGCAACTCTTGGAAGAAGAGAACCGTGGAACGTGCTGCATCGGTTGGAATAACCAACCAAGCGATTTTGACAAAACGTTCATTTTTCCAAACGAACCGAGAGAAATGTCAAACGAGGGTATTCCATGGATTTGTTCCTATCCATCCTTTCTCTCTCTCTCTCTCTCTCTCTCTCTCTCTCTCTCTCTTTCTCTTTCCCGCGAACTACTTGCGCGATGTCTCTTTGCGCGAAAATCGATGCAGCAAACAACGCGTTGAAAGAAAGCGTATCGAGAAACTTTTATCCGTATCGTTGAATCGTGAAATGAGATATATGAAAATGTTGTTCCTAGCATATACTTTAGATACGCAATACCTTTGAAAAAAAAGAAAAATTCAACTATAATAGCGTCGTTACCGTCGGTATCCGTAACAAGCCAGTCAGATGTAATCGGTCAAGTTGAGCCGTCATCCTTGTCGTCTAGTTACCCGAATATCGGGTCAAGGTTATCAGGCTCTAATGGATCAACCGGTCCAACGGCAGTCGTGGTCACCGTGATTCTTGATAGCCAGCAAAGGCGACACGTTGAATCAATGGCTATCATCTCGGAAATGGGCGTTCGCCCATGCCCCTGACGCAACCCTGACAAACAAATCAAGGACGATAACGTTCCATCCTATTTTTTTTTATTTTTTATTTCATTGTTTAAAACACACGTGCGATCGAACATTTAATCGTGTTATTAAATATTAGACTGTCAAATATGAAACGGAGCAAATATCTCAATTCAATTATATGCAATTCTTTTCCTCAGTTTTCATACTTGACAAACTAATAATATCTATCGTAAAAAATAGATCGAACATTGGTAGAATCTAACTATTTTTCAGCATTAAATCCTATAACGTAAGGTATATTATTCTGAAACCACAGAGAAATGATATTCTTATCGAATTTATACGAGTACCACTAGATTTGCGTTCTGCTTTCGGAACGATGCGAATGTGCAAATGTGCAAATGTTAGTTAGACAGAGAAAGAGAGATAGAGAAAGAGAGAGAGGGAGGGAGGGAGGGAGGGAGAGAGAGAAAACAAGGTCCGGACAATAATTACGTGTGCTTTACGATCGTAAATTATACCGAGTCCGTAATATAACAGAGGAAACGTCATATGTGCATATATACATATATAAATGAAACTAAAGCATTGTTTCGCGTAAATTGCAATCGCAAACAATAAAGAGGTACAAAATCGGCTCGATAAAGATTTCTATTCACGACAAGATTTATTCGCGAAGGTCAACGAGCTAAGATCTTTGATAGCAATTGATAGCGATTGACGCGTGTAAACGGTGTAAGTGTAAAAGAGACACGAGAATCGTTCGAGAAAGGGACCTTAATCAAAGTGAGCGGTTTATAAGAGGGCGCACGACAAATGTTTCACTCACAGTTCATCGAAGCGTCTGGCGGGAGTCAAAGCAAACGGAATTTCAACAAACGTCATTTTAACTTCGTTACCTTTCCACTTTATTCAGTTTATTATTTTCTATTAATTTTAAATACGAGTTGTCGTCGGGCGTCATTAAAATCGAAAGAAAGTTTGATAGTTGAATGAATGGGTTGAATGATTTACTAAACAACCGTACTTATTCAAAGAAATTCATACAATTTCTTATCTTATCGTAAATACTATAATCCTATTGGTATAAATATATACTTAATCGTATTGTATACTTTTCCCTTCGAGTAGATTTCATTAAAGCGACACATCGCGGATATAGGAGAAATCGCTATTTAAGCGAGTCATTGATAGAAAACTATGATTTTTCTTTCATAATCATTAATTACGTTCGTTGTATAACGAACGTAAAAGGCAGAAAAAGGCGTGATCGGTCAGTCGCGAATGGAACGTCAACGAAAAGAAATTCAAAATGTTCGAACATCGACTTTGATAGCGAAAAGAAAAAGTTATTCTGGAAATCTAAGGAATTTGTATTAATAAGTAAACTGATTGGAAGGAAAATTCAATAATTCTCTTAATCACGATGGTGCTCGATACGAGGTAATTATTGTGCGAGAGGGAGATTACAAATGAGATGAGTTCTAGTCTTATAAATAATCTCGTTCGATTCCTAGTGAGGAAAACCGATCCATGTTGCAGTATAACTCGACTAGGTATACAAAAGTTATCAAAACTAAGGATGTCTTCGAAGATATTGAAAACAACAACAGTAACACCAACTTGGACGATCTGTACGAGGTGAAAAATGTCATAAATCGATATTCGTCTAATCGGAAAGCTATTTTTGCCCAGGTAAAACTTGTTGATTTGAAATCTGGTAATTATTTGATTCGATCAATCGACGAGATTATTTTCCTTATTATTACAGTGTTTGGTAGCTGGGGCAGTTTTGTTATTGGCAGCTGGTGCCGGTATGCCCATTGGTTACAGTGCTGTACTTTTGCCACAATTATCCGTCAAAAATACAACCATGTACGTGGATCGTGAACTTGGATCGTGGATAGGCAAGTAATCTCGTTGTTCCTACAGATCGAAAATAGAAAGTTTTAGCGCATTTGCATATTCAGGTATAATCTTAAACGTGACTTCTATTCTCGATCGAAGGCATCGTACTAACTCTACAAGTTGAACCATGACCTACTCGCGAGTAGTTGTTTTTTTACGGGAATAATGAAGTATAGGCAGCAATCATTTATCATCGACGATTAGTTTTGTCGTTGTCAAACGCGAAAAGATCATCCCCTTTTTTTGATCACCGGATGCTACTCGTAACGATACCAGAATTATTCTAACAAAAAAATCCAATTTAGTTAATATTCAATCTTATTCGGAGTACTCTCGAAAGAACACTCGCATCTCTAAAAAAAAAAAAAGGAAATGTAAAAGGATCGATTCGGAGAATATTTCTTGAATTTCATTAAATTAAATTAGAAAGTATCTTTTCGCGGCTAAAAGGATTACGATATAGAAGATAGGTGAGCTAACAGATTGCATTCCTCGCGAGAAAATTAGGACACTGCGGATGAGAAAGGAATTGAAAGCTTTTTTCCTTTTGTTGTATTCTCCTCTATGCTTCCATAAAGGATTTAATGTTTGTTTTAATGTTTCGTTTATCCAATGATTACAAGCAATCATTTCTAATCGTAAGATGGAAAAAATTGTCCACAGCATCGGTCCATAGTTTGGCAACTCCGATAGGATCGCTTCTCTCGGGTCCATTTCTCGACACATTAGGCAGACGAGGATGCTTGCAATTATCCGCAGTGCCACTTTGCCTCGGCTGGATAGTAATGGGTTTCGCGAAAAACATTCCTAGTTTATTCGTCGGTCGAATCGTCTCTGGTTTCGCAGTCGGATTTATGGCTGTGCCGAGTCAGGTAAACGATATTAATACAATATTTCATAAAATGATATTTTTCTAGAAATTCGTCTACTTTTATAGCTGAATAAATTTGATCCTATTAATAGGTACTCGTAGGAGAGACCGCAGATCCAGGACTCCGTGGAATTTTAGTTGGGAGTGCTTTTGCGGCCTATAGTTTCGGGATACTTTTGATTTACGCTTTCGGTGCATCCTTCGAATGGAACATCGTTGCTTTTTGCGGCACCGTTCTACCCTTTCTTGCCTTTATCTCGTTTTCTTTTATACCAGAAAGTCCCGCTTGGTTGATTAGACAAGGAAAGATCGAAAAAGCGAGAAACGCTTTATTGTGGTTGAGAGGAGGCGATATAAAACAGGTACGATTCGAACTTTTATTATTTAGAAGTAAACAACGCTGATGTTTCGTGGTTCCTTCAGATGAACACGGAAATAGGTATATTGGAAGCCAGAGCAAAGCTTGACGCTGGACAGAAATCATTAATAACGTCATTCGGTCAACGAGTCTCCTCGATGTTGGCCACTTTCGTTAGCCCAAACGTGTTTAAGCCTTTGTCCATCATTAACATCTTCAACGCTTTGCAAATAAGTAGCGGAACGTACGTAATAGTCTTCTACGCGGTCGATCTCGTCCGAGACATCGGTGAGTTGCGTACTTGCGTTATATCTCTAACTTTATATATATATATATTTCTATTTATTTCTATTTATTTCTATTTATTTAATATTTTGTCGTTTTTCTATCGTCATACAGGTGGCAAGAATATAGATAGTTATTTAGCTGCCATAATAACGGCATTGACAAGATTCTTTTTCTGTCTGCTAGCTTGTATCTTGCTTCTTAAAATTGGCAGACGAAGTCTCGGTATTTTTTCAGCGATAGGTATGAGCCTTGCTTCGCTCATACTTGTGACTTATACTTTGGTAAAGGAAGAAGAATCCGATATGGATGTAAGTCCTTTTATTTTACGATTCTATAGGATCTCTTGGATAGATTCCGAATTGACGTATTTT
The DNA here is from genome assembly GCA_023678845.1 of Mischocyttarus mexicanus. Lineage (NCBI taxonomy): Eukaryota > Metazoa > Arthropoda > Insecta > Hymenoptera > Vespidae > Mischocyttarus > Mischocyttarus mexicanus. The sequence continues at coordinate 953,577 of JACGTP010000023.1, read as the reverse complement.
ATCTTTTAGGCATACGTTCTTGGTATATGTTTATTCGCTTACGTTGGTACCAATACCGTAGGTTTGTTTACGCTCCCGGGTTTGATGGTCGGCGAATTGTTACCCCAAAAGGCTCGAGGTATCGCCGGTGGTTTCAATTTCTTTATTTTCAACTTTCTACTATTCCTTACAACGAAATTTTTCCCAACGGTATTTATACTTTAGACTAATTTTAAATTGTTGCTTATATTTAAGATATAACAACGTTCTATTATATTGAATTGTAGTTAAACAATGCAGTAGGTATAACCGGTGCCTTTACTATTTTCGGCATATTTGCGTTTATCGAAGCAATTTTTGTCTACGTTGCCTTACCAGAGACAAAGAATCGTACGTTAGAAGAAATCGAAGATTACTTTCAGGTAAAAACCAAAAACACGTAGCTACTCGAAATTAAATCTCATTGCGAGGTATTATTAATTATATTTTTTGTTTTCAGCAAAGTAATTTACTATGGATAACCAGGTCGAAGGAACAAAAACAAAATAATGAAATTATCGCGAGGCACTCTTAATATTTTCTCGCTGTCTCGCAGTCGTCTGTAAATAAACGCATTTATTAATTTATGTCAATATCGGATTATCTTACTTTTGAGATTAATTCATATATTTTGATAATTGTATTAATAACGTAAGTTGTATAAAAGATACCATTAAGTTGCATAATGGTATTCAAAATATTATATGGTCTTTGTCGAACATTGAACTCATTGAATGAATAATAAAACAGAAGAATACTTCTTTTTTTTTACAGATTTCACTTTTATTTATCGGTTCATTTGCACAGATATGTTGAATAACAATGTTTACTTCTTCTAGAAGATAAATATAACAATTTTCTATTCCGTTTAATGAAACTTCGTTTCGTATTAGATAAACCCTGTGTACACCCATCTTCTGAACAATATGTTGTAGTTATAAATATAACTGTCGCATTGGATGTAACATTTTTGTACGATAAATGACAACTTAAATAGATTCATTATTTATTATTATAACTGTTAAAAAAAAAAAAAAAAAATAAGAACAAAAATGGTAGAATACGTTTGATCTACGCAATGAAGCTCTTTCTAAGAATACGTAACGTGAAATACATCGTTATATTACGTAAACTGATCTCACTTCAATGTATTTAACAAATGAACTTAGTAATATGACGCATAGTATATAGTTTCCTTTTTAAGCATGTGGATTACGGAATTTTTCTCCAGCAAATTTGGCACTTGCTCCAAGTTCTTCCTCTATACGAAGGATTTGATTATACTTGGCTAAACGTTCAGAACGACATGGTGCGCCAGTTTTAATTTGACCGGTCGACAAACCAACGACCAAATCAGCGATGAACGTATCTTCCGTTTCTCCGGAACGATGAGACACCATAGTACCCCATCCATTTTCTTTACCATATTTGTGAGCAGCAATCGATTCGGTAACCGAACCAATTTGGTTGACTTTTAACAAAAGACAATTGCAAGCCTTCTTCTCAATCGCCGTCTTGATTCTGGAATATACGAAATAAGACGTATGAAATATAAGATTCGAAATAGATTTCTTACTTTCTCGTTTACCTGGTTGGGTTTGTCACAGTGAGATCATCTCCTACTATCTGAATCGGGGTAGCAGCTGTTAAGGATGCCCATGATTCCCAAGCATCTTGATCGAACGGATCTTCGATCGATACGATTGGATAATTTTTCACGAAATCCAAATATAAGTTTTGAAGTTCTTCTGGCTTCAAATACGCGTTAGGGTCGGACTTTTCGTTCTTGAAATCTAAATCGTATTTTCCGTTTGTGTAGAATTCGGAAGCAGCCACGTCCATACCAATCTTTATTTTTCCTTCATATCCGGCAGTCTAAGAATTTACGAATTATCATCGTTTTAACAATTGATGAAAGATTTGACAAATAATTCCAATCAAAGTATTTCGAATTCTTACTTTGATGGCATCTATGATCAAATTCAAAGCTTCTTTATTTTCCAAAATATTCGGAGCGAAACCACCCTCGTCGCCAACAGCTGTAGCATCCAAACCAAACTTCTTTTTAATTCCTGCTTTAAGATGGTGGTATACCTCGCTGCCCATTTTCATAGCTTCGGTGAAGCTAGAAGCACCGGTTGGTAAGATCATAAATTCCTGCATGGCTAATTTGTTGCCAGCATGAGATCCACCATTGATTACATTGAAGGCAGGAACCGGTAAGATGATATCATTGTTTCCAGCCAATTCTGCGATATACCTAGACTCGAAGAATACAAAGATATCATTGATTGCTGGCTTTAATATCCTGTATTGCATATATACGGTTTTTTATTGACGTACTTGTACAGTGGAATTCCTTTTTTAGCAGCACCTGCTTTACAAACAGCCAGTGAAACACCCAAAATTGCATTGGCACCAAGTTTAGATTTGTTCGGAGTTCCGTCTAATTTAAGAAGGAAATTGTCAATTTCGGTTTGTTGAGTAATTTCCAAGTTGGCCTAGAAAAGTATTTCAATAGTTATTGTTGCATATATATGCATATACTTATCAAAATTGTTTTGCAAAAGCTTTATACCTTCAATAATTCGGGAGCAATAATAGTGTTAATGTTATCCACAGCTTTGAATACTGATTTTCCATGATATTTCGATTTATCATTGTCTCGAAGCTCTAAAGCTTCATGAATCCCCGTTGACGCACCGGACGGTACTGCAGCTCGGAAAAGACCACATTCTGTGACTAAGTCAACCTGAAAATGAATATAAAATAACGTTGTAACGACACTTAACTAGATGAAATAATAAATAACAAATAATGCATTTTTACCTCTACAGTTGGATTGCCACGAGAGTCAAAAATCTGACGAGCCTTGATACTTTTAATTGCCATATCGTTGATTATATTGCAGTTCAAAAATGAAGATCTAAAAATAACATTGACATGATTACAACTACGACTGATACATCAATTAAAAGTTCATTTATATTTTAATATTTCTATTATTGTATTGCAAGGGCATCGAAGAAAATATATCTACGATTTAAATGATGAATATTATTAAGGAGTAAGATTAAGATGCTCGAGATTTTACTTTGTCAGAAGATGCACACGCCTTTGAATAACTTTTAACCTTGACAAGGTCAACGCTAAGAGGACCCACTTAAGTGCATCTATAGGTGAATCTATGAAAGAGACCAGTCAACATCTTGCCTTTTTTCTAAATATCTAGACACTAGAAATAAATCACGACGCGAGATAAATAAATAACCCAAGGATTTCTTATTTGCGTATTGAAAATGACCGGTACGCCAAAAAACCTTATTCGACATTATGTTAATTGATCGTTTAAGTCTACTCTTACTGCAGTTAAATCCGATCATGGTGACGATTAAATTAAATGAAATTGGATTAAATGAAAGAAGATATTTATGAAAAAGTAATAAATATCAAATGACACTTATGCAATGAACGTAAAGATATCCGCTCGCTTACCAAACGCCAACGATCTACTTGGACAGTTAGAAGCAGAATGAAGTAACAGACTATCGATATTATCCTCTCTTATTTCGAATCGACTTTTATCGATTGCCAACTAACTAAGATTTTCTTTACGAAATACATAGGGTCAAACAAAATATTGATTTATTCTTAATAATTATATTTTATTATTGCGATATATTGTTAATGTCTTATTTCAATATTATTCAAATAGATTTTATAAGAAAAATCAAACAACCTTTACCTGTTTTTCAAAATTAAAAAACAAAATCCTAGTAAATTTATTTTTTAACGCATTCATATTTTTTTTCTTATCTTTTCTATTATATTATTATTAATAATATACGCGTGTAGAAAATGAAAAAAAAAAAGATATTTTTAATATAAAATAAAGTTAAGCATCTCCTTCATACTCATTGGTTCTCCCTTTTAATTTCTTTTATCGTGATTGGTTAACATTGGATACGTTTGGGTATACACCTAGGGACATTTTGAAAATTGGTATTGATCAAAGATAAAAACTTCTTATCCCGAATCTTCCTATATAACAAAATGTAGATATTATTTACGAAGTAGTAATGATAAAAAATTTTTAATCTTATCTGATAAAAACATTTTTATTGTTGGAATAATATATAATTATATAGTTATAGTTATATATAGTCTAGTTATGTGTTATGACTGTGTAAAGCGCGCGCATATATGTTTGTCACTAGAAGTCTACAGATAGTTTCATTACCTATGTGTAGTTAGTTCCTTTAAATCATTTGGTAGGATGAGATATTTAACTCATAATAAAAAAAAATATATATTTACTAAAACACGACCACGTGTTTCTTTAATTAATAAATATCAACAGTTATAACGTATTTAATATTTAAATAGACTTTATTCGAATTAACAATGAATTCCATTCTAACGGAAGAAGAAGAAAAAATCTTTTATTTATTGAGGCTAGAAAATTGTTGTTTAAGATGTTGTTTACGTTTCACCGGATGCAAGAATGCTAAGTATTATAAAGATCTGGATGAATTGAAAAATCTTGTATGTTACTTATTTCTTATCTCATAGATAAATAACTTTCTGAATATATGCCATTTATTATATATGATTTACTAGGTACAATCTCCAGAAGCAAAAAAAGTATGCGTTGTAGAAAAGGTTATTCCTTGTATTGCTTGCTTAGGTATTCTTCAACCTAATGTAGAAGAAAATGTAATAGAAAGAGTAAGTCAAGGGTAAATATTTACCGTTTATTATTTTTACATTGCGAATAAAAGTATTTGAAATGTTAAATAGCATTAACGTGTTAAGAATGCATATAAAAATACATATTATTTTCAGATTAAACAACAAGTACAAAACGAAAATTATGACTGTTCGACTTTTACTTGTGCTTTAACCGTACCAATATCTCTATTTCTCAGAGAAAGATCGTTACACATTTATATTGGCAAAAAGTTAGATTTAAATAAAGATGACTTTAATAGCTTTAAATATAAAACACTCAATGTTAAAGATGTATGGAAATGGATTGCCCTTCCTAAATTGGAAGATATCATTGGAAAACGACCAGATTTAACAACGCCGTCTCCATTTTTGCTAGAAATTTCTTTTTTATACGCAAATGACAATAATGAATGTTGTACATTGTACGTAACGTTTTGTATTATAATATTATTTTAAAAACGTAATTTACACAAATATTTGTTCATCTCTCTTTCAGATTAGATCAATTGGGAAATAATTATAATGAATGTTCTACTAATAAGAAAAGAAAGCACGGTAACAATAAATGTAGTAGAAAAAGCATAGAAACTTTGATGACTAGTATAACGGATGAAATATTTCAAAAGTATTATTCATTTCCGCCCACGCAACCAGATTCTTTTATAAACATTGGAAATGTCTTGTGTTCTCACAGTAGTATTTTTATAGGAGGTGTGATAGTTGTTAATAATCTTCTATAAGAAATATATTTTATATCTACTTGTATTGATTTTTGTTTTTTTTTGTTAGGACGTTATAATAAGCTTTCTCGACAACTCAGTCAAACGCCTTGGTTCATAGACGGCGAAAAGAAAATGGAAACATCCGTGCAAGACATAATATGCGAACCTATTGCTAAGGCTGTTAAAGCTGAATGTAATTAAATAGTTTTATTTAAAAGAACAAAAATATGTAAATGTACGATTAGGCTCACCGTACGCGTAATACATTAATGCATATATTTGTTGTAGCAATTAAATTTCAATCTTCTGGAAGAGAAGACGTTGATGTAAGAAACATACATTCCGGCAGACCATTCGCAGTTGAATTAATAAATCCTCGAATTACGAATATAAGTATCGAACTTTTATCAAATTTAGTAACTATCATCAACGATAGTTCTACGCAAGTTAAGGTAACAACTAATTTGAAATTACTAACGAGGTAAGTGTTAAATACCCCCGTGACGAATTTATTTCAAATATTATTCTTTTGTAATTTTATTCGGTTTTATTTCTAGGGACGATTTAAAAAAATTAAAAGAAGGTGAAAGTGTTAAAACAAAATTTTATCGAGCACTTTGCGTATTTCGTAACGCACCGAAAGACAAATCGTGTATTGAATCCTTAAATGGATTAAAAAGTGTGAAAATAATTCAAAAAACACCGATTCGAGTTTTGCACAGACGTCCATTGACTCCCCGTGTGCGTTACATATACGATATGCGTGCTCGATGGGCTAAACCACAAGAATTATTGAATTTAACAAATGCACCCACTGATACCGATAATATGTTTTTTGTATTGGATGTAAAAACACAAGCTGGTACTTATGTCAAAGAATTCGTTCATGGTGATTTGGGACGAACAAAGCCAAGTTTGTGCGATCTTTTGAAAACCGAAGTAGATATCGTTGCATTGGATGTTACAGGTATCAATTTAAATTGGCCATAAAAGACTGTTATTTAATTCCCATATCGTGCCCATACTTATATATGTAAATAAAGAAATGTAAAGTAAATGATTATATGCGCGTATAGAATCACAAATTGTACGGCATTAATGAAAGTGTTACAATACGATTTTATGCAAGAAGATCCCCCTATGTATATACTCCTTCGTCGAGTAAGAATTTATATTTGCTAATATTGGGTTGTCAAATATATACAGATATAATTGTTGATATGTATTAAAATAGTTATACATTTGGACAAAATGAAACATAAACTAATATCAATTATGCCACGAGGCAACAATAAATATAATCTAAATATATCACTTTACGTAAACGTACGTTTGTATATTATTTAACATCATTCTTATGTTTTTGTATCCAGAAATGCTTCTTTACAGCTGCCAACGATATTCTTTCCGTACTGTTTCTTTTGATTAGCTAAAATTATGAATACAAATATAATGTTTTACTCCTTGGGACTTGAAATGAAATGTATTACCTTTGAAATGAGATCCTTGGCACCAGGTGTAATTTGTTCTGGCCATTGGATATTTAAAGTCTTTATTTTCACGTATGTCTCTTGTTGAGAATCACTAAGAAATGGTGGTCTCCCTACTAGAAATTCATAGCAGAGTATTCCAAGGCACCAATGATCTACATAAATATCATATGTTTGTCCAGTTACCATTTCTGGAGGTAAATAATCCAACGTCCCGCATAATGTATTTCGTCTAAAATAATATATTTAATAATAACTTATGAAAAACTAATGAGTTAAAAATGGAATATATTTGAAACTAACTTTGATGAGGGCGCATGAACTGACCATCCAAAATCTGCCAATTTGATATCGCCATTATATGTGAGCAATAAATTTTCTGGTTTTATATCTCTATGAATTACGTTATTTTTGTGACAATATTCCAAAGCATCGGCTACTTGATACGTATACTTGGCAGAACTACAAAGTAAAATACAATATAATATATATCGTATTTGCAAGTTAAAAATTAAAATTATTCAAAATACATACAGGTGTTCGTTAAATCTTTCATCAGGTTGACGTTTTAACTCTTTATAAAGTTCTCCTCTTGCAGCAAACTCTAATACTAAGTAAATCCGTTTGTGGTCATGAAAGAAGGTTAATAATTGCAGAATATGAGGATGCCTGTTAGAAAATAAAAAAGAAAGGGAAATGTTTAAACAACAACAGAGAGAAAGTCTTGAATTAATGAATTAACATTAACTCACCGTAAATGCGATTGTATTTCTATTTCACGCATAACTTGTTTCTCAACGCGTCCTTTTATTAATTCCACCTTATATAGAGTTTTTAAGGCAATCATGTAACGAGTACTCTTTTCTCTAGCGAGATATACTCGACCAAACTTTCCACGTCCTAAAGGAGCCCCTATTTCAAAATCATTCAAGCTCCATTGATATCTGTAAAGTAAGCAAAATAAAATCATTATATTATTTAACACTCTCTCTAATGAACAATTGTAAAGAATATTTTTCTATATTTACTTTGGACCACGGCCTTCGATATGTTCTTGCATTTTATAAATTGTATTTTGTACATTTTCCACATATTCTGAAGGAGTGTTTGAAGGTAACTTAAGATTTTGAAGAAGCAAGGCCATGTTTCAGTATTATTCTTAACTTATTTTTCCTTAATTTTAAATACTTGTGAAAAGAGTTGTTAAAAGTACGCAGATCTTTAAATAACTTAATTATATTGAGTTTCTAAACAAGTTTATTAGAATTTTCTCATACGAAACAAAACGATTCTCGATTCACCGTATAACTGACATTTTAAACGTTTTGGAATTAAATTCAGTACAGACAATGTGACCAATTGTAATAAAAAAAAATGAAAAAATCCCAAGTAGTGTTTTAGTATGATTTGATCACTAGAGTAGATGTCGCCACAGGTTTTCTGACACCCTAATTTAGTGAGTATAAACATCTCATTAAAATTCGTTGAAATTAGTGTAACGCGAGGCGTGTCTTATGGGTGTGTGTTGTTTTATAGGTTGACTAGTGTTTCTTTTATATTTCATAATAATTCTTCTTAACAATAATAAGATTTTGATTGAAGAAGTTTTTACGGTAAGTCTCGTTGATAATATATGAAATTTTGTATATAGAAATAATGTAGGTATATGTGCATATAGATTAATTTGCAAGCCTGCCTTTTTTTTTCTTTGATGTTTTTGTAGAAGAGAAGAAGATAATAATGAATTATGGAAAAAGATCACCAAGTATGGGGACACCTTCGGTTTATTCTCACGTTACATCAAGGAGTAGCGCTAATCTCAGATCTTCTAGATCTGTACGCAGTGTTAAAATACCTTGGTATCAAAAACCAATTTTAAAGCATGCTTATATACTAGACATTCAGAGGGGAGCTATGCTCGTAGCAGTATTTGCATTGGTATCTATTGAACGATGTTAATTTAAGAGATAAAATGATGTATTCGTATTGAAGATCTTATTCCTTTTCTTAGTGTTTGGCAATTTTCACCATTGGTACAGTAATATTTGACATCTATTGCCTTTCACAAGCTACACCTGGTTCCACTCATTATGGTTACTACATTATATCTTATGAGTTTGTTTATATCGGTAATCAACATGGTAGGTTGTAAGATTATTAATTAATAATCTTTCAAATATTCGTTAAATATTAAAATAATATTTTGGTTTCAGTTCGTAATGCTCTTATAGTTTTTGCTCTATTCTCTATGATCGGTGGGATAGCTGTTTTTGTTACTTCATTGATGCTTATTACTGCATTGCGTAAAGAATACGAAAAGAAAATGGTACCATGGTTGTATAGTTTTGCTGCATTCACCATATTCCGTCTTTTTGCCTTCTTGTTTTTTAGTATCGTTAATGATTTGATATTTGCATATAATATCATAACGTGTTTATTGTGGATAATATTTATTTCATTTTCCGTCTATGGATGGTTAATTGTATATTCCCTATATATTGAATTAAGCGACCTAACTAGATTAGAAGATTTAGCGCACTTGAGGGTAAGAATGATTTCATTGGAATATTATGGAATAATAATTTGTGCTAGTCCAACTAAAAGATCAACTAGAGAAATGTATATATTATTTTGTTTTAGATTGGTACTATGCAATCTCTAAATGCATCGACAACACATTCTATTGCTGGTTCTAGGCCTACAACACCGCATAGCACGGTATCGACGATGCCTGTCAATTAACGTTGCTTCATACTTTTCTTAATGGGAAGTAAAAAAATTCATTCCTGTGACTGAATGCATTTTTTACACGTTGAAATTTTTCTCGAATCTCAGATATCAATTCCGTTCCAATGTTTATTAAAAATATATTTGTAGTATATAGTATTATATATTTAAAAGTATCAGTAATTAATATTATCATATGGTCGGTATTATTGTGCCGGTAGCGATATAAAATCATATGTTAAAATATGTATTATATATGAAGTATTGTAAGTATTTTGACAATGTTTTCAGATTTTTATAAATACGTATATTTACAAAACTTTCTATGTATATTGCCAGAGTAGTATAAATAGAGATAGTAGATTTTTGATCGAAATCAAAATCGAATAAGATACTGTTGGGAGTTTACTCGTAAATACTTGTAAACATTCGAGTCAATTCATATCGTCGAACGAACAAACGAAAATAATATGCTCGAAACATTTTAATAATTAGATATTTTATTTTCGATTGCGTATTTTTACTTTGGCATTCTTGAAAAGAAATATTTATCAAATAAATTATAATACTAAATTGCACGCTTATCCATGAGAATGCGAAAACGCACGCAATTTGACCACGTGTACCTGGATTAAGAAAATATTTTACATAATATTTTAAATATTGCCCAAAAACCTCCTACGCAGAGAAGTATTTTGAAAATTTGATTTATCCAGTACAACCTATAACACAAAACAATTAAAAAGAAGATTAATTTTATTTGTTAAAAAAGGAAGATTATTAATAAATATTTTTTCAATAGACACTTACCTTCTCAACTTTAATTTACTTTTCTCTAAAGTATCTTTTTCTTCCTTAAATATATAAGTGCGTATACCTTTCATATAGTTATGTAAATATATCTGCCAGTCAAAATTGACCATAGAAAATTTAAAAAGTTGTTGATCTTTCGAATGTAATCTTGTCCACATATTCTGTACATTGTCATTGACAAATATCCAATTTCTGAGGCTGAAGAAGGACAATATCTCAACGAAATTGGTAATTTTGTTAATAGTTTTCTTCATTCTGTAAATAATTGTAATGAAATAATTAAGAAGGAAGAAGTTTAATAAGAAGAAGAGGAGAGCTATTGCTTTACCTTGGTTTCTGGCCGAAGCATAATAGGGCGATATCGATGAGAGTCGCGGGTACCGTATGACAAATCACAGATAAGATTTTGTAGAAAAATTTATTTTTGGTTATTATTACAGACGGATACCATACTATATTGTTCGATGGGTACTGACTAATATAAGGATAACAAATGTTTTGATATTCCCCCCCACGTTATCGGTGCTTCCGTCGATGCTACGACATTATAAATGAGCATATCATTTCCTTTTCTGAAACGATAATAGATTATAATTATATTTAAAGGTAATAAAAAGAAATAAGATTGGGATGAAGAGATATTACCTATTATTTTGTATGTAAATGTCCCATGCGGATGCTATAATGGCATTGACGGTAATATCGACAGGTATTATATTAGCGATACTATTAGAGTCACCGTGCATGACCCTCAACATACCAAGCGAAGCGGCAGCGGTTATCCCGTTTGGTCCGTAAATATTGTCGAGCCATCCTTCGACAGGTTCGTAAGCCGTCGATATAACTTTGATTGCATAGAAACATAATCTATATTACTATTAATTTCTAAATATTAATCCTCGATTAAGAATGCCGATTATCTCGTGACCTTATTCGCGGTTTGGATTTAATAGAATTTTTATCAAAAGCTCGTTTCAAAGGAGTCGCTGAAGAAATTGATTTAGGGTTTCGCGATGGTGTTAAAGATTCAAGTGAAATTCTGCTCATAGCTGCCAGATCTTCCTCAAAGTCAGGATAATCCTCGGGATACATGGTTTCGAATGGGACGGTATAAGGAACGATTTGTTTCTTAGAACGTGCGACCGTATAAATTAGAGCGCAAACGAAAAGTATACTCTTGCCGAGAAGCGTAAGAAGAAAAATACCAATTGCCATTAATATTTGCCACAAGAATGATACGGTCCCGGTAATAAGATACATGCCGATTGCTAAACACATTTTAAGATTTCTAATTCTGTCATTTTCCAAAACAAAATGACATTCTATTTGGAATAAGAGAAACAAAATATTATAGATATGCAGATAAAAAAGAAAATATTTCTTTACCTATGGCAGGTCGTACTATTCCTATTGGTAGATTTCCGTGTTTCTCTTTTATCAGACTTTCTGCCATAGCTTTTGTGAAGGTATACATATTTGGCCATTTGCTTGCCACGCTATAAAAAAATATTAAGAATAAGAAATAAATGTAAATTATAACGATGAAAAAATAACATTTTTACCTTCGAAATTGATTTTCGAGTTCTTCTTCCGACAATACTTTCGTTAATCTCATCAACTCTTCGTGATTAACGGAATATGTGTAAAAGCGTTCTTCGATTTGTTGTTCAAAGCAATTCGCATAGGCTGTGGATACATGAACCAATGCCTGGAAAATACCTTTCTTATATTTTCTTTCTTATATGCGAGTACATATCGTTTCGTTGGTCGCAAGATTTCGCGCCGGATTAGATGGATGGGTGGAACAGGAAAGAAGAAGAAGAAAAAGGAAAAAATGAATAATATTTGCTTAGAGAATCGAGTTTACTCTTCTCAAGACTGAACGTTGACCAACGATACTTACCATATGCATAGTATACGGATACGACGAGTTAGAATAATAATACTTTTCAGAGAAATCATGCAAACATTGAGTGAGAATCGGGGAATATTTGTCGGAAGAATGAAAATCTACAGGATGAGAAAAAAAAAAGAAGAAGAAGAAGAAGTAACCTTAAGTTTCGGCATAGATTTGCACATTTCCAAAAGATCGTTGGTACTTCGAACATTTATAGCAGTTGCGAGCTTCAATTTCTCATTAAATCGGACAGTAGCTGCTACGTGAAAGACTATCGTTACCTGAAAGAAAGATGAGGTAATATTATGAAAGCAAAATAATTGAATAAAGATAACGGGATAACTTCGCGGTTGTGTAAATTTAAGGAAATGTTTCGTCGAGGACGTTTACCTCATTTTCGAGCATTTTACGATCTTTAGTCGAAAGTCCGAGTTCTTCTACGCCACAATCTCCGCATACAGCTACGACTTTGTCCCTGTACTTTGGGACCTCTTTCTTCATTCGATCAAACACCTGAAACCCGTTTTAGAATGTTTAGAGTAGACCCTAAAGTAGGTTCATGTCCGCATCTAACGGTTATACTTACACGATCTTCGAATAGTTCTTCTATCCTAGATTGTGCATCTTTTTCTTTTTTCGATCGTATCAGTAAATAAATGTAAGCAATGCGAGGACAACTCCGTAAAAGTTTTTCTATCAAGACTTTTCCTAAAAAGCCTGTCCCACCTAAGAACAGGAAGAAAAAGAAATGATTCATAAGCAGATTATATTAAATAATAACAAAATGTTATTCTTAAGAGATATAATAGCCTACCCGTTATCAAAATCTTTTGTTCCACATAAAATTCTTGAATCGGCGTTCCTCGTCTTTCTTTTTCATTGTAAACCTCGTTCAAGATATTATTATTATTATTATTATTATTATTCGTCTCGCCCAAATCGGTTAGTTTCGTGCTCATCTTTCCTTCCTGTAAGGAAGAAAAAAAAAAAAAAAAGAAAAAGAGATAAAGAATAAATCATACAAAGTCTCTCGGTCCAAGGCAATATCAAGGTCTGATGTCAAACGTGTTAATTATGTAAATAACTATAGGAACGTTTCAAGCACCTTTGAGAAAATTTCGAAGAAAAATATGAACATAGAATGAATCGCGTAATTTATTACCCAACATTGAATGTTTCATTTACATTTTTGTTTGTATGATAAAGAAGAACGAATAGAGAGTTGAGATTTTTCATTTAAAAGTGAAAATTCTTATTGGAATTTGAGGTATGCAAACTTTATGTAAATATGAACAATCCCGGAAAACATATGAAATTCGATGAGATACATTCGATCGATTGATGATTATTTGGGACATTTTACGAGGAAACTTTCTCAAAGACGATCTTAATTAAAGTCAATATTTCTAAAGAACAAATTATTTTCTCTTTTCGTTGTTTACTTATTTTTTGGGAAAGATATTGCGTTTGATCGGTTATGATTGCAGTTATGAGCTTCGCAATTAATCGAAATGTTGGTCTTTGTGTCAAGGGTACATGGAAAGTTATCTCTGATACGAGAACTCTTGACAAATACGTCGCCGAAGTCCGGCATATCCGGTTTGAGGTACAACTATGCGTTCTACCGTTATTCATAAACGAACCTAACGGGTATATTCTCGCTTCGAATCTTTCATGTCTTTCACTAAACTTTGGAGAATTAGAATCTTCGATTTGAAATAAACGTTCAAGTAACTAATAATATTACCACATACAAGAAGAGAAAGAGATACTAAACTGTATATATGCGTTAATATGCACCTGCACGAATATTACGCAAGAATCATTGGACACTTTGGTTGAATCGAATGATTGAAAATTCGACCGACTTATTTTCTACGTGCGACTTATGAATTGTAATGCATCGTGAAAGTGTCCTTCTCATCAACGAAGTATCGATGAATTTCGTTAAATGGGGCCATAACTTTGATCTTATTTTTATTCGAAATTATTCCAAATTATTCAAACGAATAAAACACATGTATTATACATTCTTCTTTGTACAATTCATTAAAAAAGATATATCTCAAGTAGTCCAAAGTTACGGTCATAAAATAAAAGCAAACGAAGCGAGGAAGAGGAATAACGGTACGAGCGAAAAAAAAAAAAGAAGAAAAAAAAACACACACATACGAAAAGTCGGTCAGTCGCGTGTGATACTTAATTCGCACGTGGAATTTGCAGCGTTTGGCTTTTTTAACCAACGGTTTCGTAATTTCGAAGAAATTTTAAATCTTTTTTTAACTTAATGAGAAAAGTCTTTTTGTTTGGAAAATTCGTAGATAAAAAAGAGAAAGAGAGAGAGAGAGAGAGAGAGAGAGAGAGAAAAGGTAATGAAAATATACCAACTTGATATGATTCCTTGTCCTAATTCAAGTCCAACGATATCGAAGAGAGGTGTCACAGAGAAGGATACGAGTACGTAGCAAGTTACGAGGAAAACTGAACAGTGGATTGAATTCGAACATTGAGTCTCGTTTTTGGACTCACTCCCTCTCCCTCGATTATATCTTTTTCTACTTCTCTTTTTCACTTCTTCTTCTTCTTCTTCTTCTTCTTCTTCTTCTTCTTGTTCTTGTTCTTCTTCGTGTCTTCTTGGCCTTCTCCAATGAAAGACGAAGATCGACTCTATCGACTTTTGATCTTGTTAATCTCAACACAACGTGTTCCCACTTTCAAGTTTTAAGACTCCCCCCTTTCTCTTTTCCTCTTTATCATCGTTTCTCTTTCTCTCTCTTTTCTATCTTCTACCTTTTATTATCTTTCTTAATTTATTGTTAATTTAATTGTTAGTTTTATGATAGAATTGTGAGAAATAAAAATACAAATAATAGTTCATCCCCTTAACAAACTTTTGACATAGGCAAACAGTCGTCAAGATTCTTGTTCGTTCATACGGCCTTCTTGTATTCTTTACCTTCTTTACATCGCAATGCAACTTTTAATCGACGATTTTGTCTCGTCTTTCGTGCCCCATTCGTTAAATCTTTATTCGTATCTTAAATCCAGACTTGGATTTCATATAGAGTCGATATTTGAGTAATCGTGATTTAAATATTTGATCTGTATGATGTACTAACAGGTACTTGCTAAATAAATCTGATTATTATTATTATTTTACTTTGGTTTTTTGATCGATGTACAGTCAAACAAAGTCTTTTATCGAAATTTCTGGTATAATGTAAAATATAAGATATAAAAAGGAGGAAAAAGAAGTTTAAATTTGAAATTGCATATTAATATATTTGCAAAGAACTCAATGGAATAGAACTTTAAGGAAGAATATAATATCAGTTTATTTTCTCGCGTCTTACAATGAACTGACTTGGTAATTAACTAGCTCTCATTACGTTCCTTACATTCGGTTGCATGTTTTATATACGCTCCTTGCACGTTCCTATAGCGAACGGTAAATCGACGAGGTTTAAAATATTATTCATGGGAGACCAGGTGCCTTCACGCCATTGTAACATCAAACTTTAAGTAGTAATCGTGAGAAGAGATTGATCAGGGATTCTAGGATAACTCAATGAATTAAGATCAGTCGCCCAACAAACGAAAGATCCGTTGTTCGATTCTTGGTCCAGTCAGTCCACAATCTTTCTTTTTACACGGAAAAGTTACACGGAACGATAGCTTATGGGAAACTATGGAGAGCTATGGGGAAAAGATTCAAATGATGACAATCGTAGCAACATTAGTGTTGTTTTTGGAAAGTATTTGGTTACCCATGGGAACTCCTACGAATTGTGATTGGGTTGGTTTGAATTGTAGTTGGTCACAAAGTGTGTGTTCAAACTGATTTAGAAGAGTTAACGTCGAATGATAGAGAAATATTTGATGATGAATGTTGTTGTAGGGGGAGGAGAGAGTGTAGGACCAAACATTTCAAACATTATCTGTAATATCAAACTTAAGGAGTGATCGTGAAGAGAGATTGATCAGGGATTCTAGGATAACTCAATGGATTAAGATCAGTCATCCGACAAATGAAAGATCCGTTGTTCGATACTTGGTCCAGTTAGTCCACGGTTCTTCTTTTTTCACGATTCCTATATTCATGTATTTTCATCTTAAACAATTTAATTACGGTTAGAGAATAATTGTAAGTCTGTATATTAGAGGAATATGATTTTTATCATTTTATAAGTTGTATGCTAATACGTACTGATGAAACGATACAAAGTTGCAAGAACAAAAAAATACTTCACTAAAGAACTTTCCTTGATATATTCACGAAGGTCGCTAAGGCTAAACATAATTCAATTTATTTAACCAATTACTTTTTTTTTGCCTATTTCAAACCTTCTCGTATTTTAATTTTTATCCGGATAATATAAATACTCATTCAAAAGTAAAAATAAACTTATTGTATGCGATTGAGAAATATCGAAAAGTAATCTTCAGGTTTTTATTTTGGTTTATCATCGTTAATGTAAATAATTTACATATAAATATTATAATATATAGATATCTTATTTTAACGCCTACTCATTCTATTTAATTATTTCCAGTTGTCATTTCAATCATGATTTCAATCGTCATTCTAGATGCCATAAACATTATTCATTTTGAAATATTAAGTCCAAGCATTAGTTATTCCTTGTTAGATCACTAAAGAAAAATCATTTTATTTGTAATAATATATTTAGAAAAAAAAATATAATGCACCTGAGTTGCCTAGAACTTTATTCAATTATTCATTATTTGTTTTATCTTATTACATTAGAATAGTCTAATTGGAAATATTTTTCATTTGGAATATTTTATTTCGATGCTAATAGAATTTTATTACGTATAAAACGTAATCTTTCAAATTATTGGAATGCATAATTTCATGAAACAATCTAAGAAACGATAAAAACACCACAAGAAAGCATATCACTCTGCATAAGGAGAGAATTATTAAATTTTGTCCATAATTTTATTCAGATAGAAGTCATTAAGGATTTGTAAAAATATTGAGAAACGTTTGCTTTTGAATTAACGACGATTTTAAGTTTTCCTTGTTGAATAGTTGAAGAAATGATCACGTCATTAAATATAAGAATTATATTAATTATATTTATTTATTGATTTATTTCGTTGGTTTTAGACAATAATCGTAAAAAGGAATAGCACACCAAGTTAAAGAAATTCGCGAAAGATTTAAAAACAAATTACTAGCCACTTGATTTTTATCGAATGACGTTTCATATTTATCTTCCCTTTTTGTTATTCGCATTGCGAAGAAGATAAATATTTTATTCGCAAGTTGTACGCAAATGTATATTACGCATGTATTTAAAAAACGTTAAGACAAGCGTTTAACGTTTGGAATATTACTCAGCTTTTGTTTATTAAGAATCTTTTCTCAAATATTTATTTATTTATTTATTTTACGGGATAAACCCATTGATAGAAAAAAAGAAAATACAATTATGGAGGTACGAATATAATAAAGAATAAAAATGATAATAAACGTTGAAGAAATTGATTGAAAGAAAATATCAAAAAATGATGATATAGATTTTTTTTGCATATAGAAACATTCTATTTGGGCAATTATGGTACCCATACGAGGTGTTCAATATAAAGTAACTCATTTCTTTTAAAATTCTTAAATAGGACGTTATGAGATAAGAGATTGGTGATATCAGGACAATTAATAAGACCTTTATCAATTTTACAAACAAATATAATATCAAAGATTATCTTTCTGCTCATATTGTCTAGTATTGAATCATAGTTATGACAGTTGAAAGGCATACGATGACTGTTACATAGGATGAATACATAAATATGTAGAGTTATGAAAATATAAATCTTCATAATAATACATCGTATGATCTGACGTTTAGAATAATGTGCATTAACCTTGAGCATATGCCTATCGACTTAAAATCATTATTCAAATGCGCTCATTAAAGTTCAATGCATATTTCAATACTCCTCTAATATTCGTAAACTCGAGTAAAATTAATTTTAAATAATAATAATAATAATGAAATTTTTAGATACATATTCAATTGACTTAGAATTAGTAAATAAGCTGTTTAATATATTTCCAATGGTAAGATAAATAAGCTTCTGGCAGATATCTACGTATCTAATAAAGAATAAGCAGGTGAATTTAATTTTATCAAATCTATTGTAGGTTGTCAAGTATGAAATAGAGAAAAAATAAAAAATGCACATAATTCAATTGAAATTTGCACCATTTCGTACTTGACACCCTAATATATGAGGTGTGATTAGAAAGTAAGGTAACAGGTTTGAATTTCGTGGGATACCTAGAATCGATTTTCGTTTTATTTTTTTTTTTATTTTGGTGCATTCATCCTGAATGTATGTTCAGAGTTTCAGCCATATAGCATTTTTAGTTTGTTTGTGAGAAGCATAAAGATTAGAAGTGTTTTGCGTGTTCGGTGATTTTTTGCTGTTGAAAAAAAATGGATTAAAGAATTTGCATGAAATTTTGTCGAAAAAATGGAATTCAATCTTTCCAATTTCACTCGCATTCCTAATTTTGTGCAATATAGGAATTAGAGATTTCCGAAGGGATCCTATCCTGGGGTTGTCATCTGATAAATTTATTTTATTGTAAATACGTATACAAAGTGTTATATCTTCCTAGTTAACACAAAACGTTAATATGACGTTAATGTGACGTCATTTTTAAAAAATGACCTAAATCGAACGTCATGTTAACGTTTTATGTTAACTGGATTATTATTCGTATAAATATACGAAAAATTGACATCTTTCATAGCCGGCAAAAGTACCCTGCGCGATAGAAAAGTACAACAATTGTTTTTGCCCGTATATCGATGATTCTATACTTTATCGAAATGACTAGATTCGATGTTTAATCTGAAAAAATGTAATCTTTTGAATCTCAGGAAAGGATTTAGAAAAAATTGGATAAAAACATTATCGTCATTGCATTAATAGGAATTATTTAAATGCAACTATTTTTGCTATCTTAATTATTCGAGTAAAAAAAATACTCGAGACAAAAACGATTTGCGTTATAAGAAGCAAGGTAAGGAAAATGAGTAGAATGGATAGTATTGTGACTCCTTCCAGGTTTGTTGTTCGTTTTCTTTCCGGCTCGTAGGAGAGTATCTAACAGATCCCCTTAAATGGAAGAAATCTTTGATGCGTACTTTGGCGAAAGCGTAAATGATGCTTGATCAGGCGTAATTGCTTTTCTTAGGCGTATCCTAAAGTTACAAGTAGTTTAGAAAGTATAGCCCATGTGACGATAAGAAAGACGCACGCGATGAAAAGTTTTAAGCCTTGATGAATCCAGTATAATCTACAAAAATTGATAAGTTATTATGTCAAAACAAGATCATAAACACATACACACACACACAGAGAAGAAAAATAAAGAAAGATACCTTTGCCATTTTACGCGAGCTTTGGGAATAGTTTCAATGGGATCCTTTAAAATATATATTCTTATTCCTAGAAGATAAGTTTGAAAATAAGTATCCCAAACGAGTTCTTTCATATCACAGAAGAACATTTCGCGATCTTCGATCGATAATTTTTTGGTAAGTTCGTTTAATTTATCATTCGTAAAATTCCATTCCACCGTACTAAAATGGCTGAGTATGTCCATAAATTTGTGAATTTTATTATATATTTTGAGTAACCTTGAAAGCGAAAAACAAATGTCGAAATGATATCTTTCGAATAAAAATAAAAATAAAAATAAATTTTAGAAAGTAAAAAATATACCTCGGTTGTTTGCCTATGCAGAAGGCAACTGTATCGACTATAAGAGCTGGCAATAAATGTACAAAGTAGACGTAGAAGAGATGAACCAATCGATATTTATTATTTCGAAAACTATAATACGCAATGGCTTCGATAGACGGTGTAAATAATCCATACTTGGATGACATGTTTTTCAAATCGTCATAAGTGATTGGATTATCCTTGGATACGTAATTGTAAATGGGAATATCATCGTTGGGTCTAAAAGAAGTAAACTAAGGAGTAATGAAATATATTAAACTATTAATTTAACGATACCTTGGATTATTAGCAATATCCCAGGCAGTAGCAATAAGTGCATTTATTGTCATATCTCCAGGTACAAAATTTGCTTTCATCGATCCATCGCAATGATGAGATCGTATTAATCCCAATCCAGCACCTGTCGTTATTCCTACCGGTCCATACATGTTATCGATCCATCCTCGAATAGGTTCTCGATACGTTGATATCACTAAAAAGATATAATCTTTCATTAATTAACAATAATACAAATATTTATTTCCCTCATGAATGTTACCAACCAATTGCTGGACGAAATATTCCAATTGGCATAGAATCAGCAACCTTTTTAACAACATCTTCGGCAACTGATTTCGTGTAAACATAAGTATTTGGCCATTTTCCAAGTAATCTACAATTGGACAAATCTTTGACTATACATTTTTTACTTCAAAAGGGAGACACGACGAAAAGGTAAAAAAGAAAACCTGACAAACGTACTGGGGTGTAATATCATCGAGGAATTTCTCATCCATGCAGTCCATCAAATTGATTAACTTGTCGGAATCTATCGGCGGTTCGTAATACTTTTCCTCAATCGGATTTTCCAGACAATTGGAAAAAGCCGTTGATACATGGACGAAACTCTAAAATATCATACACTCGTTAAACATTTATGAGATTTTTTTTTTTTCAATTAATTGTAAATATATCAATGGCAGGAAAATTTAACTACCTTCAATTTCGGCATTTCTTTAGACAAGCTTATCAAATCTTTCAGGCTTCTAACGTTAATAGCTATTGCCGATTTGATTTTCTCATTGAACCTGACAGTAGCAGCGACATGAAAAACGATTGAAACTTCCCGTATAAGCTTAGCTCTATCAATCATCGAGATACCAAGATTTGGCAATGAACAATCACCCTCGATTGCGACTATACGATGACTGAATTTTGGTTGCTTCTCTTTCAGCGTAGAAAATAACTGGAAATTTGCAAGAATTTTCTATTTCTTTCCTGTACTTATCGGAATTAAACCTTTTCCGCTCTAATACGTTCTGCTGAATTTCCTACGCTGCTATACTATTTACGTAACCAGTAATATTCGAGAATGCAATTAGTTGCAATGACATAGAACTACATGTTTTTCTCTTTGATATTAATTCTTAGAAAAATAAATAAATCTTTCGTTTAATTAATTACTACGATTCATATAAACTATATCATTATTCAAATGTATGCAAATCGATATTAAAAACTTAAAAGAACAAAAAAAGGATTAATTTATTTTAATTTTCTTTTTCATTCATAGCGTAAAACATTAATTCGAATTTAAAATAAAAAATATATTCATATATTAGGTTTGTCAAGTATGAAATGGAGCAAGCAAATTAATTTCAATTCAATTATGTGCATTTTATTATTTTTACTCCATTTCATACTTGACAACCTAATAGAAATATTAAAAAAAATAATAAATAAACAAAAAAACAACTGACCGCATCATCGATGAGTTCTTCCGTTCGTTGTAGGACGTCCTTCCCTTTCTTCGAACGTACCAAAATATAAATGCAATTTATGCCCGGACATCCTCTTAATAATTTTTCAAGTAATAATTTGCCAAGAAATCCTGTACCACCGGTTAAGAACACGCTTTGACCGTCGTAAAATTCTTGAATAGGTGTGATCTTCTCGACTAGCTCGCCAGACGATTGCATATCCATAGGTGCATATTCCGTTGGCGTAGGTGTTCTTGAAGCATTATTTGGGACGACCACTTCTTGTCCACCAGCTTCCAATAATACTTCAACCATTTCTATTTTTTCAATTCTAGTATTTCTATCTGAAACTTAAGAATGTAAGAATATAAGAAATGTTCATCCTAATTGGAGGAGATAGGTTGTTGGATCGTTGCAACAAACGTTTTAACTAATTGCAATGAAACGTTGTTATAATGGCTTGCAATAATAAATTGACGCGAATGAAACTAGTGAAAGTCCTATGGCGAAATTAGTGTTGTTTCGTTTAGAAAATTTCTATTTATATAGAGATTTGATTAAAATAATTTTAAATAATTCTACTTACAATTAGATATAAGAATTATTAATCGACCTTCAGACGAAACGAACTTTAAACAGGATTATTCGTAAAAGTGCTATGTCATTTAGATTATATCATCTCTCATTATGGTATTTATTTATCGTTGATAATATAATTATCCATCATTGTTAATTCCTTTTATCCCATCGATGACTTTGATCAGTCATTCAAACTTTCGTATTGATTCGCGATCTTAACACTTCAAAATGAACTAAAGATTTTATTTTTAATAGAAGAGAGAAAAGAAGAAGAAGAAGAAGAAGAAGAAGAAGACATTTTAATCTTCAATTGACGAGCAAATAGAAATTTGTCTTTGGCAACGAAATTTGACAAAAAAAAAATAAAAAATTTGATCTTCGAGTGGTCAGAAGTGAATATGAAATCTTTGTCAAAATACTCGAAACGTATGCAAACAGACAGGAAGCATTGTGTCGTTTGGAATGAAGAATGTCTTTTAAGTATATTTTATTTAATCATTTAGATGTTAACGTCCTAAAAAAAAAAAAAAAACCACTTGTTTTATAATCGTTCAAATACGGGACATTTCGAGTTCTGACCACGAGTTGACCGTAAATATTTAACGTTCGTCGCAAATCATGGAGTTATTCGAATTCGCTGTCCTTCTTTAACAACAGGAAACGTTTCCAATTGGAAAGTGCAATACTAGAGACTAATAGTAAATAGAAGGTACATATAACTTTTTCAAGCATGAAATAAAGAAAATGAATTTCAATTCAATTACGTGAATATTTTTTATTGTTTCCATTTCATACTTGATCAATCTAATAGTTTCTTTTCCAATCTGATTAATCGTCAAACACACAGATACGAATCACTTTTTATTAAATACTATCGAAGATGTTTTTTACACCGTCTCTGTGAAATCAATGGTACAAGATTATTGTTATTTCGTGTCTATGTTACTGGACTTTAATAATAATCTCATATGATTAATTTGTATACCTCTACGTAAGACCAATTACATAAACAGAAAGAAAAAGAATAAGAAGAGAAGAAAAAAAAGAATTTGTCAAGGTTCTGAACCCTACGCCCCGACTATTTATTTTATTATATACTCTTTACATAAGGAAGTAATTAATTTGATTTCTTTTCGATACCAGAGTTGTAATAAAAAGTGATAAAAATAAAGAAAGTGTTGTAAACTTCATCCCCTCGTTGCACTTTTTTTCAAATGGGATAGGCAAATAATGCACGCGAACGAGACAGCTTTGTTTTTGTCTCGTTTATGCATATATATATATATATATATATTAATAATATATAAAATATACACGAGAAGTACGATAAAAACATTGCGATAAAATTAAAAAAGTTTAATTAGTATTAGCATAATAAGATAAAGACATGTAATAAAACACGTCAAGGTTTTAACCCGTTTCTTATTAATCGTGAAACTCACATATTTTTTAATCGTCAAGTTTTTCATTGATTAATCCAGTAAAAACTAAAAATAACAACGACGAGGACGACGAGAACGACGAGGAAGACGATGGGGTTTTTGGTCAAATCTGGTGAACGCTAATACAACGAAGAGGAGAAAAATACACCGATCATACTTATTGGCAAAAGACTTGGTAATATCGTAGTTGATTCTCGTACCGATTCTTTTGTTAGACTGTCTCGTCGTATTGTCCTCGAATTCACCTTAAATTCAAGAGAAGTTTCACTAACCTTATTCGAGCTCCCGCGAAAGCGACACGCGCTCACGTATAAGTGCTAGAAGAGCTGCACTCCAGCTTTCTCCCGTACCTTCTTGGTAATCTTCACCTAATCTTTTATTTTACCTTTATTATATCTTTTTTTTTTTTTAATTTTTTTTCCCCCTTTTTAAGAAACTTTTTCTTCCTTGTTCTTCACAATACTCTTATATATTAATAACTTATATTCCAAAGAAAATGAATGAAAGTTAAGAGGTAAAAAGAGATAAAAATAGAGAAAGGTGAGAAAATAGTATATCCGAATAGTTTGGAAATCGGTCGACGACTGAGACCGAAGAAATACCGCCTAACAATGAAAAGTGACTTTACGTTTTATCGGGTGGTCGATGCAAAAAAAACAACTTTACTAAAGAAGCAGAAGATGAAGAAGAAGAAGAAGAAGAAGGAGAAAAATGACTAATGTAAGAAGTGGTGGAATAGTAAAAGAGGTGGAACAAGAGGACAGCAACTTTGTATGTCTTACTCTTTCCTGATCATTATATTTCCCTTCTCTCTATCTTTTCGTAATTTCTTCCTGTATTATAAATAACACATCACACAGATAAACATACAGATACCATATGATTTCTGGATAGTATTACAACCTTCGAATAATACGTGTCCAAATTTCATGATATTTTGACTATTAGTTTACAAATTACAATCTTCTCAGTGACCCCAGTTTTTGTCATTTTCAAAAGAAAGGATAAACGAGGAGAATTTTACATGTTGGTTGTTTTTTGATAGAGAAAAATTGTACTGTTCAAGCTAAACAGTACCTTGATAAGTGTTAATAAAGAAAACTACTTGGCCACTTTGATTGTAAAACATTTTAGAAGACCGTAAATAAAAGTTGCTAAAGTGTTTAGAATTTGATAGAAAAATTTAAGCATTCTGATCGAAAACAACAAGCAAGATTAACAAGAATTTCTTCAGTATGTAACAATGCGATGAATTACTAAACACCTGAATCAAAAAGATTGTCAGCAGTCGACGAAAGTTGTCCAATGGAATAAAAAATTCTAAAATTAGCTGGCAAGATTATGCCATTCCGTATTTTCATTTATTTTGAGAAAACGATCAATAATGAATATTGCGTGTCATAGATTGATGATTATTAGATCGTAGTATATTTTTAATATATTCAATAATTTATATGCATAAAAAGTAAACTATAAAAAATTCTCATTCTGTTTTGTTAATAAGATTCAAATGTCACATCAATAACATAGTTACTATTTTTTTTATAATTATATATAAACGTAGAATATAGAATAAATTATTATACTAATTAATAACAAGAAATTGTTATATTTTTATATTAAGAATAAAAAAGATCTACACGTATGTTTCAATGTTATAAATCGATCTGTACGCTCGTAATACCTACGTGA
The DNA here is from genome assembly GCA_023678845.1 of Mischocyttarus mexicanus. NCBI lineage: Eukaryota > Metazoa > Arthropoda > Insecta > Hymenoptera > Vespidae > Mischocyttarus > Mischocyttarus mexicanus. Next base: position 927,939 of record JACGTP010000023.1, on the reverse strand, counting down.
CTCTTATGCCATATTCTCATCAATATCCTTCAATAATCACCTTACGTTTATTCCTATCTCATTTATCTACGAATAAAAGATAAATATGTTTACGATGGGAATATGCGTAAACATGGAAAAAAAATACAATTATATCTAAAAAAATAAAAAATCACATTTTTTTTATTTATAATATATAGAGAGAGAGAGAAAATATGTATGTATCTACACGTAGGAGCATGATATCAAGTCATATTGATATTAAAGTCACGAAACTTGTTAAAAGGAAAAATCCAAGTTAAATCTTTGAGCATTAACGCTTACACATGTTACGTTTTTTTTTTCTATCGTCATATTTTAACTCGGCATTTTCATCAGCACAGCTTCCTTTTCGTGTAAACATTAAACTGCTTAAGTGTATGAAAAAAAAAGAAGCCAGATATTTGATCTTTGACGTTTATTACTTTTTTTTTAAGTTTGATACAAAATATTAAGATTGTCTAATATGAAATGAAGCAAACATTTCAATTTCAGTTTTAATTATATGCATTTTTTGGTCCATTTCATACTTTGACAATCTAATATATTTACTTTCTTTACAAGATAATAATCATTTATATTCTGTTTTAATCTCCTCCTTCAAATGATTTTCGTCTATTCCAGATATAAATATTTTTGTCTTTGTCATTTTCAAATTGGCAAATTGTCGTACAAGCAACTCGTTGTTATCACTTTGATCATTTCTGTATTTCATTTTGAACAAATCTGTATGCCGGAAACGTAATACTTTTATGAACATACAAAGTTAAATGAACAAACATTTCAATTTCAATTATGTGCATTTTTGGCTCCATTTCATACTTTAACAATAATCCCAAATATCTTGAAAAAAAGGTGGACTGTTTTATTAAAAATTGATTCGATATTTTTTGTAATTCTGTATTTTTTTTTTAAATTCTACAAATTATAAAAAAAAAAATAATAAGATAAATGCTTAATCGTCCAATTACTGAAGCTAATTTTTAGAGATTATCTTAGATAAAGGTTTGATAAAAAAAAACATTGAAATCCAATTATACCGCGCTTAAAACACGTTGCAATTTAATCTTTAATAGCAACTACATTTGTTATTTATAGACATTTTTTAAAACGGTATTCAATTATATTTCATTTCAGACAAACGATTTCATATTTATATGTTCAAATCGAATAAGCGCATTAAAGTGTTGTACCCATGTGTGTTTAATGAGTTAAATGATCAGCGAGTTTCAAAGCCCAGTGAGTTCGATAATCCCCAAAAAAAATATATATTTTCCTTGGAAGTTGCTCGAACCTTTTTTTGAAATTTGGAGGTAATACGTGCAGATGATAATCGTTTTTAATGAAAAATCAAAATGAAAAATCAAAAGACTTAAACACTTACTTCTTCTTCACAGAGGGTGTTTTTTTTTCTTTCTCATTTATATATTTAAATAGAACTTATTTTTATCCTCTCTATCTTAGAATTTGTACAAAAATTCCCATTATCCCATACCCAGTTTTAAAACTTACTCATACATCTTCTATACGGAATGTTAGGTATAAAGAATAATTGATGACACCTCATAGATGATATTAAAAAAATAGTATTTTTTTTGCCAATTGTCCTCCAAGTGTAATTTAAAAATGAAAAAAAAGGATTTCTGTATTTTTTTTTTGTTACTTTCCCTACAATATTTTCTTCAGAGTCAACTTTTTCAGTAGTTTATTCGCAATATTATCTTACGTATTAAATGTTTTCACAATATAACGAAAAGTAGTCTTATTCCTACTTACAAGTTCTACTTGTGCGATTTCACTTCTATGATTTGTCTTCCTTATACCACTTCACTATAAATTTTCTTCCTGATCTGCTTCTTTCAGATTTCCTCAGATTCATTTTATTTACCATTTGTATACTTTATATTTGTATTTTTTTTTTAAATTCGATTTGCGTTTTATCATAAGGATCAATAAAGATATTATAAATGTCAAAAATAATAAGAATTACTTTACAGTTTGATAGTTTCGATGTGTACTTCGTAAGATAAATCGATTTACTAAACACCGCGTGTTTTTCTGTCTATCCTAAAGGTATTTAAAATGAAAAAAAAAAGGAATCATACGTTTTTTTTTTCCTTTACTCCATCTCTCTCACTCTCTCTCTCTCTCTCTCTCTCTTTTTCTTTTATTGACGCGAAACAAATGTCTTTTCATGTAATGAAACTGACCTAGAATATTAATTAGCATTTCTTCCTTACTCAAACGTTATCCCTACTTCCTCAAGATTTTTTTTAAGCAAATGCATACACATCTAAGAGATATATAATACGTATACAGATACATGGTTCTCGGTGGGCTGAGAAAAAAAAAGAGAGAGAGAGAGAAAGAGTGAGAGAGAAAAGGAGGGGGAGGAGGAAAAGGTGGAGGTGGAGGAGGAAGAGGAAGAGGAGGAAGAGGAAGAGAAAACTCATGCCGTTTACGTTACGTTAGATATTTTCTTATAAGGAAAATACTCGGTATCCGTAGACTCTCACTTTGATTCATTCTTGAATGCATCGTTCACCCCAAAGAACAAGCTAGACTGACGCAATTATCGAGTGCACTGTTACGATGCTCCTCTAAAACTGTCTTACAGAGCCATCTATATATCAACTTTAAATAAAAAAATAATAAATAAATAAATAAATAATTGTAATTTTGTAAAAAAAAAATCTGTCTACCGTTTGCATGACAGATGATTTAATAGATGATTTATTATCAAATAAGGATGAGACAAAGTGACGTTTGAAAGTAGGAATTAGAAAAATGTAATGTCAATTGAAAAATAAATACGTTTGTATGTTTAAAAATAGAAGCTGATCACAGACATTAGATTTTTTGTAAAAAATGATATTTGTATTCAGATAGGAAAAAGGCTCATTAAAGGAGCTCGTTGATAAGCTTTCGAATCATCTTTTTATAATCGCGTATATAACGATTTGCTCGTTACGTATCTGAGGTTTATTAAAAATAATAATCTTTAAGAGAAGTGTAGATAGTAGAGAAATTGTCAAATAGACAAATAATATTTCTATCTCAATATTTTGTATAATATACTTTCTTTGATATTTTTTTTTTTTCTTACAACTTAATTCACGCTCCGTTCTTAGTTAATTTTATAAAACGTATGATGTTGATAAAACTATCTCTTATACAGTTATCAACACTTATATTTATATTATATTTATCGTTTACAGAACGAAGGAATGAATAAAGTATAATATTTTTCTCCACAGTCTCTTATTTTTGTTCTTTTCTTTTCTTTATATAAAGATAATATATATATATATATATGCTGTATGTATTTCATAGAAGGAAACTTTCGTCGTATCGCGTGGATAAGAAGTTTTCTTTCTTAAGGACCATCGAGCAAAGATGGCTAATCACAGTCAAATATGCCGAATAAATATTGTAGCTACGTTACAATAGAAATCAAACAATAATATGTGTAATCAAACTTTTCTAGCATTAATTTCATTACGTATGGTCGTAAAAGCGCATAAAAGAAAATGATTTATCGACATTATCACAAGGAAATGAATATTATTCTTGACTCTATTTTAAAATTTACATGTAATATACATTTAATTGTACTTTTTTACGTTTTCATACCATCGCATAAACATAATATTATAATAATAATATTAATAATAATAATAATAATAATAATAATAATAATAATAATCTAATCGAACATAAAAAGAGGTATCGCATACGCTTTTATAATCGAATTTAATTGAAATGAAATATTAGTTGTGTAAAATTATTAACAAATGTCATCGCGTAACGCGTATTGTAGGACCCCCTTCCAATAGAGTTTTATCTTTCGTCAATATTATTCCACCCCGAGGAGCAGTCGGAAGACGAAAGTATTGTCCCTCTACCAAATAATTATAACGCAAAGGTTGCTGTATTGACAGAAATTCATTTCTAAAAACTAAACGTGTTTAAAGAAGGTAATCGTGATTAATAAAGCGCGAAAGTTTGATGCAGAACGATTATAATTGTCGTTTGGTATCGACAGGGTTAGTCTAAAGTAAATGAAAAAAGAGATACGTGTATCGTTTGTCTATTAACACGTTCCGTACCAAGACAATTTTACTTGACTTGTCGCGTTCAGGCCATTTGATATTTTAACTAAAGATTGATATATAATATTATCACATAAAATTTTCATTACATCATCAATCCATAAGTATTTATCTTTTTAATTATCATTTAAGTTATTATTTTGTATAATGCATTGTTCCTTTTAGTAGAAATATATTTGACAGAATGAAATTTGTCATACCACCGGTGGTAAACGTGGCACGGAATGTGTTAAATTCTCCGTTATGGATGTCCAATGCAATGAACGTAAAATACTATTAGAAATGAATTTATTTCTGTGGTACATAGAAGAAAAAAAGAAAGAAATGAAAATACGTCTTTTTGTAATTGTACGACCGGTGAGCATGTAATACGGCTACAAGCATACGGTGCGCTCGATGTAAAGAAAAATCAGACTAGATCTTTATGGATTAAGATGTATGATGATGGGTCGAGAGGTGAATGTTCAATGCGGCTTTACGACTAAATTTTTTCAAGCAAATCAAACATTCGTGACTTTTTTCATTGATATGCATCGATAAATGCTTCTTTAACGCAGCTTTTTCTTTAAAAACTTTCTGACAAGTACTGCAATCATAAGGCCTTTCTCCAGCATGTATCATAACGTGACTGTTCAAAGTAGTTTTTTGCGTAAATGCTTTATGACAGATGTAACACTCGTAGGGCCTATCTCCCGTATGACTCAACATGTGTTTCCTCAAAGATGCCTTCTCTTTAAATGTTTTTTGACAAATATGGCATGCGTGCCTCTTATCGCCGGTATGTATCAGCATATGAGAATTTAATCTCGTTTTTTCTCTAAACGCCATTTCACAGAGATCGCACGCGAACGGCTTTTCGCCGGTGTGTATTAAAGTGTGTCTGTTCAAGTCAGACTTTCGCGTAAAAATTTTATCGCAAATCTTGCAATCGTATTGCCCGCCTGTATGCAATAACATGTGACTATTCAAATCGGATTTGCGCGCACACGCTTTGTGACATATATGACATTCGTGTGGTTTTTCACCAGTGTGAACCAACATGTGAGAATTTAGCTTAGCTTTTTCCCGAAACGTCATTAGGCACTCTTTACATTCGTAGGGTCGTTCACCGGTATGAACCATCGTATGCCTGATCAATTCCGATTTCCTTTTGTAAGTTTTTTCGCAAATATTACAAGCGTGTGGTTTTTCTCCGCTATGCGCCAGCATATGATTGTTCAGAGCAGTTTTTTGGGCAAATGATCTATGACACATTGTACATTTGAATTGCTTTAAACCTGTATGTATAGGCATATGTATATTTAATTTAGCTTTTTCCCTGAAAGCTGCATAACATATCTCGCATTTGTAGGGCCTCTCTCCAGTATGAATCAGCATATGTCGATTCAAATTTCCTTTTTCTCTAAAGGTATTATGGCATACGTCACATTCGAAGGGTCTTTCTCCAGTACTCAATGACTGCTCCTCGTTACTTTCTGACTTTTTCATAAATCCTTGCTGCAAAGTGTCGCAGTCGTATGGCTTATCTAACGAATGTATTTGCATATGATCTCTTAAGCACCACTTATAAGCGAATCTCTTCTGGCAAACATTGCACTCCAGTGGACTCATACCTACGTGCGTTAACATATGCGCGTGCAAGCTGGAACTGTCTTGAAAGTTTTGCTGACAAACCTCGCACTGATTCCCATTACAATGCATTCTTAAATGCGTGACCATGGAATCGTTGTTAAGAAACCATTTCTTGCAGATGGAACATTGAATCTTATAAAATTTTGGCTGCTGTCCGTTTGCACAAAATACAGGATGTTTCTCTGCGTCTTGAGCTTGCATAAAGTCCGTCGCACTTAAACACCTATGCGATATGCCATCTTCTTTCTCGCAAAGGTTCGCTGCTGTGATCTGTGCTGTCCAGTTTGGATGTCCACTTGTTTCTCCTTCCAATTCCAACTTTACCTGCCAATGACAAAATCATTCCATCATTCTCACCTCCTCCCAGGGGGTTTCCTTTTATAGTTGGAGATAATATTTCTTAAAGTTAGTCTTAAACTCAAGGCTCATTACCATTTCATTGGAAAAGTCGACTTCGCTATTTTCGATAGGTAAAAATACCTTCTCGAAAGTACCAGAGCATATATCCTCCATGTAGTCGGGATCAAATCTATCTCCGGGTTCTTCTTTAAGTACAACGCTTACAATATTTTCGTCCTTAAAGCAATGTTTCTATTAAATTTCGCGCGGTATCATCGAATCGTATCGTGTCGCAGTTTCATGCAAAATGTTTACCATAACCTGACTGTCTATGGCTAATGCATCCATCGGTTCATCTTTCACCTTAAAACCTTCCATTTGCTATACACTTCACTCTGAAAGTGAAATTAATTTACTTCTTTACATGCTTATTTTCAAACGTGTCGAGAAAAAGAACAAAAAAGAAGACAATTCTAAGATAAAAGATATAAATAATGTTTTACACGATGGGTGCAGCCAAATATTATACTAAAATGGATAATATAACCTCAAAGACAACATGACGGATTTGTTGTAATGATAGGCCATTTTTGCAACGGACCGAACGACGTCTCTGTGGTCAAAAAAACATTGTCGCTAATGTATCGTGGAGGATCGGTTCTTTCCTGGTACTTACAATGGAAGTCACATATCGTATCCATCGAACGACTCAAAAGTTAGAGCATAGCTGCTTAAATATATTGCTCTCGGTACGAGGCAAATATATTTCTCTGCTCTCTTCCACGGTGCTCTGTCAAAACGTTTTATTGGTATTTTTTTGTGACCATTCGTAAATCCAATTCGTAATCGTCTTATGCTACCACACTTTACGGCGACGACGATGACGACGACGACGACGACCGAAATCAATCGAAACCGCGATCGTCTAAATGTACCGTTTCGCTTGGATACGCCAGGTAGTACGTATGTAGTACGTCGTACGTGCTACGTGCATTTAGTGAGTGAGCGAGCGCGCGCGCGCGCGCACGCTATGCGTTCCTAAGAGGAGCGTCTACTATCTTTACGTGTCGGTCATACAACTTCTAAATGTACTTATCTTTATCTACCAGCAAACAATCACATTCTTATTCTATGAAAAACATCGACCTAATAAATGATCCAATGACCAATAAATGATCCAATTAAAAAATATTTTTAAACGATTTCTTTATATTCAAATGTCATTGCTATTTCTAAACAGTTATAAATGGATTTTTATTTACATAGAAAATATATTGAAAAAATTTCCTTTTTATTCTTGTTTACTTAAAAGAAACTTGTCACATCTATTAAAAGTTATTAGTTAGATAAAATCAAATTCTGATTGAAACTCTTACCAAATTTCGTTTATCTATTTATCGGTAAAATAAATACGAACAATCACCGTAGGAGCACTGTTCTCTTATAGTAAGTCATTGTATGTAAACGAACAAAGCAGGTATAAACGAAAGACGCTTGTTTGTTTTCTCTATCGAAGAGTTATTTAAAAATTTAAAAGTGCATTCAAAAGATATAATATGGCTAGATGCAATATTACAGTTTTGTTTTTAATCGCCACGTTTATGTTCTTGGCGGCTGCTATTAGTCGAGGTAAGGGTGAAACAAATACATATACATAATGTGTTTTCGCGAATGTTCTTTGTTTTACTTTTGTTATCATTTATTACAGTAGAGGCTCGCGTTTCGCGCGTTAAAAGAATAGTAGGAGGAGAAGACACCGATAGAAATGAGTTTCCCTTTCAAGTTTCCTTACGATATTCAAATACTGTACACATTTGCGGGGGTGCGTTGATAAGCGAAAGACACGTTTTGAGTGCTGCACATTGCGTGTGCGAACTTTTCGATGAACCTTACGATGACTTGTCAGTGGTTACTGGTACCATAAGCGTTAAAAAAGGTGGCGAGCATCATAAAGTTAAAACCATCCATTGCCATCCCGATTACGCTTTTGGACCCGAAGATTCTTGGACCCATGATTTGGTGGTCATCACGGTGAGTCCATATCAGAGCAAGGCAAAACTTGTTGTATATACTTGACAAATTCCTTTTTACAGTTGAGTGACAACGTTACTTTGAGTTCTACTCAAAAGCCTATAGACTTGCCAATTTCGGACACTTTGGAAAACGTACCCGGGATTTTAACGGGGTGGGGTAGACATCATTCACTTGGTCCCTTGTCAGATATTTTACAAAAAGTTACTCTTACCACTATTACTAATGAAAAGTGTCAAACGTATTACAATAATACCATTTTACCGTCTCATATGTGTACATTAGAACGTAAAGGAATTGGTGCCTGTAAGGTAATCCTAGAGACTAGTATAATATCTCTAAATACGCACATATATATGCATTGTTTATGGAAAATGAAAAGTTTTGTTCTTTAATTAGGGCGACAGTGGCAGTCCATTAACTTACGATAATCAAATAATTGGTATATTTTCTTGGACTAAACCATGTGCAGTAGGTTCACCCGATGTCTACACCAGAGTTTATCAATTTATAGATTTTATTCGAAATACTACGCAATATGAAGATTAATGCAAACAGGTGGATTATTTTATATGAAAAATCGTTCATTGATCAAAGTTATACGAATTTATACATAATTTAATTGTGTTATATTATTTTATATATTGTTAATAAATTTACAAAGAATATTTTATTAAAGTTAAATAGAAGAACCTTTTATAATATGGACGATCTAATTAATGATTGTTGCTTGACATCATCACTTTTTTTCCTCTTCCAACTTAAATATTGTAGAAGTCAAAGTTAGAAATAAAAAGTGATCTTGTTTATAAGCGCGCACGCGCACGCGCTCTCTCTGGTGGCAGAGTTTATGAGCCAAGTTCGATTAATTTACATTCGATTTTATTCTTCCTACAAAGCAAATATCGATTAGTTTATTATTCGAATCGAAAACTCATTTTAGATTAATTTTTCATTAATTTATTATTTTGTACGTTTAATAAGTATATTAAGATGATTACGCAAAATTGTGTTTGTTCCGAAAATACAGTTAAAGAGGTTCGTTTTATATGATTATTTCTCATAGACCGAAAAAAGAGGTTATGCTGACAGTTTGTAAAATGTAGATTCCAGAAATGGCACGATATATACCAAATTTTATAACCGAAGAAGAAGAAAGAAAAATAATAAATCATATCGATACTGTTCCTCTTCCAAAATGGACTCAATTGAGTAATAGAAGGTTACAAAATTGGGGCGGTATACCTCATCCCAAAGGAATGATAGCAGAAGAAATACCACATGTAAGTAATATTGTAGAAAATAAACAATAATCTAATAAGTAATAAACTTCCAGTGGCTTCGATTTTACATGGACAAAATAACGTCTTTAAATATTTTCGAAAAAGATAAGCCACCTAATCATGTATTAATTAATGAGTATTTGCCTGGTCAGGGAATAATGGTATGTAACAATTATAGTAACACTTACGAGTGTATTATAAATCAATTAAATATTATTCTTTCTTCGACGAATATTTATAAATGATTTTTTAGAAATTTGGATTTTTAATAGGCACATTCAGATGGTCCACTTTTTTATCCAATGGTAACTACTATTAGTTGCGGAACTCATACTCTTCTAGATTTCTACAAACATAATGATATTATGGAGGTATATGATAACTAGTTATCCACAAAAATATCTTTAGTAAAATAAATCCTAAACATTAAGAGATTCGTACACGCGTGATTGCATATACACGTAGATGTTTTTTTTTTAGCCGCAACAACTTAAACTGGAATTCAGTTTATTATTAGAACGTAGAAGTCTGTTGATATTGAGTGGAGAATTGTATCATAATTATTTACATGCTATTGCGCAAACTTGTTCGGATACTATTTCAAAAACTATGATTAAAAATTTGGATATATGTGCGGCAGAATATAACGAAGGGCAGGTAATCGAAAGAGGTGTAAGATTGTCTTTAACTATCAGACATGTACCTAAAACTAGTAAATTAAAATTAAAAATAGGTTAAAATTTAATTTCTTTTATATTTTACTATTGACGTTAATATTCATATATGCTTAAAGAGTTATTCTTACGAAAGTCCCATAGAAGTTGTGTCTGTATCTTCATAATTTTCTAAACTAATATCCATTATTTCTTCATCGCATTCGTCTAACATTTCTTGCAAAGAATGTATAGAAGATATAAGCACGTGAAACTGTTTTCTTCGCATTTCTAATTTGTGCTCCAACTGTTCAGATTTCTCCTTTATTAAGAAAATAATTGATGTTATAAAAAAATCATTAATCGTGCTCGCAAATTTATTATTTCATTAATTGAAATTTCAATTCCATTACCTTCAGACTTCCTAATTCTTGACGCAACGCGGCAAGTTTCTCATTGGTTTCCAATCTGTCTGGTTGCTCATTAATAACTTTTGCTAATACGTCGTACTCTATCCTATTTTTTCTTACACGTTTAGCTTCATTTAATTCTATTTTGGTTTTTTCTATTTCTTTTTTGGCTTCTTCTATTTGAACTTCTATATTGCTCGATAAATTACTATAACTCTTCAATTCTTCTTGGCTCATATTTGATACCAGTCTAGATTTTCTTTGAGCAAATTCGCACTGAGCGAGTTGTGAAAGCATTCTTTCGTGCAACGTGTTGTCCACGTCAGGACTGTTTATCCATTTGATAAATGACTTTAGAAGCATATTTATTCTACGATCATCACCAGTACCATCTCCATCTATTAACAATCTTCTTCGTATTACGTCCTCTAAAAAACAAATGTTTTGGTAATAAACTCCAATATGTATATATGGTTCAATTAAAAGGTTATAATAATAATTGGTTTATATTGATGGATAGAAGTAAATTATAGTATTATATTTATACAACGATGTATATTTATAAGCTTAATTATTTATATATTATTTAACGGATAGAAAAAGATCTATTATGTTTTGATTGGATAATATTTATACAATAATGTATAAAAAAAATACTCGGCTTACCGTCACACATATTGCTATTTTTATAAATTCAATAAATATCTTATAAATACAAAATTATTGAATATTTTCAACTTTAATCCAAGGTAGTTTAAGTTATAAAAACTGAGAAAATTGTATAGACAGACAGAAAGAAAGAAAGGTTAGAAACAAATTTGTGGTAATATGGCACCGTCCCCTATAACTTTGTAGTATACTGCAACTAGCGACAGTAGGCGGAATGGTGGTAGTAAATACTAAACATTATAAATCGTTGTATATATGTTTGTGTGTATAATACATTAGAGATTCGATTTCGTTTCGTTCTCAAAAGTTTTGTCCTCTCAAAGTGTTTCCCTTTCCCCATAAGATTTCATCTATAGAAAATGAGGGAAATATGACGATGAGCGGGGCTTATTTATTGTGTGGACGGAACAATCCATGTGATGTCGGTAATGTAACCTTAAAAGTACTATAAACATTTAAAAATAGTAGTATTCATAGCAATTACTTAATTAGTTTATAAGTAGTTATTTATTAAATAATAATTGAAATGAAGAATTTGATAAAATAAATGACACTGTGGATAGTATTTAATAGTGTATTTAATTAATGGTTTTAAATTTCGCGGGCATTAGGTTCATTGGAAGTTTGATAGGTTAGTAACTAACAGTTGTCTATTCTCATTGGTGTATAATAATCGGACCACGCCTACTGGAAACCCTTTTGATAAGTTTCCTTCCCCCCGAGACCGAAAAGAAATCGAGTTTCTACCGTAGTTTGATACGATTTGGTATGGAATACTTTGTTCACAACAAAAATTAGATTAAATCTTATTATAACATTATATTTTGATCTTTGTCCAATATAATTACATGCAAAACAGCACTATAACATTACATATATAACTAGTAGATAATTATTCACTTTTTAAATGATATTAAATATACTTTACATACTATTATACTGTGTCAATGATGAGGATAATCGTTTAACATACAGGTATAACAATTTTTCAAAAACATTATATATCAACATACGTTCTCTGCGCTTAATACAATAAGATCATTGGTCCTGAATAGGAGGTGGTATACAATATATAACATTTGCAACATATATTATGAAATCTACAGTTTCTTTATATATAGTTGTTCTTGCATGTTTAATGCTCTTGCTGATATATATTTTATCTTTACCTTTAAGGTCAGGTACATTTCAAATAACGTGGTAATGACCATTTTTCTTATAGCTTGGTTATTTTTACAATATATAGAAAGGAAAACAAAAAAAATATGCAATTTATAAGTCATTTTTTAACAAAATTAATAAAGCTACATTTTTAAGATAGAATTGAATTAATATATCCAGATATTCTAAACAAAAGATATATTTGTATGGCGAAAATGTAAAATTCGCAACTTGCGTGTTATCTTAATTATTGCAATAGTAAGCACTTAATTTGGTTTATTACTATTATTATTATTTTCTTTTATAAACGATATACGAAACAATTTTGTATCAGTTTTGTGTTGTTTTTAATTGTTTCATCTAAATCTAGCATCGTGTTTGTATATATTAATTCCTGTATATATTTTAATGAAAAATATATATTGTATTATACACGTAAAAATATAATTTACAGATTTTAGAATACGTATTATTATATAACAGGGGCATCATAAATCATTGCTTTTTAAGAAATTTCATAATGTCAAAGCGATATCTTTTTATAGAATCTCATTGTTTTTTTTTTCTTCTTTAAATTTTAAGTACACTACGAGAATAGAGAGAAGATCCCTGTATATTATGACTGAGATGGTTTCTTTCTCCTGCCGAATAAGTTGCTTAAAACGGAACTTCGTTTATAATCACGATCTTTTCTACTACCACTTATACTATTTTCACTTTCCGATCCACTCTCGGATGGTCTTCTACTATCTACGAGTGTAACATTTTGAACATTCTGTGGTACTGCTGGTGGTGCTACATATGGAGGTAAAGAGGCTGGTCTGGTACTAAATGTATTATTTTGTTGCTGCGAAGTCTAAAAAGCAAAATCAATTATTGATCATTTTATCTCTAATATAATATAATATAAAATATAATCGAAAGGTAAATATTTTATTTTACCTGTCTAACATTTATCGGTATATTCCCATATGCTGTGAACAAAAATAAAATAATTAAAGTTTATCGATAATATTTCATAATTCATTCATAAAATACATATAAAAAAAAGCTTCATATATCTTTTAATCTATTGATTTTAATTCCACCGTTTATTAAAATAAAAGATTTAAATTGGATTAAATAAGGTATGAATGGAATAAGAGGTAGGAAATTAGAATGAAGATGTAATTTGCGCATGCAGAAGAATTGTATGATATATGTAAGATTTGTCTTACATTCAGTACGAAATTTGTATGAAAATGGCTCTAATGACTGACCAGGGTCATGGGGTATATTCCACTGAGCCATTCCGGTAGGTGGAGGGGCGCTCGATGGCAGGGGAGGTGCTAATTCTATAAAACCATGAAATGTCATAGGTTGCTTTTGGTGCAAATTGATCAAACCGAGGGAGATGTTGAAGTAATTATTCAAAGGCAGAAGCCGATATGTACCTGAATGTTGTGTGTTCATGTCTATGCTACTTTGCCTATGCCATACTTCGTTTGTGGAATATTGGCTAGATCCATTATGATTTAAAGTTGTACTACGTTGTTGATACGATTGTGGTCTTCCCTGCTGTACATGGTGATCCGAATCTATAACATTATTCATTGTTGAAGAATATAGGAAGTTGTACATTAAAAGAACGTTTTTATTATTACTTTGCTTATGCGTTTGCAGTGGCTTACCATTTCTTCGAAATTGAACCATATTTTCAGAACTTGGTGATCGTAGAGGAATCGGTGGCGGTGCTCCTCTTGGCGGTATGGGAGGTTTATCGCTAGAATTCTGTTGATATTGATCTCTTTGATTTGCAAATTGTTCCTGTTGAATTAGCTGTTGCTGTTGTTGTGCAAGTAATTGTTGTTGCCTATGCATTTGCAAAAATTCTGTTTGTGTTTGAGGTGGCTCTGATCTTTCAGAAGCTAGGAATTCTGTATTATGTGGATCACGACGTTGTTGATTTTGTCGATGTTGCTGTAGAAATTCTATTTGTACAGTGCTCGGAGAGCGTTGATTGCTAAGATCGCATCTAATAACGGAATTTTTCCTTTCCATTTCTGGCGTTGAGTTACGACTACTTCCAGTAGACATATTATCATCTTGGTGATCCAATGGTGCGCTATGCAATCTCTCTAAACCCTCCTGAAGAAATATAATATAGATTTTCTAGCACCTATTACTTTTTTCTTTTAAAAGAATCATTATAAAATGATTATATCTGAAAGATAACTCGGAAAAATTCTATCATAATCGAGTAAATAGTTTACGAACGCATACGATACAACATATACATATTCATTTTTTCAAGAAGATTATTCACACCGTTTGAAAAATGATTCAATTAACATACCTTTTGGGAATCATCGTAGCTCAAAAGTTGTAAGCTTGGTGGCAATTTAGCGTGGAAGGATATTTTATTGACCCAATCTTCCATCTCTTGTTGATTTGGAGCTAAGAATAAAAATTCTGAGCCATCTGTGCACTTTAAGCGGAATACATTCTTTTTTTTCGTATAATCATCCGCTTTCTCACATATAGCATTAAAAATAGTAATTGGTGCGGTAGCTGCTTTGCTAAGAGAGAAATCTTCCATGTCTTTGAAGAAACACAATAGTTGTCCACATAATACTGAAATGAAATGTGGTATTATAAAATAACGCAGATTAGAAGAAGAAAGTAGAATAAAACTGTAATTACCAGTGTAATATTGTTTCCACGAACGAACAGCAGCTTTTTTTCCAGCGCTTTGTAATTCGTGTTTTCTCTCGAGAAGACCTTGGATCTCTACGGGCGGTAAAGCATCCATGTTTTCCATTCCTTGGAGTTTCCTAAAGCTTTGTGTTCTTCGTCTGGTCGTGAAGCTCGGTGTTCGTTTTGGTTTCTTTGTATCAACTTTCATACTTTCTGCTCTTTTAATATCCACGTTACCTTTACAAAGAGAAGATGTTTCATTTCATTAATAAATCAGTAGCTTAAATTCTTTATAAATGACGAATTGAACATTGGATATATGTAATACGTACTTCGTCTCAATTTATCACCAAATACATGAGGTACACCGTGTGGTTTTTGAATCAAAGGAGGTTCTGAAACATCGACTGGAGTGGGACCTTTTAATGGTGCCAATCTAGAATAAATAAAAGTTGGTAAGAGATGAGAACAAATTTGTTATTATTCCAAAATCTCATTTCGTAGTTGTACCTGTTAACGGATTCGTGTTCATCGACCGATCCATTGACTTCATCGTGCGAAGGCCGATGAGGACTATCCAATAATCTTCTTCTTTCTTCCTCACGTTTTCGTTCTTCGGTTATTCTTTGTACTTCTTTACGTTTTCGTTCTTCAATTCGGGCACGTTCGATTCGTTCTTTTTCAGCTTGTCTCGCAGCTATCTCTGCTTCTTGTTGCTTTTGGAATGCTTTCTCGAGCTTTGAAAGTGAAACGAACGAGGTTTAATTTAAAAATATTAAGATATTTAAAGATATATAAAAAGTTTGATTACCATTGTTATACGATTTAGTGCGTTGAACCTTTCTTCTTGAGCTTCTATAGTTTTCTCAAAATCTTCGTGCTTTCTTATAAGCTCCTCTACTTGTGGAATGCTTTCGCCCAGTTTACCATCGTGCAACATTGGTTCTCTACTAACGATCCAATTTTCTAAAGTTTCTGCTTCTCGTTTGAATAATTGCGTGTCCAAATTCTGCTCGTATATGAGCTTTCTTTGTTCCCATGTATCCAAAAGTATTTGTTTTCTTAAACGTAATACAGAGATTTTTTCTTCAATTTCTTTTCCCAAAAAGTGGCCTTGCTCAATGAGCTCTTGGCCAGTTTTGTAGAATTTTTCGAATGCTTCCTTTCGCGTATCGATCTCAGTTTTATATTCATTGTGTCGCAAAATTAGAGCTTCAGCTCCTGGAACGTCTCGTGCTAATTCCGGCGCGGTTACTTTTGCCACCATTTCATTTATCCACGATAGCAAGTCTCTGTATTCACCCATGTACGATTGCAATTGTTCAGCCTGTGCCAATTTGCTTCGTCTTTGGGCAGCCTTTTCCAATAGTTCGTTCCAAGTTGCTTCAGCTTCTTGGTGCTTAACGTCAATGTGTATACGTGCATCTGGGAATAGTTCGATCAAACGCAGTGCTTCTTCCATCAGAGACTCGACTTGTTCTTTTACTGCCCCTAGGTCAGTTTCAAATCCCTGATGTTTCCTTACTAAAGCTTGAATAGTTTCTAAATCGTGTCCATATCCGTCAGAACTTAAAGCAGTTTCTTTTTCTTGAATCCACGAAATCGTTTCATCGGCTGTCCTATCGAACATGTGAACTTGTTTAGCACCCGCTAATGCATCTTGTCGCGCGTGTGCCAATTCCTTAAGATCTTCCCATTGTTGTTTTGTTTCTTCAATTTTCCCAAGGATTCTAGCCTTTTCAGGATTGTTACGTTCAATCAATTTTTGACCTGCATCTAGCACGGCAGAAATTCTGTTCTCGCTCGTTGTTAAGCCAGCTAAGAAATTGTCAAATATTTGAATTAACAGCTCGACATGTTCAACGTCACGACCGTAATCTTCCGATGCAGCGACCTAGATGATCAAGGAAGAAAAAGATATAAAATTAGACTAAATGGATAAAGAATCGTTCGGTTTAACTTACAGTAGTTTGATCTCCGATCCATTCAATCGCTTCATCAGCCTGTCTAATAAACTGGAAGAATTTCTCGCTTTCCAGTAAACGTTGTAATCTGTGATCCTTCAAGTTTTGTAATTCTTTAAATTTACTTTCGATTTCGGTTTGCTTCTGTGCTATATTTTTGCTATCAAAATGATGTCTCTCTATTAAACCTTGGGAGAGTTTTTTAAGATTATCTACGGTGCTTTCGAAACCTGACAAATCGCGTTCTATTCCTTCCAATTTCTTAAGCAAAGATTGTACGGAATCTTCGTCCTTTCCATAATCCGTCGATGTTACTTGCGGATGTTTCTCCCTTATCCATTGTTCAGCCTCGGCAGCTTCGGCATAAAACTATACAATAAAAATATGTATAATCGTAACACAGTTTAACACATTGTTGACTGGTCACGAATTAACTCGTGTTTTGTCGTGTACCATTACACGTAGGTGATTGTTATACTGCTTATCATACGATAAATAAATATTAAAAGTTGAATAATAAATAAAATTACCATTTGCGATTCGACTGCATCCAATAAACGTAGTTTTCGGACACTCGCCAAGTCTCGAAGATGCGAAAGATTTTCTTGCAATTCTTGCGATAATTTTTCGATTTTCTCCGAAGCGAAATGACCACTTCTTATCATGGCAGTTGCTCTGCTGATCAAAGAACCTACCACTGGTTCTCTGGATATTAATTCCGCTTCCAAAGCTTGATGTTTCTTTTGAAGTCTTTGGACAGTCATCAGCGAACTACCTAAATCGTTACTAGCAGCTAAAAGTTCTTTTTCTGATAACCAATGTAGCTCATCTTCAACGTCCGCTACAAATTGGTGCAATAATTTAGCATCTTCTAAATTATCTCTTCGTATTTGCATTGGCTCTTGCAAACTGTGGTACCTATTGATAGTAGCCGAAGCTCTTTCTTGAATTTCTTCTGACATAAAGTGATTAGATTTAGCAAAACTCGCGGCTGTTTCTTTGATCGATTCGCATGCCTCGTTATGCCCCAACACATCGTTTTCTAAATTGGTATGCCTCTTTAAAAGATTCGCGACACTGGAAAGATCTTTCCCGTGATCTTCAGATTGCAATTGTGTTTCCACTTCATCCATCCAAGCTTCAAATTCGTCCAAAGTTCTACTGAAAAGCAAAGCTTGATACGCATCGTTCAATCTGTTCTTTTTCAATTCGCTCGTTTCTTGTAAAAGACGCCACTCTGCTTCCAAATCTTCCAAACGCTCTTGTATTTCCTTAGAAGCATAATGGTTATCTTCAATGAGCGCTTCCCCTATAAAACATTATATTTTCGCATTGTTATAACTTTATCGAATTATTTTATATTTTATAAGAATTCCATAAATCTTTACCTTCGTTAATGACCGACGATATCCTTCCTTTATTCGCTATTAATTCACTTTCAAAAGCAGCATGTTTCTGAATTTTACTTTGTAGATTCGACGAGTCTCGGTAATTTTCATCGCTTGCCACCTGCTGCTTCTGATGCAACCATCCCTCGACTTCGTATATATTTCGAAGAAATTGATGCAAATGATGGCTTTCCAGTAATTTTTCTCTCCTAGCCTTAGCACTATTTTGCAATCTGTCTCTTCTAGCGCAAACTGACGCTAATCTCTGTCTAATTATATTTGCGTCGGCATGTTCTTCCGCCAAAATGTCATTTGCAAATTTCTCCAATTCCTCTATTCTTCCTAATTGAGATACCAGCATCTTTTCAAACTCCTCGTGTTTTCTGAGCAATGCTTCGACCCCTGACAACGATTCACCGAGATCGTCGTTATTAAGAAATGCTTCCTTCATTGCGAGCCAACTGTCCGCTTGATCAGCCTGAAATGCACAAGCATGTAATGTTAGTTAATCAAGGATTAATAATTATTAATGTTGTTTAATTTTTTCTTTTCAACCAATCTCCTTTTTACCTGTTCTTTGAATAATTGTAACTGATGTGCTTGCGTCAATTTCAGTCTACGAGCTTCCCATGCGTGCACTAGTTTCAGTCTAAGTTCCTCGAGATGTTGCAGGCTACCTTCAACGTCTTCATCAATGGAAACTAATTTTTGTCCATGTTCCTTCAATGCTTTAAATGTATCTTGTCTACCATCGATCTCTGCTTTTCTTTCTTGATGCAATTCCAATAAAGCTTCGGCCTCTGAAATGGTAGTAGGTGGTTCAGACTCGTCCATTCGTTTAATCGTATCCGCAACCCAGATTTCTAACTCGTGCAAATCTGCTTCGAATTTGTGCAACGTGTATGCTTGATTTAAAGTTTGCCGACGACGTTGAGTTAATCGTTGCAGTTCAGCCCAATTTGACAGTACTTCCGATAGCATAGCATTTATTTGGCTAGCCTTATCAGGATATTTATGCGAAAGCTTTCTTGCTTCTTCTCTATGTTCATTTAATTTTCCTTCAATGGCAGTCATGTCTCTTTCCATTGCTTCCTGTTTCCTTTGCAATTGTTCTACGGCTGGTAAATCTTTACCAACGTCGGTAGTATTCATAGCAACTGATTTTTCCATCACTCTTTGGTTAGTATCATCGATATCCCTATTGAATAAATGAATTTCTAATGCACCAGCTAAGGTTTCTCTGTAAGCACTTAGTGCACCTTGTAAACCTCTCCATTTATTATTGAAATTATCACGACGTTGTTGTATGGTCTTTGATTCGTTATCACGACCCTAACGAGTAAGAAAAATATATAAAATTACATTTAGAATATTGCTAAAGTAATTTGTTTTCTAAAAGATTTTATATAGATTTTTATTTACCTGTTTCATAAGTTTATCGGCTAAAGCATTGATCGCTTTTATTCGCGAATCATCCACTCTCATATCGCTGTCAACATCGTCCAATTTCCTTTGAAGACTCAAACAGTGTTCATAATCTTTACCCGTATCACCTGCCTGAACCATCATTTCTTTATCTCTTATCCAAGCTTCAATTTTTTCAACTTGGTTGTTGAATTCCAATATGTCTTGCGCTTCCTCTAAACCTCTTCCACGATTTCCGGACTCTACGAGTAGTCTTCGCCAAGAAGCATACAATTGTACCAGTTGTTCGTGAATTTCTTTACTCGCAGGATGGTTTTGTCCCAATAAAGTTTCCCCTTTAGCTGTTTCGTCATCAAAATAACTCGTATTAGTATTTAATATTTAATATATTTGTCACACATCATGAATGACTAAACTAAATAGTTTACCTTTTATTTCTTCGATCCTACTTTGATTAGCTGCTAACTCCGCTTGAAAGGCTTGGTGTTTCTGTAATTTTTTAATTTTATCTTCCAAACTGGATACTTCGCCTTTCGATGTTTCGGCTTCCAATTTTTTTTGTTTCTCGCCAATCCAAGATTCTGCTTCTCCAACATCTCTGACGAATTGCGCGTGAAGTAAACTCGCTTCCAATTTTTGTCTACGCGCGTCGCACAAGTTACGAATTTTGACTCGCCTTTGTACAACTTCGTTCAATCGTTTATCAATTGTAGGCGAATCAAAATGATTCTGTGCCAAGAGTTTGTCTCCGTGCTCTTGCAAAGCTGTCAATTTTTCTTCTTGAGTAACGAGTAGCTTTTCAAACTCGTTGTGTTTCTTCATTTGTGCATCGACTTCTTCGACCGATACGGCAAAGTTGTCGCCACTTAGGCCAGCCTCTTGGGTACTAGAAAGATTATCTAATTGTTTAGCATCTCTAAGGAAAAAGTGTAGATCTATCAATTGATCCAAGTGAACTTTCTTCTGTTGCCAAGCCGTATGAAGTTTCTGTCTTTCGTCTAGAAGTTGATTACATTTTTCTTCCACTTCCTGAAACAATACATCTTGTCTTGCACGCGAATCGTTCTCTAATGAGAAATATGTTTTAAATAAAAGGCTTACCGTGGCCGCATAATGACCAGTTTGTACCATAGCTTCGCCTAAATCTAGAACTGAACTGAAACTATCTTCTCTTGCTTCGATTTCTCCTTTCAAAGCTTCGTGTTCAGCTTTTAACATTTGTGCACTTGCAGCATCTCGAACTTTATCTTCGGTCGACATAGCGGCGCGAAGACCGGCTGCCCAATTCATCAAATCTCTTACCTAAACAAATATATACTTTATATATCAGCAGGAAAGAAAGATATTTGAAAAAATAAACAAAGTGGAAAAAAGACGGGAAATTACTTGAGTTAAGAATCTCTGTAAGTCACAACTAGCTTGTAACTGATCCCTTCTGTGAGCAGATCTCTCTTTCAAATCTTCCCAATGTGCAACGACAATTTGTTGTTGTTGATCTATGTGCATGGCATTGTTACCCGGATAATGAACTTGCAACCTCGATGCATCCTCTACTAAAACTTGAAGCTGTGCTTCCAAAGCAACAAGATCATTTTCAAATCCTTCGTGTCGTCTGATCAACGCCAATACAGAGTTTAAGTCGCGGCCTAAATCTTCTGGCAAGGCTGCTTCTTTTTCTTGAATTCTAGACAAAGCTTCGGCTACGTCTCGATGGAATCTATGAATTTCTCCGGCAGCTTGTAACCGTTGCTCTCGATTACGAATGAGATCGAGAAGATGTTGCCAAGATTCCCTGATCAATTTTATACGAATAACTTTTATAGAATTTCATTAGAGTATACTAATTTGTAAATAAACGGTAATAGAAAAATGCATCAAATTATCTACTCGTGTGCAGCAACAGTTAATTAAATTCTATACCACAGGCATACCTGTTAGATACAAAGAATATCGCGATAGAAAATAAACTTACCGAATGATCGCATGTTGCTTTTGTACCTGAAGAACAGGATCATCTTCGTCTTGCCTATATCAAGTTATATATATAAAATAGAAAAATAGTTAGTATACCAACACCTTAGTAGCAAAGTTACGATATTTGTTGAATGCATAAAACTATTATTCAGGAGAGAGAGTTATTTTACAAGTGGGTCAATGCATAAACTACCATATATACCAAATATACTAAACTACCGTTATAAAACCGACAACCTTCCTCCCTTGTTACTAGTCGTCAATCTTAAATTGATGCATAGAAAGCACGTGTACGAAAAAAGAATAATCGAATAGTTTGAGCTTACCCTAATTGTTCTTGTCTTTTTTCGATATCTTGAATGTAGGGACTCTCATTAGCAATCAGCTTTCTTGCTAATTCTTTGCACTGATTAAATCTCTCAGAACCAGCTTCTATTCTATGTTTAAAGTCATTAAATTTAGCTTGCAACGCTAATAAATGTTCGTAATCTTGTCCATAATCCTCCGAAGCAGCAGCTTGTTCTTGCTCTTTGATCCACTGTTCCAATTCTCTACTTTCCAAGAAGTATTCGTGTCGATACATGCTCTCCATGAGACGTTGCTGTCTTACCGTTGCTAATTTTTGTAACGCTCTCATTTGTTGAGCGATCGCTTGTTGTTTATTTGCTATAGCTTTGCTATCAGGATGTTTAGCATTAATCATAGCAGCTGCCGTATGTCCCATTTCTGATACGATGCCATTGTAAGTGTCTAATTCGAGTTCTACCGCCTGTAGAAAATAAAAACATTTGATCTATGTTATCTCGACAGAAAGCAACGGTTGCATCGTTTAATGTTAATTCGATGTTAGCATAGTAAAGTAATAATAGGTATTATCGTACCTTGTGTTTCGTTAATAATTTAGTTGCTGCATCACGATCTCTTCCATAATCGGTCGAGCTGAGCACATCGTTCTTTTCGTTTAACCAACTTTCCACTTCTCCGGCCTCGAAGAAGAATTCTTGAGCCTTCAATGACAAATCTAACGCCTTACTTCTTTCTCCTGCTTTATCTTTTAAATCTTTCCAAGCGTCATCTAACGAATCGCACAGCTCTCGTATCTATATCATCAAATATATATTATTGTTAAGGTTTGTCTTTCTTTCACGATCTACTCGTATATACTCTGTCATTTCTGCAATTATGCATTAGTGATAAAAGAAAAATGGGTGAAAAATACAAATGCGGAGGTTCGTCTTGTACTCCTGCTGCGTGCAAGATTTCAATATATTTCGAAAGAACATAAGCGGAGAGAAAATGTTTCGCTGTTTTGGGCATTTAGTGGTAATATTGAAATAAAATCAAAATCGTATGTTATTCAAAATAAGGCGACGCGAGACACAAATCAGCATGCATCAATTATTCACCTTACCTCTGCATATCGAGTATTCATGGGGGTGCTCCGGCTATGCAAAAATTATTATTATATTCTTGTCTCGCCTTTTGTTCTCTTTCTCTCGATAAGATATTCAAATGAATTGACAAATTTCCGCGTAAGATGTGACAAAATATAATATATCAAATAATACTTAGAAACGCACCTTCTTTCTTTCAGGGTGAGCTTGCTCGATAAGCGTTTGTCCCGAAGCTAAAGTTTTGTCTATCATCGGCCGATGTCCTGCAATTTCAGCTTCCAATTTTTTATGCTTTTTATGTAACATCTGAGCTTGATGTAAGTTTTGTCCTAGCGTCGTTGAAGAAACTTGTGGCAAGTGATCTTTTATCCATTGTAATTCGGCATCCAATTCGAATCCAAACTTGTGAAAACGTAAGCTTTCTTCCAACGCTTCCCGTCGTCTTTTGGCAGGTTCTTTTAAACTACGGAACCTATGTGAATACAAAATGAAAATTATTTATTAATCCGAACGTCGTTGATGCACTTGTACATACTTTCTTTGAGTTGCCTGGCTGCTTTTCAATATATTTGCAGCATCGAAATGGCCTTCGTGAGCCATTTCTTGACCCATAGCGACAAGGTCATCAACTTTTTGTTCCCATTGACACATATCACTTTCAAGAGTTTGATGTTTCTTTAATAATTCCTTGCAACTTCTAAGATCCGTTCCTACTTGTTTGCTTTGCAAACAATTTTCGATTTCTTCCAATTTCAATCTTGCATCCTCCATCGTACGGTTGTAACCATGTTGAGAGGCCGCTTGTCTGAGTCTACGTCCTTTTTCCAAGGAAAGTGCAACCAACCTATCCCACTGATCATTAAGATCTTTTAACGTTTCTCCTACGTCATCTGATCTGTAATTTTCCTCCGATATAAGGGCTTTCCCTGCCTTGTTAACAGCTCTAAGTTGGCCTTCGTTGGCTCTTAATTCTCTTTCGAATGCCTCGTGTTTCTGCAGTTTGCGTTCTAAGTTATTCAAATCGCGATAACTTTCGTCGGATGCAGTCTTCATTTTATCGCTCAACCAGTCACGCAAATCGTCGACTTCTGCTGAAAATTGTTGATAGTGTTCCGATGCTTTAAGAGCTGCTCTTCTTCGTTGAGCTGCATCTTTTACAGCCATTCGACGAGCCAATACTTGATTTCTTCTTTCATTGATACTGAAAATATGCAATTTATATCGCGTTTAGATACACATAAATAAGAATTTTGGATTATTAAATATACTGTTAAACCTACTAGTCTTTGTCATAGTGATTTTGAGCGATTAGTTTATCAGCGGTATCGCTGAATGCTTTTAATCTATCGTCTTGAGCATGAAGAGTATTTTCAAACTTCTCATGCTGCTTTAATAAACCTTCGACGTCGTCCAGAGATTCACCCAAATCGATAAACTCTAAGAATGCTTCGTGAGAGCTTGTCGTAGCTTCGATTTGATCTGCTTCTCTGTTAAATTGCTGCAATTCTAAGCATTGTTGCAGCCATTCTTCCTTTGCCATCCAATCGGATGATACCGATCGATACAATCCATGCAGCTTTTCCAATCTTTCACGAACGTCTGTCAAGGCTGGGTTACGATGTATAAGCTGATTTCCAAGTTCCTCGACTTCCCGAAATCTACAAGAGTATCATACGTTACTCTCTCTCTTTCTCTCTTTCTCTCTCTCTCTCTCTGTCTCTCTCTAAATAAGTTAATAAATATTGGAAATACGAACTCGTCTTCGCGGGTCTTTATCTCCTCTCCGAGTTCCATGTGGTGTTTTCTTAATTGTTCGGCAGTAGCCACATCTCTAACCGATTCTTCGGCCTTCATCGTCTCCTGCACATCCGCGGCCCAGTTGATTAAATTTTTTGAACTATTCATGAATATTTGTTGGCCGACGGCATCTTCCAAACGAGATCTACGCTCCTTTGCTTTACTCTGCACTTTGTTCCACAAATCTTTGATCTCGTTTTGTCGCGCATTTACGTTGTTTAGTTCATGGGGATAAGAACTCTTAACGCTGTTAGCCAATAGATTAACCTTTCTTACCTATGGTACAGAATCGTAAAAATATTTATAGAAGAAAAATAAAAGTAAAACGTGTAGGGAATATCGAGACATACTTTCTCCTCAACCGGCGCCAACTCTCGCTCCAAATGCTGATGCCTTCGCTGCAAAGCTTGGACAGTTTTTAAATCGGGTCCTAGTTCCGCTGTATCCAGTTGGGTGATCTTCTCTAACATCCAATCGTGAGCTTCGTCGCAGGTTCTGTTAAATAATTCTACGCTAGAGGCACCTTCCAAACTCTTTTCCTTTTGAGTTTTCAGCCAGTTCAAATGATCCCAAAGCTGATGGATATGTCTTTGCCTGGCTTTGACTTTGTCCAATTGACTGTGACCCTGTTCGACGAATTCATCGACCGCGGTATCTATGGCCTCAACGCGTTTCCCCGAGGCCGATAAATCGGTCAAGAATTTTTCGTACTTTCGTTTAGCTGTTTCCACGTTGTCACGAGGATCATCGGTTCGAAGCATCTTTTCCTTATCCTTAATCCACTTTTCAAAATCGTCACATTCTCGGTAAAAACCGTACAATCTAATGGCATCTTCCAACAAGGCATGCCGTTTCAATGCTAATTCTTGCAATTCGCTGTACGTGTCGTTGATCTTTTTCTGACGTTTCTCAACGCTGTCACCGTCGTTAACGGCTTTGCGTTTGATTGGTTTAACCGTAGATTTTATAGACTTGACCCTTCTTACTGGTACCACTTGTTTGACCATCTTGGTTTTCTTAACCCTTTGCGTAACTCTGACCTTTTCTGGTCTTCTCATTTGAACGGATATCACTTTAGGCTCGATTTCGCGTACGTAATTGGCAGGCACGAAACCGTCGGTGCCATCAGCTTTCCTGACACTCCACCAATCTGGATTAGTCTTATTCAATAAGAACATTACTTCACCTTTAGCCATTTGCATACCTTGGCCGGTGAACGGATATAGGCTTTTTACTTGTGGCACCAATCTTTCTTCGTGAACGGTTCTTGGTTCTAATCGTTCGACGATCTCGTCGACCCATTCGTCCTGAGGTACCAATCGTATTTCCTTACTCCATTCTTCCTGTTCCAATTCTGCCACAGGTTCCGGATCAGCCGACAACTCGAGCGTGGAGATTCCCGATTTGATCAGTTTCTCGGCTTGCATGTTCAATGATTGGACGTCGCCTTTGTAAGCGTTAAGTTCCCCTTCTAGATCTTTGTGTCTTTGTAAAAGCGCTTGAGCACTTGGTTCGTCCACGCCGTAATCTTCCGAAGCTACCAGAGCCATTTTTTCGTTCATCCACGAATCCGCCTCGTTCGCATCGGCATAAAATTGAAACGCTTCGGCTGCGTCGTCCAATTGCTTTTTCCTCAATGCAGCCAGCTCTTCCAAAACCTTCCAGTGTTCTTGCAGCGAGTCTATACGATTTTGAATTTCTAAAGAGGATGGATGATTGTCGGCTATCAATCTTCTACCAGCCTCGCACAATTGTTCGGATTTTGGTCTACGTACTTTCATCTCGTCTTGTAATACTTTATGCTTTTGTTGCAAAGAAATGACGGCGCGTAAATCTTTCGCCGATATTCCGGCTTTACAAATACGTTGCTTTTCGATAAGCCACGATTCCTCATCTTCGTGATCTTGCAAAAAGTGGAAAAAGTTTCTGGCGTCCTCGAGACGAGCTTTGCGTTCTTTGCTGTACTCTACGAGCTCGTCGTAGGCACTATTAAGTAGATCCAACTTCTGTTTCAAAAGAGGTACCTCCTTGCTCTGCGGTTGAGCCAAATGTTGAGCAGCCTGTCTACCTAAACGTCGTTGGCTCTCTCCCAATGCTGTCACCTGCAATTCTTGCAGACTGTGCTTTTGCAAAAGATCTTCCACCCCTAATAAATGAGGACCAACGTCCGTGCTCTGGAAATTGAGCTGCAGTTCTTGAATGGAGGCCAAAGTTGTGTCGATCTCTCTCATCAAGCTCATTAAAGAAGAGAGAGCAACCAAATTGGATTTATGATGATCCAACAGAGCTAACAATTCTTTCCATCTTTGCAAAACCTCTTGTTCTCTCACTCGTACCCTTTCCAATCCATGATAATTCTCTCGAACCAATTCCTCCGACATGTTGGTTAGATCGTGGAATCTCTCTTCTCGAGCTAGAATGTCTGCGCTGATAGCCTCGTGTTTTTTTTACAGTGGCATCTACCTGGGCAAGGTTACTACCATATCTCGGATCGGTCAAAACCTGAATCATTTCTTTCAAGTAACCTTCTCTAAGTACGCTCTTTCTCTCAAACTTGTAATTTAATTGCTCCAATCTTTCCTGACGCAAGAGTTCCGTTCTTAAGGCGACTTCTCGCCGATGCTCCGCTCGTTCCAACTCGACCCAATTCCTTTCGATATCGTGAACGAGTTGACCCTCCTGCGGCGTGAAGGCTGGCTGGTTCAACGATTTCAATTGTGTGTTTATGTGAAAATACAATGCCTCGATTTCCGATCGTTCCTTGTACTTTGGTGGCTTTTCTACGGTTCTGTATTGTTTGAAGGCCAAGAGCTCCCGTTGAATACCTTCCAGCGAATTGGGAAAATTTCGATTTTCTAAATCTTGGATCTTTAGTTTGATCCACTCGAGCAGGTCGGTTGTCAATTTTTCATAGTGGATCTTCATCTTATCGGCATCCATCATTTGACCAACGATCTAAAAATATGCATATTAACGTGAGAAAAGATCGATCA
The DNA here is from genome assembly GCA_023678845.1 of Mischocyttarus mexicanus. Lineage (NCBI taxonomy): Eukaryota > Metazoa > Arthropoda > Insecta > Hymenoptera > Vespidae > Mischocyttarus > Mischocyttarus mexicanus. Next base: position 900,020 of record JACGTP010000023.1, on the reverse strand, counting down.
TTGAAATCCTTCTCCCCTTTAGCATAGCTATACCTACGTTCGCGATTCTCTTTCCGCTTTTAATTTCGTTCTTCATCCTGGCGAAGGTGTGATAGTAGGACGCCACGTACGTGATAATAGACTTCTCGTCGGGTCTAGCTGTATCGACATCTTCGGCATCCAACAATCTGGGAATGCCGAGTTCCGAATTTGCCACGTCGAAAGCATAATTCAAGTTGTCGATGTTCTTGTTTTGCTGCAATTCCGACCAATTTACCAAGTCTGGCCTGTGTGCGTGGATAAGAGCGTTGAAACCGAGACCGCTTCTCCATGAACCTGTTTGACACGAATTACGTCTTTACTTACTCTCTTTCTTTCTTCCTACCATAACGTTAGCAATAATGAATATCGCGAGGTCTCTTATTTTGCCATTACCAAAGTTTCACGATAAAAGTGGCGAGGGATAATTAAAATCTCGTCAAAAGGTCGTTACTCACCCGTAAAATCTTGAATGTTAACACCGGGATAACCATTGGTCTTCCTTTGGCACCAGAGTAATAACGCATCCTTTGCCGATTTCTTCTCGCTACTGTCGTTCTCTTCGTCAACGTCAATTTCGATTTCTTGTATTTGAAATCTCAGAATGATGGTCCAGATTAATCCGAGGATCAATCTAGGATTCCCATCGACTATGTCTTCCGCTCCTATACTTTCCAAACGAACCTACGCAATATTAAAAACATGAGAAAGAACAATTACTTTCTTCGAATAAAACTTTCTTTCATTTGTTCGGCGTAAGATAAAAGTCTTGTTTTCGTGTTGAATGTAAGACACTTTACAACGTGAGAATAGCAACTAAATGAAGAGTACCAGAAGATCGATTCGAAGCAATTGAGCCTATTATTAAGAAAGTAACAAGTACTGGGGAGTTACTGTAATTAGACATCGACGTGGCACGAACGGTGTTTTCGCTCGTTAAGAGAAACGAGAGCAATTACTTCTTGCTCCGAAAGATCGATCTTCAGCAACGAAACGTGCATGTTGCGAATTAACATATCATCTCACGATCTCTCCGTTTGCTTAAGCAAAGAGAATGAAAAAGTATAAGAGAGGATTATTCTTGAATTTTGGGGAAAAGGACTGTTTGGATCCGATGCTACTGTCGTTCACGACGTGTCCGATAGCCAGCTCGCGAGCTGGAATGCTGTCCGATCACTTGTGCCGCTTTATCAAGGCCGCTGGGAAATGGAAATGATTGCTTCTGCCGTGCCGTGCTGTGCCGGGCAAGCTTTACGTTCGTCAGACGAGAGGAGAACTCCTTCGATCCAAAACAAAGAAGAAAACGTGCTACGTCACCGTTAGTAGGTGACCGTCACGATGAACGGAGGCTAACGAGAGACCGGCTAACGAGAACAGCTCCTTTTCCTATCGCAATGGGGAGGGTCGTCAACGAGCACTTAAACTCGTTTATTCTATTCTGGAAAAAGAGCAAGTAGAATAATAAAAAGATCTTTCCTGTATCGCTACCGGGATCATCTCCTTTGCCTAAGGATACCAGCAACCGGCTTACGGTTTAGTGCGTGAACGAAACGGGAACGTTTGAAAATTCTCGCCTCTGTGTAAAACGACGACAAGTATATTAACGCAGCCCTGACGCGTCAAATTCATTTTTCTTTTTTAAACAGTTTCAATGCAATTTGCGTTGCATACAACATTTCTTCCTGACTATCTCATAATCCCTCTTGCGTAACATTTTCAAGATATGCGCGGTGCATTCTTTGCGCTTGAGAAAGTTTACAATAGCGTCTTGATTCTATGATGAGCACCGCTAGTAGACTGCTTACACCGGAACAGTTTCCTCCTTGCTGGAAATTTCTTTTTCAAGAAATCACCGAGCACGGAGAAACAATTGGTGCGATTGTTAACTTTGTCGAGTTTCCGCATAGTTTTTGCTTACCGATTGGATATAAAGAGACGAATAGCACGAACGGTGAAAGTCTAAGAAAAAAATCCCCGAAAAGGAAAATGCGCGTATTGAATGATCAGCCAAGAATTCGAGATAATCGTTCGAGTCTCCTTGCTCAGTGATATTACTTTACTTTACTTTACTTTAATAAAAGTACTAAATCGGACGATTCATGAAGCTAATGAGATCTTCCGTTCGCATTAAATCAACTTACACTGTCCGTTTAACCGATAATATAAATCAATTGACAAATTATTCATAATATTTCTCTTCCTCAATATTTCTTGAATATCTTTGTCAAACTATTCCAATTTTCCGTTAGACTTTGAAGATTCGATCTTTGAATTTTCATCGTGGCGAATCGCGTGCACTCACGTTACAAGTCGAGCTTCAGCGACAAATGAATAATGAATGAGTCTCGAGTTGGATTGTAAAGCGCGAGAATACGGTACCCTAAAGGAAGAAGAATAATCGCGTCGTCGAATTTGCCCCGATTAACCGATGCTTTCATTCTCCAATTAGCTACGTAAAAGTATCGCTCAACACAGCATAGAATAAGATGGGATAGGATGGAATGGGATGGAATGGGGTGTCCTATCGGTTGTTCGTCGATGCCCGGCTAATGGAAACATTAAGGCTCGTTTTAAAGACACAACCCACAACGTACGTAGCGAGGTTCGCCAAGTTGGAGGAATGGGAATAGCATTCCTAATGCATTTAACGTGGAATGCGACTCCTACGTCGAACGTTCACTGGATCGACCGGGAGTTGAACGTGCACGTGCGCGAGTTGACCGTTCGACCGGGCTCCCTCCTCCCTCCCTTCTTCTTCCTTACTATATTTCTCCCTTTCTACGATCTTCCATTCCAAATAATTCATCGAGGTTGAACCTTTCGTGTCATTTCTCGTCTAATTTTCTTTCTAATCGCATCCATAGATACGTTTGCCAAAATAACGAGGAGCACGATAGCGTTTCTGTTGATTGCATTCGTGGAGCGTACAATTGATAGGGTTAATATTTGATATATATCAAGAATATTTAGTTAAGTTGCTCGATAACAAGAAGATTATGCACGAGATGCAAATTTGCTTATACAGAATTAGATTGCATTTCTACGTGATATCTTTAGTTTCTCTTAACAGCAAATCTCGTGCATCATCGTGCTGCACCTTAAATCAGCAAAGTACAGGTCGTTTGCAACGCTCTATACTTTTCTCTATTTCCTTTCCAGTTGAAGTGTCTTTATCTCTTGAAAAGCTGGGCCACGTAGCGGTTTTTCCTCGTCGAGAGACTAGGAATGCGAATTGGAGCCACGCGAATGACAACTCGAGCAAAGGAGGGAAAAGAAATAAGAAGAAGAAAAATTCATCTTGCTGTTTATTTCTTAATCTTCCAAAGAGCAACAGCCTGCAGCAGAGACGTAAAAGCAAAGGAGGAAGAGGAGGAGGACCCTTACTCGTTGAACGTCTTTCTAACGGACTTCGGCACGATTCCATAAACTTCCACCTTCCTTTCTCTCTCTCTCTCTCTCCTCGTTTCCTTTTGAATCCGTGATTCTTCTTTGCAGCATCATCATCATCATCGATGATGCCGTCTCTTTGACGTTCAACCTTGTACTCTATAACCATTCACGATGTCACGTCTTGCTCGCATAACTTGTCCCGAACGAACGTGAATGCCTCGTCTTGTCGAATTTAATCGATACCATTGCTAATTTTTCTATTTTAACCGATCGCGAATTGTTGCGAAATGCAATTGCGACGACAAGATGCAACTCGTTAGATGAGATAATAAATTTTACATTGTCCCAAGTCGATCTTTGCACCGTGCAATCATTTCTCTAATTAAAGATGACTTCTTCCCATCTAAACAACAATGCCGTCATCCGTTCCTTTTTCTAACTAACTGGGATAAGAGATGAGAGATCGACGAACATAGTCAACAAACAACGACGCCTTGCTCTTATTTTATTGTCATCGAAATGATCAAAAGTTATCGTTCGCTGTAAAAAGTTTAACTCAACGACAAAAATATCTTCAGAGTCAAATGTCATTTCTATTTCAATTTTCCACTTTTTCTATCGGTTTGTTTTCAACATCTGCGATGATGATCTCGTAAGAAGACACGAGGAAAGTTACACGCTTCTCGCTTTCACCCGATCTTTCTTTTCTTCTTTCTTTATATATTTGTCACTCGAAACAGGTTTTATCTGATATTTGCCTCGGAGTTTGTCTCTTGGGCTTTGCTTATAAAGAAACGCATCTCTTTGACATTAACGGTACCGCCGTAGGAAAGAAATATTTTGGTACATCGAGAAGTATATTTTAACTCTAAATCTATCTACCCCACGTGAGGTTAAATTATCGTGTCTTGTAGTTGTATATTTCATTGTAAATCAAAGAAAATATATCGGAGTAGGTATTAGGGTTAACATTGAGACGTTCTGCGAGAATTTCTAGAAATACTAGTTTCGTTCGAATTCCAGGATGGGATCTATCAGGGCGAATCTCAGATCTTCGTTCAAGTTACGGAAAAGAGAAAAAAGACTTTAACCGGTCCTCCTTTGAGCGTGCTTGACTGGTCGGTCTAAACACTATTGTCTAACACTCAACGATCGCGCATAGTCGATGTATGTGCCGTCTGGTTTCATTTCACATCTGCGGGGCTCACGGTCTAGCAAGTTTCGCCTCGGTCGGTGACCCTTTCTCTTTCTCTCTCTCTCTCTCTCTCTCTCTCTCTCTCTCTCTCTCTTTCTTTCTTTCTTTCTTTCTCTCAGCCTTTTCTTTTCTTCTCTCACGTCCCCTTTGGACTCCATTCGGTTCTTTGGCTCTCTCTTCATTTCTTATCCTGCCCTTCGTGTTCTTTCTCTATCTTGCTCTTAACCGATACCCACCTGCGGTCTCCTGAGATATTTCGATTTATGAACGCGCTTGGAAACTGATAAAAAGAAGCTTCCCTAAAAACATGACCGTCCAAAAGAGACAATATATATATTCTAACGATAACTATACTTGAAATTTTTCACGCACTTGTTCGACAAACATTTTCCAATAATATAGAATTAATGAAAGCGATGGAAAAGAGTGTGCAACGAGTAAATACTACATGGTCTGGTCTATCGGTCAGCGACTTTCACTCGGCACCTGTTCATTCCTACAAATCGATTGCGTTCCTATACTTTTCTCGAATAAATATCGATGTTTAGCAGGCGCCAAGAGTTCAATCGACGCGACACCTTAACCGTATTGAACATTATTACTTTCTAAATACTCTTGCAAATTTTATTTACATATACTTTTACAGGATTAACGTGCAAACGATATAGATCGCTTGGTTTTTCTGAAGAAAGAATAAGAAATAATGGAATTTAGTCTAAACACTCTGTCAATGTGGAATGTTTGTGGCAATCGACAGATCATCGTCCAGAAATAGCTCGAAACTTTTCGCTCTTGTAAATAAAGTTGTCATCGATCGTAAATTATGATAAGGTATCGATCCCATTATCGATAGATGATGTATATGTGTGTGTGTGTGTGTGTGATTGTACTTGAAAATAATTGAGAATTTTAATAAACCTTCTTACGAAATGAATAACAACGTTATGGGAAGTAAGAATTGACATTGATTCAATCTTTTTTGATCGATTAGAAAAAGAATGAAAAAAGAATTTCTTTGTAATGCCGACGAATCGCGATGAACACCTGTGTGTCAGAACGATGAGCCTTTAATGGAAAAAGGGCATCTAGAAGCATACGGGTTGCATCCAACGGGGATACAGGTTTTCCATTCGCTATTTCCTACTTTTCTCCGATAAAGGAAAAACCAGACGACCAAAGGAACTGAATGTTTTCTTTTTCACGTATCGTTTCAAAGCCTAATTTGGGTAAACGTTCGATCAGAAATGTCGACTAATACAGGAGACCTCGACTATGTCGATCGATTATTATTCGTCATAAATTATTTAACGAGCGTATACGGGTCATTGATTGGCACTCGTTCTCAACTGGGATAATATTTTGACGTTGGAGAATATGAAAGAGCTTTCACGCAACCAACCGTGCCAATTTCTTTTTTTTCGATTTGACGTGTCGCCTCGTTTCATCGTCTTACTTTTATGTAAACTCGACCGATCCTCGATTTACACGGTTTGTCAAATAAAAAGGATTTATGTTTTTACTTTGCTCAATACGAGGAAGTGTCTGTAAAGGTTTGACCAAAAACTAAATTAAAGATATTTCAGTATAAAAAAAGAAGAGAAAAAGATAGAATCTATAAGTCATTTTTTTGGCTTTCGTTTTGTCTGAAAGGTCTGCGTAAATTGGTCACTGCGTTGTTTTACGACGGTCTCGTCTCGTGTCTTGCTTCTCCTCCACCCCTCGCCCTTCCACGACTCAACTTTATCCTCCCTCATCCGGTTCTCGAGTCGACCCAGACTAACTAAGCCGTCGATACTTTCCATCCTTCTCTCTAAATACGTTTATACTTTCCTGCCTACGAAGAAGGTACGTGTGCTCGAGTCAGTGTAGATAAAACTGTTATGTCATAAGCCAACCAAGAGAATATAGAGGCCATTCACGTAGAGAGTAAAACTTGCGTGGCTTCTTAGGGGACTTTGACGTCTCTGAAATAGTTTATGATCGCAAAAAAAAAAAATGATAAATAAATTTACCTTAGTATGAAGAAACGCCAAAGATTTGTTAACATTTTCGATCTTGTGTACTCGCATACGGCCGTTGTTGGGTTTGGCTAATCTTTCTCCCGAAATGATTTCCAATAATTTTAATAATTTTTTTCCATCCGCTAGATCGGTGAATAAGTCTTCCACTTCCATGCGTGCCTGAAACGTCGACATTATTGTTACTTTGAATTTTATTTTATATTATAAACTGAATACGACACGAGTAAGATACAAATATATAATCACCTTCAATAAGAAAGAATTAATCCATTTTGTGAACGTCTTTTTCTGAATATGCAGACGTTCCTCTTGCAGGGCCTTTATGCGGCCCTGCTCGAACTTGAGGACGTCCTCCCTCTGAGTCATTCTCTTCTGTATAACCGGACCACCTCTGTATCTGTCGACTCTCGGCGGTGGATACGTGGGGAGATACTCGAAATTGTTAGGTCTTCCTTGGGGTACGACGCCGTGCGCAGGGCGGGGCTCATGCTGCGCCCCTGAAACAAACATTTTTCATTCGTTAGAAATGACTTTTTCTTCCCCGTTTGAAAATAGGTCGAATAAACAACATAGGGATTGGGGATTTTAAATGTTTTCCAGATGAAACCAATAGGGATGCGTTTCATGTTAAACCTACGATACCGACAGGATATTACGATCCTTCCAAACAGGGGAGAAGGTCTTAAAATAGAATATTTTTTAAACTTGCTCCATAATAGTACCCTCGCTATCTCTATTTTAACCAACGCATATCCAAAATTCAAATATTCTTATTTCTCTGTTTCCTTTTTCACGCTACAAGCATTTTCCCGACAAGCGGAAATAATTGTGAAAAGAGTGCAACGTTACACGCTCTTTACGATGCGCAAATATTTTCTCACGTGCCTGGATTGTAATGACAGAATGACGAAGAAAATGACGTAGAGTCAGACCCTGCTTTTATAAGAACGAAGCTGAAGGAGCAAGGAAATAAAGGAAAAGGCAAAGACGAGAAGCAGCGAGAGGTAATCTCGCTTGTAGCCAGCCACTGGCATCGGCCCTTTTGTAGACGCTGAATCAAATAGGCAATTTGCTTTCGTATTCACGTTCATGCTTTATACCGTGGTCCATGGGAGAAACAGAGAAAGAACGAGAGAAAAACTTTATGACAGGGAGAGCACGACGATGCGAATATAGAGAATGGCAGTGACAATAACCGAGGTACAATAATTTTGCCAAGTCACGAGACTGACAAGAAACGAGTTGCAATTCCTCGCAAAACGTCTGCCACTTGGTCGTCTTAAGAGTATTTTGCACTTGCTTTTATTTACTTCTAAAGGAGCCATTGTCACGATGGTCCCGTCTTCTTCTGCTCCTCCTTGAAAACTTCCTTACAGTCTCGATGCATTTCTCTATTCAAGCTGTCCCTGAAGCGTCACAATTTCAATTTTAGGGGATAACGTAAACAAGATTTTTACCTTTTTGTTGTCTTACATAATGTCCTTTTGGAATATTATATCCAAAGTTAAAGAATTGTATTTCTTGTTAGTACTTAGAAGAAGTATATGCAAATCTAACTATTTTATAATTCCATTGAATTTTGCAATTTGGTAATAAAAATATAAATTTGTTAAGTGTCCGTAAGTATATGGTCGCCACTGTATACGATCAGACCTTTTATTATCTCGAAACTCACATCGTTGCACTTTATTGCACCCCTTATGTTAGAGCCTAACTCCTTGAATAGCGAAAGCCGTCCGATGGAGTATTTAATTAACGCTTATCGAATGAATCGGTGCGACCGGTATGTGCAACTTAATGGAATCTTGATTATTACTTAGACAACAATGTCCTTACCACACATCGTAAAGATGTTTAATCCCAAAGTTAAAACCCGATGTAGTTGCTAATCGTTAAATGAACCATTTTACAAATCATTCAATTACCAAGTTTAGAAATGTTCCTATCTTGTCGAATTATGAATACGCAGAAGGGCTAAAAATGAGGATGACTTATCGGCTTTCCATTTATCTCTAAAAGAAGCCGATAAGATATAACGCGAAAAATGTCGAGCCAGCGTTCATTTCTACTCTTAAACTATGCGATATTTTGAGACAGAATAAACATCATCTTTTCTTCTTATTACAATATTTTCTAGGATTATTTTCAATTCACGATGAACAGTGTTATTTATTAGAAAAAATAAAGACTACGAATTGAGAGATGAGATTTTTTTCAATCTTTAATTCTATTCTTATTTACAAGCATACAAGATGCACGTTTTCTATTTTAATGATACGCCTTATCGATGCGTATTAATCGGATAAGCGAGTATTACTCGACGTATCATGTTTCGAAAGAAAAATGTCATTTTAGCACGTTTCAAAAGGGTGTCATTATGAACGTATTGTTGAAATGGTATAAATATTACAAGACAAACATAATATAGGTTGGATTCAAAAAGAAATAAACAAGTTAGGTGGTGTCGAATTCGTGATATATGCTGAGTATCGAATGACTACGTAAAGCGTACCACACAGAAATGTTAGGAAGGAAACGGAACAATGTCGAGGAGCGAATGACACTGTAGATTTGATTAGAGCACTTAAACGGCCACCGCCCGATATAATATCCTTATATACACACACACACACATACGAATTTTTTTAACCGATGAAAAGCACGTAATACGATTGTAAAATGTGTATGGCAAAAATTCTTGGACGGTGACGTTTCACGAAACACTCCTTTCCTTATCAAACTGATAGAATGAATTTTTGCCATTTCCCTTTTTAAAGAAGAACAGAGACCGACGACGACGACGACGACGATGATCGTGAATTGGCATTTTCCAAGGACACATACCATACATGTAAAGGTTTGATTGTTTTACAAAACAGAAGATCGTATCCTCTGCTGTCTTACCGTGCAACTGGCATAACTTACAGGTGTGGTCGTTACGAAATATTTGTTCAGAGTCGAAGTCGATAGTTGTTAATCTTCTATCGGGTTTCGACTCGACGATCATAAACGAGCTTAATCCTAAATAAAGATAACTATTTGAACGTGCGAGAGATTAAATAGAAGGATAAAGTTCGAATTAGTTGTAGAAATATCTGGAATTATCGGGCGCATCGATCTCGTTAAAAAGAAAACGAAAAAAGAAAAGAAACAGGTTAAGATTTACCGTAATAAGTGTAATAATTGTTATAAGCCATCTTGAAGATATCCGAAAGCTGCTTAGGCAAAGAAACTTTCTATTGCGTTCCCATTCGAAAGAATATCATCGTCGATCTTTTCGGTGAGGTTCCAAAAGAACGTTTATGCGACGACGAACGGTAACGCGCAACTGGTTCAACTGTTGGCTGCCAAAGACCACTGACTGACAGTATACTCTTATCACGGATAGGACTATTTAACGAGTGTGCGCGAGTGTACGTATATCGGCCAGTTGTTTGCGTTCAAAAGAATCACGTATGTAGTGTCCCGATCCATTGGCGTAAGCCAAATTGTTAAATTATTTTTGAGAAACGATAATAAAAGAATATCTCGCATATTATAGGTACAACGAGTAATCATTTGGTACACTGTCGTCGTTAGACGGATATTAAATAACTGGAACCCTTCTTGTATAATACACCGTAGAGAAAATCTAGGGAGACGATCCAACGAGCTCATTTGACAATTTCACTCCATACTGACACTGGCCACTGCTTATTTAAAAGATTAACAATCTCCGTCTCGCCTACTAAATACAAAACGCACTTGTCGTACGAGAGCACTCAACAACTACTCCATTTTTCTACTTCAACGAGATCAAACAAAAAAGCTAAATAAATTCAACGACCCTGGTCATATATTATTTCGAACACAGTTACGACAAATCTCTCCCGTCTGTATAGTCCCAGTTTTTAAGCCTGTAATTAGTTTAATTCGAATCTCTCGATGAGATCACGTTTGAAGACTTCCCATTGAGCAAACTCGACTTTAATAACGAACCTTTGAACCGATTGGAAATATTAAAGGAAGTCGAAATGGTTATCGATTGATATAAATTGAGGAATAAATTAACATTATGTTATTTTAAAATAAGATATAATTCTCTTTTTTTTTTTTCTTAAATTGGGGAATATCCCAGGTCAGTGAAGCGGAAGATCATCGATTGGAAGCACATTTGTAGACTAACTCGAAAATCTACGTGTTTGGCGCCACGTGTGTCTCGATGAACGAATGGTAATGAGGATGACAACGAATAGTCGAGAGAAACGAGCTTAGAATTTATATTAACCGACATTACTAAAGTTTTTATTCGCATTCGAAAACGAAGGGATTAGTTGGTTAACCGTGAAGAATTTTTTAAAAATATTAGTAAGTCCTTTCATCAACTTGGTTTTATCTACCGTTGTTAGATGAATGTTAAGAAAGAAAAGAAATTTCTCCCCGAGCGTTTCAAATAGCTTCATTATTAATAAGATACTTTGCAGGTTTGTTTGTTTAATCTATTTAATGGGTAAGATAACGAATAGAAGCTCGCAATACTTGGTTTCTTTCTTACAAAACGGTAAATCGAGATGGCATGTTAATTAAAAATTATAGACGAGTATCACGCGGCTTATTCCTTAATGGGAAACGTGTGCATAATTGCCTTAATGAAAATGATGATTTAATGAATTAGTTAATCTATAAAACAAATTAATAATATAATTACTATATTTGTTGTCTCTCTCGATAATCTCATACTTAAGAACTTCTCGATTTCTTTTAGATATTAAAAAATTTCTATTTGACATTTGGTAATCTTGGGAAAAGAAAAATCTACTTGAATGTATGAACTTTCGAATTGTTTTCTAGGACGTGTTCGTTACCGATAAATGCCATTCGAACGAGGTAACAGATTGTTACCGTGAGGAAGTGCGAAATTGCACCGGAAATACGGTGAACGCATCTAAAAAAAAGAAAAAAAAAAGGAAGACGAGATATGGAGAGAAGACCGCACCGGTCGTGGTGGTAACGAAATAGGAGCCGTATTATTATCGGTGTCCGCATCAACTCCAACTCTAACTCCAATTCCAGCTCCAGCTCTAGCTCCAACTCCAACTCCAACTCCAACTCAAACTGAAACTCTGAGTCCTGTAGAGCGACAAGCTGGATAGAAGAAACTACTAACATGTATACAAGTAAGTAGTTAGTTTCTCTCTCAACTACTCCTCTGTGTTCGTAACGCTTTCTGTTGACATTGATATCACGGGCAAATATATATTCGTTGACAAGCTAACACACACACGCGAATACAAACATCTGTGCGATAGGGAGAGGGATAAACCATGCTGTGGGTATGGCTTGCAAGTTGAAAACGTATGACGACATGTCTATATTTGGCTTGGGACCGACATTCTATCCACATTTACTACAATGGAGATACATTCTAACTCGACCTTTCTGTATTTTTTTTCCCTATTTTTTTCCTCTTTTTGTTTCTTTACTATCTTCTGTTCGTCGTAGTCTAAGATAGGAGAAAACCAAAAGATATCTGTTTTAGATTGTAAATAAGTAAATAGAAAAGATTTCTCCTTTCTTTTGCGTGGGATTAGATTTTTGACACCTTGACAAATCCTTGAGGCAAGATCTCTGTTACATTTATGATATACAAGGTGGTCCACGTAACTTGTACACCTTTATAACTTCCAAAAAAATAATGCAAAACAAAAGTTGTATGGTTTATAGGATTACATTATGTAGTTATCTTATCACTACCTTATCGCACTTGATATTACGTCAAGAAAATTGTTAAGAAATACAATTTTGTCGTGGTACAAATATTTTGGAAGTTCCTAGAAGGTTCACGAGTTACGTGGACCATTCTGTATAAGATAAAAGAAAACGATCGATCAATATCCTAAGTTATCTGACATCGAGTCGTGATGTTCTAGCAAATATATATCATTTCAACTTCAAATTGGGACAAAACACGTTAAAAACTACGTTGTTCTGTCCCAATTTAAAGTTGAAATGGTATAGAAGAAATCAAACGTCTTAGAATATTAAGAATGGAAAATTGATTAATTGACGTGCTATATCAGCGAAGAATAAGACGGAGGAAGAGTTAAGGGACAACTGAAGAATCAGACTTTGAAGAAGAAGAAGAAGAAGAAGAAGAAAATAATCGACTTCTGTGTCCTCGTGCCAGCATGAAATTAATATTCTGCTTTCACCTCGGTTGTGCTCGTCCATCACTTTGTAAAACGTAGTCGATACTCGTACTGGCCCCGACTTTTCATCGCTCGGGAACAAAAAGATTCGATGCTATTCTCCAGTTAAAGTTGTTGCAATTTCCCAGTCGATCATTTCTTACGACATATTTTTCTGATCAAGATTTCTTATACAGGTAGCCTTCCTACAACACGGCATCTTGTAACACGGTTTCGCTCTAAGACGATAAGAAAATTGCTAAAACCTTTGTACAGCAGTGTACTTCTACGTCTTAAAAATACAGTCTAACCCCCGTTTTTGTACTGGCTCTGGGGCTTATACAACACGGAATTTTATAGGAACCTAGCTACCGTGTTAGAGGAGGATTGCCTGTATAATTTTACAAGATATTCCCTTTATTTAAGATAAGATCATTTGTTTCGTTAAGTCAATAGATAAGAATTATCGAACACAAACGGGAAACAAGTATATTATTATATTTTACGTAATTCCTTTTCTTAACGTTTAGAACTAAAAAAATACTTTTCTAGAGACAAATAAGAATATAATCTCAGAATGGCTTGAAAGAATTTTCCCTGTATTTCGTTGTAAATCTCTGATTCGCCCAGCACAGATGACTCGCAACCCTCTGAAATAGAAACGAAACCATACGTGTACCGGTTCCCCTTCCCGGACACGATCTTAATGCCGCGTTTCTAAGAGTTCGAATATGTATTTTTTCGTTTCTCCAAGCTGCACGTATAAATGAAAATTCTCGGGGTAAAAGACGAAATTCGTATTTAATTTCTACTCCTCCTTAGGCTTCTTAATGCGTTTATAATTGCTTTGGGCGAGCGGAGGGCTTGAGAAAATTGAAAATATGTGAAGAAGTTGTTAGAGTAATCCAACGTAACGCTTGCACAACGACTCGTTTATTACTGACCTCGTAATCTTTAAGTGCCGCGGGCGTACGTTTAAAGAAACAACGACCCCGCTATTTAACTGCAGGAAAATACTTATTGTGATTACTGATAAGAAAAATAGAAATTACAAAAATAATAAGCTAAGGGAAAAGGGATTATGTCTCCTGGAACGATCGTGATCATTTTTTTCCTGGATTTTCACTCGCGGGAAAATAATAACACTGAATATTGCCTTGTCATTTGGTGTTAATGCGACAACCATAAAACGACCTCCTTATCTTGTTTAACGATATCAACGAAATTGAGCGATAAGAGAGTAGAAAAAAAGAAACAAGTAAAATGAAGAAAAAAGATATGAAATAAGATTCAACAGCATTTGTTAACGGTGAAGAAGAAGAAGAAGAAGAAGAAGAAGAAGAAGAAGAAGGTTTAAGTTCGTTGAAAATTACGCATCTTTAATTATCCAACACCGCTAGTTGTAAAATAAAATAAATGTTGGCCGAGAAAGAGAGAGAGAGAAAGAGAGATATTTTTGAAATGAAATATTTCGTTTGATCTACTCGTTTTCGATTTCGAGATAAAACTTATTTGGGAAGAGAATGCATTTACATAAATATATTAGTTTGTAAAGTATGAAATGGAGCAAATAAATGTACGTAATTGAATTGAAATTTGCATCATTTCATAGTTGACAACCTAATATATATTTATCTAATGGAAGAAACGACACAGTGTATCGAGCAATGGATAAATTACACGAAATAGTCGATGAGTAGTGAAGCATGACACGGCATTTTACATCCAGTGTCTAATAATTTATTTGAAAACGCTTGAAGAGACGGATAAAACGAGTCTCGAACGTGTAAACCTGTGCAATACATTGAGTCAAAGAAGAAAGAGTTATACAAACGAAGCAAGAATGGAACAACTATGTTTACGATTTACAAATAGCCATTAAAAAGGAACGAATATTATTTAGCAATATTCATAAAATGATAATGACGATTACCAAAAGAGAAGACGCGTAATCGAGGACTGACGTAATATGTAAAATAATCTACGTCCGGTACTGGATTTGTCATCTGTAATACAGTGTAACTCGATGAAACGTCGACTAAATGAGTAATACAACGTTGTTGTTGTTGTTAGAATTATTAACTGTATAATTAAAAGTACTCTTCTCGTGTACTTTGGCAAAATGTTGATTGCACTCGCTGAACATTTGCGAAGTTCGTCGAGTCTAAATGAATGTAACTAAATGTTTTCTCTTTGAACGAAAGCTCCCAAGTTGTTTCGCATTGGATTTCGCTTGGTCGATAATCGGCGTGCTTAATTACTGCAACGAATGAATCATTTCTGCGCTTTACGAGTTCGTCGATGCGCTCTTTCGTGCATATACTAAGAGAATGCGGAATTGCGACTTTCACGAAATGCATTGAGTAAGGACTTGCAGGTTGTGAGAGTCCCATTGTTCTTTAAAAGTGGAGTTAAGAATGAATATCCATGGCTTGTGTCGAACTATCTTTTTTCATTCATTAAGAAGAAATAAAAGGAAGATCTTCTCCTCCTTATTAATCTCTTACGTTGTAATGGCGTTTCATAGACGTCACAATTATATCCATTTAATAGGAATGCTTTAATAGAAATGATTCCAAGTAAAAGCTCGTTTGGAGTTGCTTTTAGACGCTTCTGTCTATTAATTTATAGGTTAATATTTACGATGATAATTTTGTGAATGAATCTTTACAATACAGTGGGAATCAAGATGAGAGAGAGAGAGAGAGAGAAAGGGGGAGAGGAGGGAAGGAGATTATTATAAGTGCGAGGATCGCGTGGATGTATCTTCGTGCGGCATCTTAAACGCTCGGCAAACGCTCGGCAAACGCCCTTTGTAAATTTCGCTTTAATGGCCTTTATACTCCCACGTGCTACATTCGGGCTCCTCCATCTTTCCATTATACACACCGAGGGAACTTGTTCCCTTCCTCTTTGCGTTCATCCGCGAAATTCGTCCCGCCGAATATGAATACAATGGGTGAAGCTGACCCGAAGCGCGAGAGTGGCTAATTCAAATGTCGCTACGACTTTTACCAGGGAAATATAAATAATAGAAAAATGTCTTAGAAGATTTATTTAAACGTGCTCGTAGAAGTCGCAAAGATTCACGATTGACAAAGACGTCCGCCGTCTTATCTCCTTTGACTTTTGCAAAGAGCGTGCTTCGAATACTCCTAATGGACCTTAAACGACTCGTGGACGATGACAAGAAGAAGAAGAGAGAAGAAGATTCGCGAGTTCCTATAGCATAGTTAGAAACGACTTAGCTGTTAGGAGTGAAAGTGGTGAATCCTTCGACAGATCGTATCGTCCAAGGAGATTCTCCTCGCGAAGGAACGGCAACGGAAAGACGTTCCATCGAATCCTTGCGTCTGTACAAGGAACTTTACGAGTCCTCTAAACTGTTGCCTGTTTGTTTTTTATTTGGAGTTTATAGGAAAGCGAAGACACCTGTTCTCATTGTAAGAAAAAAAGTTTGAAAAATAAGATAGAGGAGTTTTGTAGATGAAACACCTGTTTCTTTCTATTCCGTAGTCTACTATGTTGTAGGAAAGAACTAGCCTGCTCTCTCACGTTCCCCGCATTATAATGCATTCGAGAGAGAGAGGATAGTTTTCGTGTCGTGACGTCACGAACAGGATAGAAAGTCGATAAGAAAAATCTACATTCCTGCATGCGTTCTCTTGACATAGGTTTACCGTGACGTTAAAATCACATCGTCATCCATATCTATGAACATTCTATGAAGATTTTGCGCTAAATAGGAAAGACAATTGAAAAAATAAGATTTATTGTAAAAAACAATCGTTAACGAGAGAGTTGAGTTTTGACGATATGAGAACTGGCTAGGTCGCAAGACGCGAAACTTGAAAATGTTCACGCTGAAAATTGAACGATCTCTTTCGAAGGATGATGATGACGACTATTCGGTAGCTCTCGCAAAGTCTCCTTTCGTCTCGAGTTATCTTCCCTAATTTGAAGTCGTCAAATTGAAGCACCGATTATCCTTGCTGAGTTTATTCGAAGTACCGATTATTCGTAACCGCTGACCGTAAACCGCGAACGTTTTCGAACCGAGAGAAAGAAGGAAGAAAGAAAGATGCGCTAACTTTAACCATCTCCGATTTTCTTTGCCGATTTTCTTTCGGATTTTCTCGATTAGTAGGTCATTTCAAGTAGGCCAATTCTTAGACATTTCAAGACACATTAATTGCTTCGAGTTCCAAGTTTTATAGAAGGAATCCTATCGAATCAATTTTTCAAATTATCGCGAGCACGGTAATAAAAGTCAGAGCTCGGATTTAAAGGAACGCGCTTTTATTTACCACCGACGTACTTGTCGTTTTGTTACCGATGGCCTAACGGTATTTCTACCATTCGGTTGGACGTTATAAAAAACGAACTCGTTGTTTATTAGCAACGTTTCGGTATAACCGACGTAACGCAAATCGCGTGTACAGTTACGGCACACATACCGTACAAAGCTTACTTTAGCTCTAACGTATATGAACGAAAGAGAGAGAGAGAGAGAAAGAGAGAGATAGAGAGAGAATTAGCCTGTCTCTTTCCCTCATAATACGCCATAAATTCAATTAATCCGCTAAGATAACCTATCGACCGAATAAATATACTTACTCCTCCGCAACTCTCTTACGCAACTCGACAAATAATATTTGTCCAATCTCATTGCCATTCTCGATTTCGCGAAAACAAGAGGAAACCGAGCGTTTCCTTAAAGAGATCATCACGCAAACTAATAATAGAAATTATTTCCTAATGTTATCACGTTTATAATTATGGTTTAGATATCATCCAAATTCGGTCAACTTTAAAGGAAAGATCGGAAAAGGAATAAGAGTATAGATGATTTACGTTAAGTCTTGGGGATGTCGTAACTCGACGAGTCAAGCGTTCGTTGCTCTTACTGGCTCCCAGGACGGCAAGGATCTTTTGCGATTCGCTTCGACGACGATGAAAAAGAAAAACAATAAGGAGACACCATGAAGCTACGCATACGTACGAGTTCACCACGATACTTTTCTAATTTATCCTTCATAGTTAAAAGCTTTCGTAGAGTTTGGTTTTTCTTCTGATTCCAATGGTGTACTTCGAAGGATTTTATTTAGGACCTCACCCTATTGTTCCTAGTTTTTTCCTTAGTTGTATATTATAATTGGATAAAGTTCGTGTTAGTTATATTTTAAGTCAGGACGATTCGTTTCGCAATCGGGCATGATCGGCAACCACCCGGACTCGGTGCACGCGTAATAAGATCTCCCCATTCGTGATCCGTGCATCTCCGGTCGGATCTCTTCGTCTTTTACTTTTGATTATTATTATTATTATTGTTATTATTATTTTGTATGGCAACGGGAGGTTTAAAAGCGAGACGAGGATCGACGACCGTTCCGATACCGGCCATGCTTTCGTCCGTTACAATCGTCGACGAGGAACTCGAATTGAAGATTTTTTTTTTCTACATCCAACGACATTGCTCGTCACGAACATTAATCGCTATTTGATTGAGAAGAAATCCTCTACCCTATTTATTTCGAAATCCTTCCGTATATTCTTGATAAACATTTTACACGCGATTCGCTATACTCCCTTATCTCTTTAGAAATATACAAAAAATATGTCTCTATCGTTATCGTTTCTTTCTTTCTTCCTTTTTTCATTGATCGAGACTGGATTAATGTGAATCGAGAAAACAAAAAAAAAGAAACATTATCCTGATCAAATTGACGCAGATGTGTGTGCGTCGGAGATTCTACAAATGCAAAGGTGACGTCAAAATTACGCGATATAGCATTTAATGAAGAGAAAGACGTAGTAGACGAGGACAAGGACGAGGGGACGAGGATGAACGAGTAGAAAAGCAAAAGGAACATAAAGAAAAAAAAAAGATAAGAAAATTTAGACGCGTATTTAGAACGTACACATGTATGTAACATATACAAGCTGTTAGCGAGCGATAAATTTTGAAACGTGTACTCTTGGACAAGGCACGTACTACGTATTCCGATACGATTGTCGAATAAATCTCAAAACGATGCTCGTATCCTCGAAGGCGTGAAGAAATCTATCTTATTACCGGTAAAGACACACGATTGCGGATTATACACGGCTATATGTTTTTCCTTCCGCATTTACGACTGCGTCGTGAGCTTCGTCCTTGCTAGAAAGAGAGAGAGAGAAAGAGAGAGACTTTCGAAGGAGCGCCGAAGGAGAGGAAGGCCGAACACCTCGAATTCCATTGGGTATCGCGCGCGCGCGCACCAAGCAAAATCGGTAAACCCAAACTCGCATTTCTTCGAGGAAGATTAAACGTTCCGTCATCTACATTGTCAATTGGATCGTTTAAACGTTTAACGAACTCTTACCTTCACCTCTCGTGCCTCG
The DNA here is from genome assembly GCA_023678845.1 of Mischocyttarus mexicanus. NCBI lineage: Eukaryota > Metazoa > Arthropoda > Insecta > Hymenoptera > Vespidae > Mischocyttarus > Mischocyttarus mexicanus. Next base: position 880,845 of record JACGTP010000023.1, on the reverse strand, counting down.
ATCTTATCCGAAAAATCCGATCTGTTAATTTTTGAACGGAGAAGAATCCTTGATACCCTAAAAACCGGTAGAGACACTTGGAAGAAACACACCAGCCAGTGTTCGATGCTCTATCTACCCAGGAGATGAGAGAGAGAAAGAGAAAGAGAGATGGATAAAGAAAGAAAAGAAAATAGAATTACTTCGAAAATCCTTGTACAGCTTCTCTCGATCTTCAAGTCCTTTGGAAAGATTTATCACGGCACTCGCGCACAGAATACGGAATACCGATATTAAATTTTTTCGAAATAAAAGACGCACGAGGACGAATCCAGCGTTGGTAGCGGCGAACGACGCGTACGTCAATTTTCTTCTCCGCAAGGTGTTTGAACGAGCCCGAACTAAGGAGGTCTGCGCCAATGTCTCCGAGCCGCTTTCGTATTCGCCCGCTCGACCGACTTGCCATTCTCCTCATTCAACTCTCCTCATTCTGTCCAGTAGTCCCCCCTCTTTTTTTCTCCCCACCAACTTTCCAATTTAATGGCGCGCATTTTAATTGTCCGCTGGTGCTACAAGCGCCATCTGTCCTTTCTATTCATTTAACTTATAAGTATTAGGAACTCGATTTCGTTTCGTTCTCAAAAGTTTCGTCCCCTCAAAGCGTTTCCCTTTCCCTATAAGATTTCATCTATAGGAAATGAGGGGAATATGACTAGAGCGGAGCGCATATTTAAGTCTGTGGACAATCCATGTGATGTTGGTACGTAAACCTCAAAAGTATTATAAACATTTAAAAATAGTAATATTCATAACAATTACTTAATTAATTTATAAGTAGTTATTTATTAAATAATAATTAAAATGAAGAATTTGATAAATTAAATGATACTGCGATAGTATTTAATAGTGTATTTAGTTAATGGTTTTAAATTTCGCGGGCATTAGGTTCATTGTAAGTTTGATAGGTTAGTAACTAGCAGTTGTCTATTCTCATTGGTGTATAATAATTGGACCACGCCTACTGGAAACCCTTTTGATAAGTTTTCTTCCCCCGAGATCGAAACGAAATCGAGTCCCTACTATATTAACAAACAATATTTATTTATTTTTCCAATAATAATTGTTTATTTCAATATATGGATATTGGATATTTTATTTCTTTTTAACAATTTCTTTTATATAAATAATCCTTTTTGTTTATATGTAAAAAGGATCAAAGCATATAAAAATATTCTATACGCGATAGTTGTCTTCTTTCATGTCTCCAGATGTCGTTTCTATCGTCGTATTTTTTTTAACGTGTTTCTATTGGTTGAAAAAAGATGCCATTTGACCAATAGACTTTAATCTTCACTTTTATAGAAACTGCAGCCATAGATGCATTTATGTTTTTCTCGAAAGGTTATACATAACCACGCGATCTCTCTAAATTATTATTTTAGCAAAGTTTAACATTTATTTAATGTTTATTGTATCGATTGTGTGGTAAAATAATGGCTAAAGCCGACATTTTTAATAACGTTATATCTGTGATCGACGATAACACGCGAAAATTTGAAGAATTTGTGAAGTATGCATAATTGGTTTATTATTGTTAATAAATTTCATTTCCACTTATTTAACAAAAAAATTCAACCTTTATCCATTAATCTTTACATTCGTTCGTTAAATAATTTAAACAAATGTTTTTTGAATATACTTTAGTTAACTAATGAAATGTTTTTGTTGTTTAATCAAGCGTGCAGAATGTTGCCTCAGTCCATTTCCAAAATGCAACGAAACAACTTTATGACTTTACGAAAGAGGAAACTAAAAGGAATACAAATGCATTACCAGAGTTGTTAACCGATGGCTTTGATGAAGAACAAATCTGGCAACAATTAGAACTTCAGAATGAAGGAGAATTAGTACATCTTTTAAGTGGCATATCAAAATTGTTAGTTGGTAACAAAACCTTGACGTTACCTATATCATCTACAAAGCCAGAATTAATAGAAAATAAAGACGAAGATAGTAAAGCTGAGAGTATATCAAGCGTGGATCAACAAAAGGAAGAGGAAGAGGAAGAGGAAGATGAAAAAGAACAAGAATTGAAGAGTAGTTTGAAAAAGATTAAAAGGAAAAGAGAACATCAAAAGAAATCTATCGTCGATGATAAATTTTTTAAATTACAAGAGTTAGATGAGTATCTTACTAAAGAAGAAAAAAAAGAAAAACAAAGTAAGAAAGATGCAGACGAGTCAGACGATGATAAAGGCGATGATGAATCTTTAGATTTATTTAACGATCTCTCTGAGGATGAAATTGATTATTCAAAAGATGGGAAATTTATTAAATATGCAGATTTCTTTGACAATCCAAATAGCGAGGATGAAGGAGACGATAATAAAGTATTTTCTCTTTCTAATGATCGAGGTGAAATCGATGATAAAGAAGATAACGAATCGTTTGAAAATAGCGAATTAGAAGATGTCGATGAAGATGATATTGATTTAAAACCTATTACTAAAAAAGTTAAATTCAATCTGACAAATGATTCTGATGAAACTGATAGCTTAGAAAATAAAATAGAGAATAAAGAGACAAATTTAGAAACAAAGTCGTCTCTTGAAGCACGTCAAGAACGTTTACAAGTAAGAATCCAAAAACTGGAAGAAGAAGCACTTGCAGAAAAACCCTGGCAATTAAAGGGAGAAGTAAATGCTAATATCAGACCACCAAACTCTTTATTAGAAGAATATGTGGAGTTTGATGTTACTTCTAGACCAGCTCCAATTATCACAGAACAAACTACTTTTAAACTGGAGGATATAATAAAGCAAAGAATAAAAGACAAGGCTTGGGATGACGTTGAAAAGAAATTCAAACCTGTCGAAACACCTTTGGAATATAAGAAAAAATTAATATTAAATCAGGAAAAGAGCAAAGAAAGTTTATCTCAAATTTATGAAAATGAATATCTTAAACAGAAACGAGCATTAAATCCAGAAACTAAAGAAGTCGAAGAAGAAGAACCAAAAGCACACATTGAGATTCGTGAAATGATGCAATCCTTATTCTCCAAATTGGATGCATTGTCTAATTTCCATTATACTCCGAAATTGGTAAATGTTTGATATATAATATTCAAATGAATTCGTATAAAAAGTATTTTTTTAAATAGATTAATAATATATTATGTATTAATTCGTTTCTTTGTAGGTTCAACCTGAAATTAAAATTATTAGTAACATTCCTGCCATCAATATGGAAGAAGTTGCGCCAGTAGCGACCAGCGATGCTGCCTTGTTAGCGCCCGAAGAAGTTCAAAGTAATTATTGCTTAATATTCATTGTATCACTTCAATATATTCAATTTAAAAATACCCTAATTTATTATTATTTTTCCTTTTTTTTTTTCTAGACAAACCACGAGGCGATGTCATAGGTAAATCGGAGCGAACGATCACAGACATGAAACGAGAAAGGAGAAAGAAAAAGCTCAAACAAAAAGAAAAACAGAAAGACCGGGAAAGAAAAGAACAATTAAATGCTATTAAACCAGGAATGGAGAAAAAATATAAAAAAGATAAAAACTTACAATTGATGAAGAAATTAACCAAAGATAGGAATATTACAACGGGAGACGAAATAACGAACAAGGTCGCTAAATCTTCTAGCGCATTCTTTAGCCAACTACAGGACCAAGTTCAAAATCAAATCAAGTCGAAAGTAAATCCAAGTTCGAATAACAGAAATAAGAAAGCATTGTCTGCTGTTAAATTAAAATTGTAAATATTTTGTATATAAAATATATATGTTTATATTAAATAGAATTTTATTTCTTTTTTTTAATGAGATTTGTCTATTTTTGGTATCTTGACTTTGAGATCTTTTCGAGTTATTGACGATGAATATGTGTGTGTGTGTGTATGTAATCGTTTAGGAATGAGGAATATCTTTCATGAGTATGAGTAAAAAAATTTCAAATATTTAGAAAGATATCAATATTAAATACAAGATATTTAATCAACTGTTACCTACACACTTTGATATCTTTCGTCTCTTTGTTATTATAATTATTGTCAGAGGTAACGTTGGAACTACATTCGTACAGGATGATTGATTGAAAAAAATCGTATATATATATATATATGTTTGTGTGTGTCTATACCTCATATATATTAGTGAAAAATGTTCCCAATTCATCATGATATGCTGCAATTTAGTTTGGATCTGCTTATCGAAAGTTTTGCTAAACGTGTACAAATGCATTGAGTCACATTTGGTTACTTATAAATGCAATTATTTATATGTATAACATTATCTATATTTTTCTTTAAGAGTATCTAAAAATGGTGTTTTGCACAGAGAAGCAAAGTGGGTTATATAATTTTGTACATTGTCAAGTTTGAACAATTTCCGTCAAATGTTGATTTATGATTGCACGGTTTATAATTACAAAGATCTAAATTAAAAATAATTAAGCTAACCTTATATATCTAACGATAAGCTTGTATTAAAATGATCATGCTTTGTATAGATTCGATTAATTAATTTTCAAAATATTCCTTTTTAATAACCAAATAACACATTATCTAATCCATATCTTAAAAAGAATTTTTTATGTATACAAAATGAAGGTACGAAATATTCTAATGAATAAAAAGACCATATTAAACTAACTCTTTGAACAAGGACAAATAAAATTAGACATCTGTGATTTCAGAAGATTGCAATTGTTACTTATCATACCACACGTTATTTATATATGCCATGTAAAGCAGGCTTCTCTCTTCTGAACACATTGGCAATGTCTACTATAAGCTTCAAAATAATAAACTACTTTGAAAGAGAAAGAGAGATAGAGATAGAGAGAGAGAGAGAGAGAGAGACAAATTGAATCAATAAAACACAAAGTTTGTCATCCCTTTGCAAATTATTCAATCAAATTGACTAATGGATTTGCACTTTTGCGAATCACATTATCTGAAATAATTTAATTCATAATTAAATTAAAGAAGAATAAAACATTTTAATATCTTCCTGTTAATAATTATTAACTTTGCTTTTTTTTCTTTCTTTTTAAAATTACCTGTTAAAAACATATGATAGTAGCAAGCATTCTCTAATGGCACTTTAGCTAAGTAATACCCACTGATCTTAAGAATGCATTGTAAAATTCATACGACTTTGATAGCATAATTGAAAAAAATGTCCTTGGAAGAACATAATATCTGAAATGCATGCGTAGAGAAACAGTCGATTAGGACCTAATCATTAGGCTAATCCAATTATGATGATAACATAATGTTCATATAGCATATAAAGAAGGTGCTAATCATAAACTTTACACAAGTCAAAATGACCAAATAAGAAAAAGTGGATTAAGATGCTTAGAATAATCCAAAAATGATAAGAACTTTAAGTTTATTAAGATGTAAGAGTGTCGGCAATATTTGTCGTTGGTCGCTACTCAAAGGTGGTAGTAAACATATTTAACTCTTCGAATCCGGAAGCGCCACCTTGATCTTGTAACATTTGTAACATATCTGAGAGCTCTTGAGGTTGGGTGCCAGGACCACCAGCTTGCGTAGGATGAGGAGGCTGTGTTTGGCCAGTAACTTGTGGATTTGATTGTGCAGCATCTTGTTGTGGCGTTTGGTGCTGCTGACCTTGCCATCCCCACATACCTATTAATAATATATTATTAAAACACATCTGTAAAAGAAAATATAAAGTAGAAATATTTGGAAAGATGAATTTTTTACCTGGATTATTAGGCACTGTCGTGACTGCGTGATATTGCGTAGCTGGCGTTCTAGCACCGCTACTCAATTGCGTATAGGTCGGTCCACTCGGTGACCTAGACGGACTTAATTGACTGTATTGATATCCTTCTGTTACAGGTTGCTGAAAAAAATATTTAATTTTTAAATAGTTAATTTTTGTTCAATAACTTTATAAATATCTTAACGATTCGTTAACGCGACAAGTTTCGTTCTATTTTAATCATCGTTAAAATATAGAATATAACAAATACCTGACGACCAATGGCCCATGCTTGTTGTACAGGAGTCGGAGATGTATTTGCAGGTTTTGGGATTCTACTTAATACAGAAGAAGTTGTACTTTGTTGACCAGGTGAACCGTAAGCTATAGGTGACTGCGTAGTCTCATATCCTTGATAAACATTTTGTGTACTGGACGGCCTAGGTTGCTGTGGACCTAACACAGTCATGTTCGATTAAAAATCATTAACTTTTAAGATGATATTCGTATTTCAGAAAATATCTAAGAATATGGTCTTACCAGCTGCGGCGACAGCCGCTGGATGTTGCATCATGTGATGCGCTGGATATATAGGATCCCTGGTGGGATGTCTCTGAAGAGAGTAATCTAAACCAGGTTGTCCATAAGCAGGTACAGCTTCGCTTTCCGTTTGCCCATCGCTACCGGAATGGAATGACCTTTGATTGTTGAATATCGTTAAAAGTATGTTCGTTAAATATGTTTATTGAAAATTGCAACATTAAAAAAAAGAATATTACTTCGCATGGGAGTTTGTACAAACGATGTACTCCACGTCGTCACTAAACGGATTTAAAAAGGCAAAAGCTGATGTCCTCAACCATACCCAATCACGATTTTTAGCTTGAAATCTATACATCACAGAAACCACTTGTCCTTTCAGCTTCAGAACTAAATAAAAAACGATTGTAAAGTGTTTAGAAATAGTAGATAGTAGTAGGTAGTAGAAGATTGGACGACATGGCTTTACCTTGTTCAAAACTTTCACGCATATGAGTTTCATCCTCCGGATGAAAGAATTGGTAGCATTTATGCCCTAAAAGTTCCGAGGGCGTGTACCCCAATATTCCACCGACTCTTTGGTCCACGAAGGTAAACGTACCTTCCGAAGAGTGACGTGAAATAAATTCTGAAACATAATTTACGTTACGTTTGACGTAACGCATGCATACCCCGTGGAACGATACGTAAACGATAAAAAAAAAAGAGAGACGAAAGAAAACTTCTTACCGCTATTGCTATTGGAACCGGCTAAATCATTAGTATTTGGTGTGCTAGTGACCTGTAATCGGCCAATGGCGACAAGGCAGCAATGCGTAGATGAACTTTCATCGGTAACTACACCGTCGGGTCCGGTTTGAACGCCACCAGGCCCTCTATCACCTAGGACCACACCTGGTACACATGGGGTAACAAAATCACCTACAGCGTAAAACCGTGAATCAATGAAAGATTCTTCTCTGATTGGTAACATGGAGATGTTACACAAATCTTAATTGGGAGCTCTAACAAGCATCGAATCGCATTGATAAAAGATGAAGGAATGAAAGGATGGGCATTCCATTAAACTCCAAGGGGAATATGAAATGCATGAATAGAAAATTTCACTTCATTTCTAATCGGTAAAGAGAGAGGGAGAGAGGTTGTTTGATATTTTTCTTCGTTCGAAATATCGTTAGGTGAAAAAGAATTGTGCTTATTCCGAGAGCCGAGGGCCGAGGAGGAATCGACGTGCCTCGGTTTATGTCCTTTCCGTGCGATCGCCGAGAGAGATGCTTAATTTATAGGAAGTATGTACAACATACGTCCCTCGGTATCGGTGTATTCTACGAATCGTAGGTTCGTTCATATTCTCCGAGCACAACGCGTCTCCCTCGCTTTAAAATAGAAAGTTGGCGCTACGTCGCGCTGTCGCGACCGTTATGTTGTGTCGAGTATTACGATGAAATATTGGAAGCCGAACTTACCGGTGGGAGGCCAATTTTTGATATATCCTGTACAATGAACCACGGCGTAACTTTGTCCATCCCTAGCAGGCGGACCTAAAGAATTTCTTTGCTTTATACGATGAAGACCGTGAGCGGCCGCCATGTCGCCCGTCGTCTGTAGATTCCCAACTTTCATTCGACAGATGAACCCTCTTCTCGAGCCCATGCACAATCTCATGGACGCTACAATAATAGAGATCCAAATGGTGTTTTAGATAAATACAAGATTTATGCCTGCAAATTGGCCGATTTGCCTTTACGACATTAACTTACATTGACCTTCTCTCTTGACCGTCCCGGTCTTGAGATCTAATACTCTTCCACCTTGCTGAGGTTCAGCGGCGCTGAGTTGTTCCCGTACTTTTTCCGTATCATCCGGATGTATTTGGGAGTAAAGACTCGTTCCGTACCAATCGCTCTGAGTGTAATTCAAAACGGGCGCGACAGAATCGGAAACGTAGATGATTCTACCACTATCGCAACTCACTACGAAAAGGAATCCATCGGCGGCTTCTAGGATCAGATGTTTTAGTTCCTGGTCCGTTAAGAAGGATGGTTTGTACGCGTTGTCGGTTGCTGTGTTTCCAGCCCCTGAGAGACAAATTTCAATTACAATCGTATAAAAAGAAACCAAGTAAACGATCTTTTAGTTTCTTTTTTCAAAAATAGAACAAAAGAAACAAATCTTTTTCGAAGAAGTTGGAATCGACTGTGAAGCGATCGGTTTAGGTGCGATAACCCGGTCGCGGACGGTAAGTTCGCCAGAGGCTTCCAAGTACGCGAGAAGTCAAGGGAGAGAGAAAAGATTACGGTGGTACCAAAAACGAGGACGGGGTACCTCGCCAGCGGAGGTAACTATCGAGGTGCAAGATCGGAATTGCAAAGCGGATGGGATCTAAAGAGACGGGGGAGAGAGGCTCGCGATGCGATCTTTACTCCGATATACGGAGAAATTCCGGGAAGAGGTACTTTAACGACTTCCAAACAAGATCTATGGAAGACCCCCGGTGACCTTCGTTACCATTAGTTTCCACGTGGCGAGCGTCGAGACGCCTTTGGCTCTTTCCACGGAGATTCCACCGACTTATTTCTTCGCATCGAATCATCTTCCCGGCCGGTCGGCCCAACCATGGAAACTTATCTTTTTTTCTTTGAAGAATTCAACTCTCTCTCTCATCAACCTTAAGGGTTTCTCTCTCCCTTTGATAAATATCTGCTATCAATGAATTCGCAAACGGGAACTCGAAATAATTTGTTGGAACTCGCTGTTCGATAAGAGCGGGTGGGCTAGATGATATCTCATCCAGGTGAAAAAAACGATTGGAAAGAGGAGGTGGAGAAGGAGGAGGAGCTGGTAGGTTGGATCGAAACGAATCAACGTAATCGTTGGATAGTTGTTTGCGCGCGAGCTTTCGAACGGTTCTTTCACCGTCGTCGTTCGTCGGTAGACTTTTATCGCTGCACGGCTCGTTAACAATCCGCAACCGGTGACGTAGAGAGAGAAAGAAAGAGAGAGAGAGAGAGAGAGAGGGAAGGCTCGAAAGCGTCTTTTTTCGACTTTCGTAGATATCTATGTACCAAGTGCATCGTGCATCGAACGAAGTTATGAGAGGAAGAGGGAAAGAGCGGAGAGGAGGGTCGAGGAAGACGGCGTAAACGACCGTCGACACATCCCGGAGGCGATAGTCTTCCTCCCACCCTTCATTCTTTCTCCCCCTCTTCTTCGGATGGCCAGGTAAAGAGAGAAAGAAGGAAAAAGATGGTGAAGGAAAGGAGAGAGAGAGAGAGAGAGAGAGAGAGAAAGAGAGGTCCTTCTCCCTCTCCCCTTGTTTTTCTCTGCGTTAAGCAATTTGTATTCAGCGGTTCTCTTGTCGGGAAAGAGGAGAAGTGGCTATAAACAATGCGACGCACCACCAATACTTAGGTGGAATCACGGCACGCACACACCACGCCTATGCGTGTCCGAAGGTAAAGGGACAGCCGACGATGGAACAACTCCACCCATTCTTACACCGGAAGCATAATCGCGCTTTCTGCATTCGATATGACCGTAGTACGACGACCAAACCATCCGTGAGTTACGCTCGTTCCGGTACCTTCAAGAGAAAAAGAGAGAAAAAAAGCAGCTTCGACTTTAGTTCCCCCTTTACTTTTCCCTCGATCATCCCTCCCCGCGGGATAGTAGTACTTTGTAAATACATTTTTCTTCTTTTCTTTCTTGGATCAAAGTCCGATGATGTCATTGCCTTTGGGGGTTGCGTTTCTTCTCCAGGGAAGAGAATAATTTTCGGAATACCTACTCCGTTAAAGTTTGTCATCTTAATTAACTGGATAAAGATCTGGATCAAATTTCTAATGGGAATATTAGTCTCGCAAATCGGTTATCAACTCGCGATGTCTATATTAGTTGGCCGTAATCGTTGGTTAAAGAGTTTGATAAGGAACAAAGTACTAATCTACTTACAATTAGTTCTTAACGCGGAACGTGACAATTAAGTTACCACCGATGTTTAAATTATCCGGCACGGTCGACGAAAAATAACTTTCGGCAAGGCGATCTTTAAGTTACAACGTTTGCAACGAACCATCGATTAAATTACACGAATGCAACTTTGCTCGATACGACTCTCCCTTCTTTTTTATCTCAAGGGTCGTTGACTTTTATAAAAGACTTTGTTACGAGTAATCCCTCGAGGTGAATTGCATCATACTTTTGACATATACTCTGTTTCTATTTCTAGAACGAAGAAAATATTGAAATACAATAAATAAGATTCGACTTACCTCTGAGAGCTTTCATATGTGCCACTGCCATCCTAAGTATCGTAAGTTTGTCCGGTTTCCTCGCAAGGGCCGAACAGGTTGGTACCATGTCCGAAAGTTCGGTGATGTAGGCGGTCATCTTGTTCCGCCGCCGCCTTTCTATTTCGCAATGATTCTCCCTACAGTAAGTTGTAAGAAAAAAACCAAGGTAATTGCATAGTTCGATGAAATATATCAAATAATTAGGGAACGTATTAAGGGTGTACGAGTATACGCAAACGTAGATTGAACGCAATCTATCTTTCCTAGAATGATCCATCTGTGTAGAGTACGTGCGTCCGAGATCGATTGGACTAATAAATTCTCCTGGTATTATATTACACGTAGTTACAAAAGCATTCGGGTGTCGACGAGATTCTATCGCGAAGGATGCGGGTCATACGATAGACTGAAAATCCCATATTGTCGCGGGGGCTGGGGTTTTGCAATGTGTTCGAGTATATTGTCGTGGCTTCGTATTTTTTTTTCAGCGAACGGAGAAGAATATAAATGAAAATAAAGAAAAGGGATAAGGATCTCTAGGAGCAAGAACATCCGGGAGGTTCAAAGAGACATATAGGGAGGAACGAATACGCGCAAGAGAAAATCTCTTTCCTTCGTCTCGTCGGAGGTTCACGAGAATCCGTAACGTTCCTCGACATCTTCTCTCCTTCTATCTCCCCACCTACCCCCTTCCTACCTTAGGTTGTTCCTTTCTTCGATTTCATTCTCTCTTTCTTTCACGGACATAAGAATAAATATCTATCTATCTATCTCTTTCTCTCTGTTAGAGAGGGCAACGCTATTTAAAAGAGGCCAGGGCGCTTAAAGCGCAAGTATAAAGGAGGCTACGTACGGTCCAGCGACGCGATGGAGGTTGCTTGCTATGGAAGGGCTATGAAAGGGACGAGGAAGAGGAGGAGAAGGAGGAGAGAGAAGGAACGCGATCCAAGGAGGAGGACGAAGAACTCCTGGGTCAGAGGTCAGACGCTCCGAAGTTGCTCGCTCGCTTCTAAGGTCCGGGCAAGCGGATTGACTATACGGGGTGTACCGATAATCGCGCGAGTACCAAACGATACCGTGCGAATACCGTCTTGTTCGAGATCCTTATCTACCTCTTTCGGTACAAGTTTATCCTTCTTCTTTTTTGGCCCTCTCTCGACGACACTATCCGTTCTTTTTTTCTCTTCTTTTCCTTACCTTTCTCCAACAACGACAGAGGCTAGGTTCAACGTTAGCGATCTTATCGCGAAAGACTTTTTCATAGCTCGTAGTTCGAAATAACACCGATATTCCGTTATCGTGATTTTGTCTAGTCTCGCGAATTTGTAGGTTCGAAATGAAAATATCGCCTATTGGGTTAGTTAAGTTTTGTCTACCAGTGTATAATATCCGCGTCTTCCTTCAACCTTCTCGATTACTGCCCCAAAGGCAGTAAATACATTGCAGAGTTAAATTTATGGCGCAGCACGCTGCCGTCTCACGCGCGATTATAACATCTTCGTTTGAAAATGATTTAAACGACAACGATTCGTAGTCGTATTCGTTCCTCGTCGAATACCATTAGCCGGCTTCTCCTCCTTCTCTTCCTCCGTCGTTATATTCCTGCTCCAACATCATCTTCATTCCTCTCTTTCTCTCGATAAATATGCTCCCACCGAGAGTTGTTGTAATAACGCATATTACCCGCACTAAATTGTGACCGAGTCTATCGAATAGAAGACTTTCTTATTTCCTTTACTTTACTTTAGGCGAAAGAGAACGACGAACAAAGTTATTCCGCGGTTTATTCGCGAGACTCGTAATCGCGTTGCTACCGAAAATGCAGGCTTTCTGTATTAATGCCGAGGTCGAGAAGAAAATACGACCGTGGGCCTCTTCGGATTGGAGAAGAGTCGGGCGCCTTGCGGCGGGAGGCAGTAATTGCGTTATTAACTTAAAAGTGAGGTTCTTCAGCGCGGCCGTTCGCTTATTCGCGCGCGCGACATCGGAATCTCTTTCCCCCACACCCACCCTCCTTATCCCCCTTTTCTTTTCGACAACACGATGTATGCGTGCTCGTGTATCTGCAAAATGACAGTAGAGATTGCTTGTGGAGAGCGACTCCACCCAGTCGCACGCGATCGAAGAAGAGAAAACTTGTGGAATAATACAGGTAAACCTCCTCCTCTCTTCATCCTCCTATAGACACGGTAGATAGGTTCCTAGAAAATTATGCTGGCTCGAGTCGAACCTCATCACCGCTCGGTACAATCAAACGAGAACGTTTCATTTTCTCTCGGTTGACACGTGGGATTTATTTTGTCCAAAAAAAAAATGTTTTTACTTATTAGGTAGTCAAGTATGATATGGAGCAAACAAAAATGCACATAATTGAATTGAAAATTTGCTCAATTTCATACTTGACAGTCTAATATGTTAAACGCAAACTATGTTAATGAGTAATGTATCGTAGAAAGGTTTTCGCAATGTTCTTATCGTTTTGTAAAAGAGAGCTACCTGTATATTCTTTTTCTTTTCGGAGTAAATTTAACAGTAAAGGAAAGTTTGAATATCATCGAGATAGATAGGAGAATGGAATGGAGATAGAACGCGGGGTGGTCGAAGTTAAAGGACGGTGCGCGCGTCCTTTATGTTCGGAACCTTATGTTCCCACGCTGGAGCAGCCTCGAGGGCTTCCCATTCCGCTATCGGTTCGCATTGGTAGGTATCATGTAGGTATGTATGTATCTTGATACTTGAGGAGGCATGTACAGGGTGTACCGGTAGAACATATTGGGACCACGATTTCGTGAGACGAATTAACAATGTCGGCAACGGCTACCAACCAGAAAGGTGTTCACGTTATTCTCGCGGTCCCTTACTCGCTAAGAAAAACCCAATGAGAATACTTTGACTGCCGGTTCACGAAGGAAATAATGTATTATGAAGTTATTTCATAACGTTGAAAAATACTTTGCATGAGAAGAAGTTGAGTAACGCTGACAGGCATGGAAAATACTTTTCTCGCTTCCAGTTTTCATTTCCATCTCTGACACGAAGGGCAACTATACGTTTTAACGAATCTATCGAATCCTTCTCGAGCCTGATACTCACCTCGCAAACCTTTCCTTGTCCTGCACATTGTCATCTTCCAACCTTCTATATTTACATCCACTGGTATCATCCTCGTCCGACCTGAAACACCAAGAGAAGGAAATATCCTATTAAGTTTCGCTTTTCCATTTCGTTTCAGACACATCAAACTTATGTTAATCTTATTTTAACAACTTACTATTAACGTTACTTTCAAAAGGAAAATCAAAACATTTGTAAAACGTTTCTACCTTGCGATTTTTTCTTGTTGTAAATTTTCAGAGGAAAAAAGACTCATAGTGGTATTATACCTGGTGTGTACGCGCAATGAACGCGACATCGTAGAAATATTATTAGAAGTTCAAACGCATACACAAACGAACACATACGGAGGATAAAAAAGACGGGGAAACTTTTTAACAAGATATACGTATGCGCGGACATGGACGAATTTAATTTTCGATACGCGAGTCGCGAACGTAGATACTACTTTTTACGAGATATCTTTATGTGTGTGTGTGTGTGCACGTATGTGTGTACGAGTCTACTAACATTGTATTAACGTTCTACGAATGTTAGTTATAATACGTCAAGATGCGTGGTTGTTGAGCGATAAATTATTATACCGTTCAACGAGAAGAAGGCGAAGGAGAAAAGCAGCGAGTTCGCAAAAAAGGAAGGAATAGTTGTACGAATAGATATCGCGTCATCGACGGTCGATACTATAATAACTTCCGGATTACCAAACGCGAATTGGCCGATAGATCCAAAATTGGGCTTGAGATCTACTCTACCAAATCTGGATCACCTAACAGTAACCGTCCGTCCGTCTGTCCGTCCGTTCGATCAAAATCAGACACGTGGAGATTCTCGAGTTCTATTTTATGCAACATTTCTCAACAAATTACCTATTTATTTTCCCCTACACACAATAAGATATTTATTTATTACGTTTACGACGTAAATTCGATGCAGAATTAGGCAAACTACAAGATTGGACATATAATAAATCATAGCTTGAAAGATTTTTGTTTTATGATGATCATGGATGATAGAAAGGAGTAATCCTCTTAAAAGTACTTATTCGAAGAAAACATCAAAATAATTCCTCTTATTTTTGAAGACAAATTTCTTATACCTTTCTCTCTTTCTCTCAACATATCGAGCCATAATCGAAGAAACGCGAGAAGAATTGGAGCGAAATAATTTGATTCGTCCTACTTTTTCTTTCCTTCCTTCCTTCCTAAGACGACATCGCCGACTCGAAGCGATGTTCAAGACCTCATTATTGTTTAGACCCGGAAGAATATGGCAGCAAAGCCCATAAGGGTCGTTCGCTACAATACAGGAAAAGATATCAGAAAAGCTAGCGGGGGAAGAGGAGGGAGAGGGTGAGAGAAAGAGGGTGATGGACTTGGAGCGCAAAAGAGGCCACCGTAAATCCGTCACTGCCGTCTCATTATCGGTATCGAAGCTCGTGTTCTTTCTGCCGACGTTAGTATTAACCGCTCGCTAGAAAATTATGCTCTCGTTCTCTCTGGCAAGAGAAACAGAGAAAGAGAGAGAAAGAGAGAGAGTGAGAGAGAGAGTGAGAGACGAATAGTACGAGCTCTCGAGCTCATAGAAATCCGGCCGATCGTCAGTCTATTGCACCGGTGCGCGCGGGTGATGTACGGTTCTGACCCTGAGCGAAAAAGCAAGATATCCCCTTACCGGTGTGCCCTCTCATCCCTCCCACTTTTATTTTTCCTCCCACCAACCTTCCTTGCCATCGTACTCGTACTCGTACTCCTTCTTCTTCTTCTTCTTCTTCTCTCGGTGTGGTGAACGCGCCATGCGGTGGTGGTACCTCCCCCCTCTCTTCACCTTTCTCATACCGAAGAGAACTCCGGAGGACCCGGTAGAAGAGAAAAGTGGGGGTGTAGGGCCCGCACCGAGTGTATCCGGGTACCTCCGTACCCGCCAGTTCTCCCTTCGCTCTCCTCTTCCTCCTTCTTCTTCTTCTTCTCCTCCTGCACCTTCGTCTTCTTCGTCATCGTCGTCTCTAAGGCCCTCCAACATATATAGTACTTTCTTTCCTTCTCTTTCTCTTGGAGCATCATAGTCCCTTAGGAATGAAAGAGAGAGGGAAAGGGAGAAAAGATGTACTCGGAGACTTATGGAGTACATAATGATGCGCCCCGCGGTATTATGTCGACTTAACGGATACGTACAAATCTTTCGTGAGAAAGACGAGACGAGACGAGACGAGACGAGATGGCAAGTTCCATGGGCCATCATCGGTCGTCGTCGATCGAGCAAGACAGATGAAAAGTTCTTAGAGTTATGACACTTTCTTCTCTTTCTTTCATATTATCTTTAGTTAGCCCTGGCATTTATATCTTACTACTCGATATTCCACAACGTGCCATTATAATCCGTGGCTTCGAATCTAAGAGAAAGTTTAAACTTCAAAGCAGGTTCAACGCGTTGGTGATCCAATTGCGGCACCTTCCAGAAGGTTTTAGAAACACTATCCGTGTAACAAGTAACATGGAGGAACAAGTATTGAAAAATCATTTTATTCGCGGCATCTCTTCTTCTTCTTCTTCTTCTTCTTCCTACTCCTTTCTTACAACTTCTTGGTATTTATTTCTTGTTAAAATATTCTTTATACCTGTATCATGAAATAACGAAATCTCAAACGCGTACCTTATTCGAATTTGATGAAATAAATCATATGGCGAATACGAAAACCAGCTTCATATCACGTACTCGCAGAGTTATAAGATGGCCCGTGTCGTTATGCGAGACGTTTTTGCATCGGGTATGCATCGTCCGACGGAAAGAAGATCCTCCTCCCTATTAAAGCTCGGATCGAGCACGAAATTTCTAACGATCAAATATCAATGCTTCGAGTTCCCCGAGTCATCAAACATTTACTTTTCCTAGCGAAATACTACTTTCCTAAGGAGAAATATCAATTATCATTTATCATTTACCAATTACTCGACGTGACCTTTGGAGAACTGATTTTATCTTTGCGAACACGCTGCTGCTTTACGTCGTAAACTATGCAAACTGTTAAAATATTTCATTAGAAAAGGGAAGAGACTTAAGCAGCAAACAAACTTAGATACGAGTATATTGACCCTAGACGACACTAAATCAACGATCGCGATAAACCATGACGTCGATGGCCTATTAGAAACATTATCGAAAGGACTGCTAATTCTCTTTTATTTTCAAACGAATTTTTAATCGACGAACAAGTTTGCAGCCTTGAAAAAAGAAAACAACACATTCTTTCCATAGAAACGAATGGCACGGTAGTAAATTTGGAGGAAAATAAAATCGATTGTCATGACCCTGCTGTTGCTCCATTTCTCCTGATTTGGAGTTTCATTCTGTCGGCTCCTTCTTTCACGAATGTCTATGCATTGGAACAAAAGTCGTGGGAACTAAGCATTTAGAGATCTTTATCTAGCGTGCGTCTAAGCCAACTCTCTCATTGTAACGACTCGAATGAGGCTAAAGGCGCAATGTACAAGTTTCGTATATAGGTACGTAACGTACGTAAGTACTTACGAAACGAAGAGTTAAACGATCGCTTTTTCGTATTTCTTTCGGCGAGCAGATTCGGAATGTCGGCATGGTATGGTTGGTCCGCCTAGTGGGCGGTAACGCTGATCTCACACGAGACAAACGTACGCTTTTACCGCCGGTAATTAGGCCTTCTAATTATCTCTTAAGGCTTACGCCACTCGGCGATATACTCGACGGACGTGGCTCTAAATGACCGACGCGACGGTTTGACATTAAGAAAGATTAACGACCGCGTTTAAACGGTTCGAACGAAAATATTTCTTGCGCAATTAGTCGATCGCTAAATAATTCCAACTAAATGTTTAATAAAAACGAGACAAAGTTACGCCCGAGAATTTTGAAAATACGAACAGAGAGAGAGAGAGAGAGAGAGAGAGAGAATACAACAACGGGATGATGTGGCACACCGTGTCCAAGTTACGGTGGCGCCTTTTTGCATTTTTCCATTCGACTCGAGGAGTCACGACTTGACCCCTCTATTCCTTCTTCTCTTCCTCTTTGTAACCGTTGTCCAAGCTCGTCCTCGTACATTTGCGTTCGCCATTCCTTTACCCGTCCACGTGTGTTATATCTACCAACTCCTTCCCGTAGTATTTTGAGACACTTGAACGTACATACGCATGCACATACATACGAGTTTGTCCCCTGGTGGTGCCTTTTGAGAAGAGAAGAACGAACATCTACCTGGTGTACCTACGAAATGCGCGGTATTTTTCCGAAAGCTGTTCCTTTTAACTTGGAATCTCATCGATTTCTTCCTAAGAGGATAATTGAAACGTTCCAATCGGAGAAATGCGCAAGAAACACTCACCAGCATCGATAGTATACCGCGCATTTCCGTATCGAATCACGCGATACAAGTGTTTACTCGGTTTAATTGGCGCTTAAGCATTCGTTCAAGATTCAAGGAGAAATGGAAAAAATGCGATTACAAAGTAGAGAGAACTCGAATCTTAATTCGTCGTTTATCGAGACTCGTGACGCGTTACGACACGCGTCCTTGAGCGTCCAGTTATTTCAAGTAGCATTTAACTATATAATTATGCAACGAATCATCGTATTTTAACAGAGCTCGCCCGTGGGTTCCGTTGAAGCGAAACAAAGCGACGGCAGAAGTCGTAGTTTTAAATCAATCGAATAACGGCTAGGCGCCAATCGTTAATCTAACATCTAAGAACGAAAAGATTCTTCCTAGTTTTCTTATTTTTTCTTGATTTTCTTTTTATCAGGGGTTTTACGACAATGCTACAGTCGTACATTACAAATATACAGTGTCGCATATTAAAGTAAGATCAGAGCGCGAGGATTGGCGGTTTTATAGAAGGGGCGGTCCATCTTTCCCCGTACGAGAACTTCTTATCTCTCTCTTTCTCTCTCTCTTTCTCTTTCTTTCTTTCTCCCAGACGATCTTTTATTGGTCACCGCCTCCTTCTCGATCGATCCACGATTGATCCTAACAATCCTCTACGATTAACGAATGATCCCTACAAACACTGTATTGTTATTCGATTTCTTCCATTCTATGTTAACACCAAACCTACCCCAAGTTAGGTCAAATGATCACGTTCTATAATTTCTACAAAATTCATCTCTAACTGAAACAAAATATATCGGTAGGAATAGGTTCAACATTAACGTCACTATCGTCCCGTTTTCCTTCTTCGCAAAACTATCGTAACTTAGAAGAGGAACGGTATATTATCGAGGATAATTGCCATTCTCGCGATAGTTGTCGTTCAAGTCGAGCCGAGTAGAAAGCCTTAAACTCGTAATTGATCCCAATAGGAGAGATGCGAAAGAGAAGGTAAAGGAGAAAAAAGAACAAGAAGAAAGAGAGCGGCAAACGTCTCCCGCGGCCTGAAAGAGGCGCGCGCGACCCTAGAACGGAACCAATCGGGAGAACCAGCCGTTTTCACGCCTGAGAAAACCTTTATTGTTCAGGGCGTGTAAGCTAGCTTCGAGCGGAAAGTCACGCGACTGAGAATACGAGGAAGAGGAAGCAAGAAATCCATCTAATTACGCTTACAGCCGCACAATCTATGCACCCTCTAACAAGATTCATTTTTTGCTATTCGTTAAAGACATTTTTTATCTTGGTTATCGTTTGAAAAAGATAATGTTTTCAATGAATCCAAAATATTCATTAAAACTTCACAAATTGTTGTAGTTTTATACAATCAATTCGTTAGAGATGGAAGAAGGAAAGGAAAATTCTCGTCGGTTCGATTTAATCGGTAAATAGTGTACGTTATCTCGTTTTATTTATGCTCGCGATGAAAAGTATCGTGGTAAGCTAAGAGAAGTCCGTGCTGCACGCGTACGACCTAAATATGGATTATAATATCAGACGAGTGATACGAGGCGTTACTAATGGAGGATTCATAAAAAGTAAGATAATCCGACGGCTTGGTTAAAACTACATCAAACTAAAAGTAAACTTTTTCATTTTGACCCATCCAGTTGAACGACTTCTTCCATCTAAGGAATGCCACTTGTTTTACATAAACGCATGCTTCTAGCAATCGCGTGAAATAAATATATAATATTTATCAATTAGATTTACATTTTTTACAAGTTAATGCACCAGAAATCACTCGTACTCCATTTAATTAGTTGTTATAATACATATAATGAACGTTTGAAACACTAGCGAGCGATGTACGGTGCGTATCCCTGCCGAAGATAATTGTACTGTATAAATGATGGAGATGATGAAAAAAGTAAACACACGATTTGCATAGGACTTCCCGATGAGAATGTAAAAAGAGATTATCGCGAACGCGATCGCTGGTTAAGAAAAAATAAAAAAGAAAAGGCTACTTCTACTTGGAAATTCTTACTTCAAAAGCCAGTTGTCACGAACATCTAACATCTCGATGTAAACAAATAATAAGTACGGTCTGCTTTTTCAATGTGTAGTTAGAATTTAGAAATATAACCGAGCGAAATTGCATCTTGCGGGTGCAATCCTCCCTGGTGTATTTGCGGAAAAAAAATAAACACGATCGAAGAAAGTTTAGACTTGGTTAAATCTCAAATTATTTTCCATTATTTCGCTTACAAGAAAATTACAGTCCTACGTAAGTAGCAAAATCTGTCGTCGGTAAACGTCGAAAGAGATGATCTTGATCATTTTTCCTCAGTGTAAAACGATAAGATGGCAAAGAGAAACGAAAGCAGATAAGGCGCAAGTAATGGAGTGCTTTGGATTTTTTGGGTTTTATGGAACGGATTACGCAACAAGATCGCAGTAATCGGCGCGTAAATGCGTGAACGATCACAAATCTCTACTACGTGACGAATTCCTCGACGAGTGGGTTTTGTTTCGTGCTCGCACGTTCGGTGCACGTGGTAGAGAGTAGAACTAGCCGTGTAAACTCATCGTATTAGACACCCTGGCTACCCTTAATCTTCCTCCTTGTGTATTTTGTGGCTTGTTAGACGCGATGAGCCGCAAACGATACCAGACGCGATGCACTTTATTAAACGTCGACTTTTCATTTGGTATCATACCGATTATTTCGTCATTACATTTCATAATGTAGTGGTGGGATTACTTGGATTTAGAAAACGTACAATTAGATCGATCGCTTTTCTAAGGTCTTCTTCTTTGGGGAGACTTTAACGAGGAGAGTTAAAAACATAGAACGTTCGTTCATTCGTTCGTTCGTTCGTTCGTTCGTTCGTTATAATTAAACGATAAATGAAATCAGCGATCAGCTAGGCCAATGAAATATTCGCTGATAAATGTAATCTCTCGGGTATTGTACGTGCTCTCGTTTCTTCCTACGTAATACGGTCACTCTTGTACGTACATAGATACGTTGCATACATACATACATACGTACTTACATACCGTACCGTACGTAATAATATACGAGCTGTGCCGTCATAACTATTTCTTCGCGCATATATGTATTTTTCTTGTGATCTCAATTTATTATCGTCGCGCGTGACCGCGCACCGCAATTCTGTTGTATGCATTTCACGATAACGTCAACTTTGTACCCGCTTTGTTATATTTTAGAGAAGATTATCGTTATCGTCGTTTCAATGGCTTACGCCAGAGTATCTTTTTCTTCAAGGTCGCCGAGGAAGTTCCTCCTTTTTTTCTTCCTCCTCCTCTTCCTCCTCCTCCTCCTTCTTCTTCTCCTTCTCATCTTCATCTACTCTTCAAAGGGAAGTTACTTACATTTTACGCGCGAAGAAAGTGTAAGTATCTTATAATAAAATTGCAATTACATTTCTTGATTATAATTTACTTGCTAATGTAGCTAGAAAGAAATGCTGATCTTGCAACAACAAGAAAACCGTATGTTTTTTAAACAGCAATGATTGCACAAGAAGCTTAATAACAATCTCTCGGTCAAATATAACTTAGACTTTTGTAAAATAAAAAAAAACGTAATCTGAAAACTCGACGTGAAAAATGGCTGCTTTTTCTTTTTTTTTTAGTGGCTTTTTATTTAACGGTTAATAAATATTCAGTTTATGCAAGGATCGTCAAGCTCGTTATCGATTCACACCGTCCTCGTGGTTTTGAGGCGCGCGCGGAAGGATTGGATTGGCTTGACGAGAATTCGCAGTCTTTTTTTTACGACAAGCTCGACGATAATAGAGCTATCTAGATTCACGATCAACTCCTGTATTTTTCACGCATACACGGAACATGTGCGTTCCGCGTATCGTTGCTTTTTCTTTGGAATATTTGAATCATGATAATGTAAGACAAGTAAGATAACGTATCTATGAAAATCTCAAGATTTCTTGGAAATTTGGAAATAATCGTTGAAATAGGAAAAAAAGGTTTTATTGCTCCTACGATAAACCAGCATGATTACTTGAAAATCGCTAAATAAACAAGTTTTAATAAGCTTTCCTTAGATTTAATCGTAAAACTAGAGGAGCTCTCTCTCGTTTGCAAAATAGATTCATAAAATCATAACTTTTTTATTTCCATTTTGTGAAATAGGGAATTACGGGTGATAGATTAAGGTTAAAATACAATCGGCACAAATAAGTTACAATAACGTGAATCGGCATAAGTAATCTTCGAAACGATCCGCAAATTTCTTCCGCTTGTCGACGGGTCCGAGCGAAAGGCGAATCCCCGTAAGTACACCGCAAGCCTCTCAATTTCAATAAGCAATCGTAAGTACTTCGGTCACGACTCTCGATAACTAGATTGTTTCTGGCGAACTCAGCCTCGAGCTCTTCTTTCAATGATCTCTGCAGGGAATAAATCTTTGGCGATTCGAATAAATCGTACCGGTGGACGAAACCTAAGCCTCTTAACGTTGCATTTTTTCTTTTTCTTCATACCAGCTAAATTCCACGTAAAGATCTCAAACCTCTTTTTAACCTTTAATCGTACTTTGATTTTTTTTTCTCACGATGGTCGCAAACGTCTGTTCTCGCTATTCTTAGTAAAGCGACAATTGCTTGTCCGTTAATATATGTACTATATAATTATCGAGATACTTCATAATCATCAATATACGTAATTCGTAATACGTAACTCTTGCCATACGCAATTTGTCCCCGTCTCGTCGTCGCGTTCGTCATCGCGCACGTCGTTACTTCAAACGCACGGATCTTGCTAATAAATAATTAAATATTAAATTTTCTTTAAGCGAACTATCTCTCGTACTCGCGACGTTCATCGATTCAACGTGCATGTCCAGGTTACCACAAAAACCGCGTGCCGTTTAAAAGTCCCAACCTTTCCCACGATTCTCTGCACGTTCCTACGTAGAAGAGAGAGAGAGAGAGAGAGAGAGACGGTATCCTTTGGTCAAAAGTTTAAAACCCGCTTTGATATCAAAAGGGCCGACTTTAAATCCCCCCTCCACTTTCTCCCGGGAAAGCGATTTTAGTAGACGGAGGATGTCAGTTTCGTGCTCCGAGGAGCCAGATGATCTTGAGACGATGATCCAGCGTGGCTGGAAAGGAGTTTTGCGCTCGAAATGCGATACTCATCTCTCTTCCAAGAGGCAAATAGGGTCAAAAAGAAAAAATGGTTAGAGGCGCGTGGGAGACGAAGATTTACCTTCGTGTTTTAGACGACTGCTGAGAGTCCGAGTGCGTCTGTTGTATGTGATGAGGCGATAGGTTGGGCCCGTAAGACAGGAGCTGACTTCCGCCGGTGGGGCAACCGGCTGGCGGCGGTGGAGGTGGTGGGCCCAATTGGTAACTCACGCCGGAACTCGAGGGAGCGTAGTGGGGTCCGGGTCCCGGACCCAAACCGACCCCATACCCTGTACCTCCCGTACCACCCCCGTACATATCACTGCCACCGGGATATTCTATTTTGACAGCCTTTCTTCCACGATTTTCACGATTCAACGAGCCAGCCTACTCCAACGATCTCAATTCCTTCATTCGCTTATCTTATTTGAATAATCCCTCTTCACACATAAGGACATGTCTTTCCTTCTCGAAGCTGATTCTATCGACTCTTCGCTTAAATCAATTCAGATTTCACCAAGTTATATACTACATAGATTTGCTGTTTGGCACACTGGACACCTGTTACACGCTCGAGAAGACACGCGCGTGCGTTCTCTCGATATGAGTTTAGCGATATCTACGCGACGGCCGAAGGGTGCTCCGCAGGAAGTCGTAATATCAAAGACCCACAGCTACCACCTTTCTCTTTCTTTTCCGTTAAACACTTCCTTCCAATCTTTCGATGATTAATCATTCAAATATTCCCATCGACGGATTTCTTTCCAGGATCTTCGAAATCAAAGAATATTTTGTACTTCTACCGTATCATCTACCGACTTTCATTATTCTTCCTTCTAACTTAATATTGCACTAATTTATTTCCTTCAACGACGTTTAAAGATATTCCATCGAGAATGCTTGTAAGATTCCAAAGCTCCAAATTCTTGCTGATTTCAATTCGAACTGATACCAGTTTATATCCTTTCCCCACTTTCTTCTACAACTACTTTGAACAAACTCACGAGAAAATCTCCCCAAAGATTTAAGGTCGAAAAAGAGTAAAAGTGGAAAAAGGAAGAAGGAAGGAAAGAAGGAGGGGAAGGGAAGGGAAGGAGGGAAGGAAGGAGGGAGTGGAAGAGAAGAGAAAGAAACTTTTCGTTGAGAGAATCTGAGGAGCTTTTAGTAGGAATTGTAAATCCTGGATCTATTCAAACGAGGACGCGACACGCGCGTCGTTTAAACTTGGCACGAGGCATCTTAAGCTACGACGAATACTACCACCGAGCACGTTTAAAACGATTTCCTCCGAAGCATTCGTTCAGATATCGATTGCTATGATCGCGACTGAACTAAGGACGCGACGCGACGTTCATTCGACCGAGAAAGCACTAAGCGAGAGATCTAGCGAGAGATCTAGCGAGAGATCGACAGGAAGATCGAGGGACGGATGGGTCGTCGACTAGTCACCACCCACAACTCGCCAGTGACTGATTCCACCATAGCCGTATAATGTGCCGCCGTGGTATACCCCGGTAAGGACTATCACTTCTCCCACCAGAGAGCGGAACAGCCACCGTATAAAGCACGACTTTTAACCGGGATGCCTTCGTCCCTCCTGGTGGTAGCAACGGAACGAACGCGCCTTCTTCTTCTCTCTTCGTAACGATGACCCCTCCTCAAACGTTTCTTTTCTTTTACGTATTCCCCTGACTACCTTCTTTTCTTTTCCACCTACCTCTGACACTATCCTACGAAATTATCACCTCGACATTTATACAACTTTAACGCTCGCAAATAATCTATCAACTATAATAATTTATTATCATAATCTTTCTCCCTCGACTCGCAATCCTTCTTCTTTTTCCCTCCTATATCTGTGTATTAAATATAAATAAATATTTATATCAATTTCCAAACACTAAATGTTGTTTTTTCTTTGTATGAAGGTCGAGCGAATTTAGCACATCGAAATGATTCGACTTGACAAAAGTATTTTGAAGAAGAAAAAAATAATACTAACTGCTGTTATATTAGAGTTTACGAAGCTTGCGATAACGAAAATGTTTCTTGCACGATGTCGTAATAAAACAACGCGACTGTGTAAAGAAATATTACCAAGAAGTTCTAAACATTGTCGGATGACGAATTATTATACTTGCCGCGTAGCAAACATATTTATTTTAGTCGATTGATCTTCCTGGATTATTGTCAAAGAATAACTAATAACCTAATCAAATTATTCGATAACTTTATTCGATTTATTCGAAGAGAGCATTTGTTCTTTTTCTTTTAAATCGAACATTTGGAAGCGCGTTAAATGTTTTAGCTTGGCCATCTTGTCGGGTGTTGGATAGGAAAGATTAATAAAAAAATAATAGATCACCATTATCGATCATTATCGCTGCACGTTTTGATACGATTATAAAAATATAATCTCTGTATCAATTAATGGTCTGATTGTTCGAAAAATTCATCGTGATGTAGATATTAAAGGTAATTATTGGTATTATCGGGTGTACGTGTACATAGTCATAAAGTATACTTGACCATTCTGAC
This sequence comes from Mischocyttarus mexicanus, assembly GCA_023678845.1. Classification (NCBI taxonomy): domain Eukaryota; kingdom Metazoa; phylum Arthropoda; class Insecta; order Hymenoptera; family Vespidae; genus Mischocyttarus; species Mischocyttarus mexicanus. The sequence continues at coordinate 855,122 of JACGTP010000023.1, read as the reverse complement.
AACTAATACATTTTAATAGATATTATATCACTTAGTATTATCACGTGGTTTTCAAATGAATACAAGCTATTTACATTTACATAGAAAAGGAGATAGACTTAATTACAGATAATAATTTTTTTTACAATATTTTGATCAATAAAATCAATTTTGCTAATTAAAAATAATAAAAAGATACCATTTCGTCCAATAACATATTCACTATATTTCAATAACAAAAAAGAACATATTTCTTAAAGTGAAAAAAGATCATTTTTATTAATCTATTGAACACTGAATACTCTTTGCCAAAATGCTTTCTATGGACAGAATATTTTATTGCTAGTAGATTAAACTAGGCATAGCTAATAATAAATTATAATAATTATTATTATTCCAAATATTAAACAAAATGCAAAATAGTTTTCTTCAACCATAACTTTAGCGTTTACAAGAATGCATATATGCAGCCATAACACTCAAAGAGTTAACAGATGCTATTGTAAAAACTTGAAAGGAAAATCATATTCTATAATACGTAATTATTTGAAGCCACATTCAAAATATACTGTTTCTTATAAGTTTTTGATATTTTGACTTACCCTATATGAATAGAACCACGCTTCTGTGCCATCTGACTCTGATCACTCCCTGTAATAATAAAACATTTCATTAACTTGCTTATCAAATTTATTTATGAACTAAGTAATAACGATAACTGCTCATTTATGTCAAATACAAAATATTTATATAAGTATTTCCTTAAAGCTATTTAAATTGTATCACTCTAACTAATTTTACAAAACTGATTATATGCAACATCGAATGGAAATAAATAAAAGTGTGTAAAGTTTTGTATCTTACAGATTTATTCACATATAGACTAATAATTAGATTCGTCAATAAACTAATATGATAACATGGTTAAATTAATGGAAGTTATCAAAGTAAGTACTTCTTTTAAATACCAATTGATAAGATTGCATTTTATAAACAATGCAACATTGTTTACATCTAATGGTATATGGAAAAAAGCAATCTCGTTATCTAATGATTATTAATTTTGTTTGTACTACATGTATAGTATAAGTTTTAAGGTCATAAATATCTTGTTTTTGACGTATTACAAGTCTGAAAGAATTCTACTAATCAAGCTATGTAAAATAACTACTATATATTATTCTATTATTATAAGCATCCTGTAGAAACTATTGGACTTATAACATTTAGTAAAATCAAATGATTATATTTTTAAATGCATCTCTTTGAAACAAAATGGAGAATGAAAGTAAACGTAGATAATTTTAGGTACAAGGTATTTCATATATTTCTCATAGAAATTAAAGAAACTATATTAGGAATAGCATAACGAGCGTCAAACTTTGTGGAAGACGACATTTACCTGGTATAGAGTGAGCGATCGTGGATACAGTAGTGAACATCCAGTTTGAGTTTATTTCTTACACGGTTTGTACAAAATATCTGGACTACAGCCAATCGTTTCTTGGAATATTACTCAGCTTTTACACTTCACTAATATCAAAACTGGGTGTTTAGACTCAGGAGTCGCGCCATTTTGAACTTTTATTCGGGAATTTTATTTTTTTTATTTTTTCTTGAACCTCCGAATACGATTTCGATGAAAGGAAAATTTCTTCGACTAGGGAGACATCTGGCGATATATTTATATAAACATATATTCCCCGCACAAATGAAAATTCTAGTTCTGTTGATATAACAGGGTATTTGATAATAATGTAATAACTAATTTTATAACCATATTATATTTAATGAAAACAAAAGTGTGTGTGTGTATAATTAATGCTATAAATGATGTATAGATTGAAAATTCATTTATAAGTTAGAGATGTAGAAATCAGAATTCAAAAAATGGCGCACGAGTCCATCAACAACAAACTGTAATAAAGAAATAGCCAGAAGGATTTATTAAATTTGGTAACTATTATAAATAAATTGATAAATAGTTTATAAATAACCTACACATATATCATGAAGATATTCTATGCATCTTACAGTGCTTGCCAAGTCAATCTAACGAAAGATTAACGTTATCGTTTAAAATAAAACTATTTGTAAATGTTTGTTTAAATAAGAACAAATAATAAATAGAAATTAAAATAGAATTATTTATAATAGGATAGTAATGATAATATGAATAAAATAATTTTTATTTTTATAATAATACCTGCTTTGTTAGCGCGCGAATAATAAATCGTGGTAGCTGTTATATGATTGGTCGAAAATTATAATGGATTTTTATTGGCTCTACATTCTGAAGTAAAACGATATTTATTCGTTGAAATTTCACAATTAACTAGTTCGAAATTGAATTCAACATTTTGAAATTTTTTCTTTGCCTTTACAAGTCGTTTGATTCCTAATTAAAAAATTAATCTATAATAATTAAATAATCACTAAATATCATTTTAAAATAAGTTATACTTATAATTAGTTTACGAAGTTTTTAAATGTTACAATTAATTTGTCTGAGTTCATAAATCAAATTATAAAAGTTCTCATTGTATAAAGAATTTGTTATAATTAAATATTTGTTAAATAAATTTGTTAAATAAATGTGCATGTGGTATTATAATAAATAAATTATTTACATTTTAAAGTGATTAACCTTAAAACTTAGTCTTTGTCAATATCTTGTGAAAGTGACTTTTTATTAAGAACGTTAAGGTTATAGTTTTGTGAATATTATATATTCTTTGTACGTATTAACAAAAAATTTGCTATTTCAATATTTATTAATATATTACATATTGAACAGTTCTACACAAAGTGCAAATCCAGTGGGACGATTTTCCATTTCAAAAGTTTTTCGATCATCTCGCACAATATACATACATATATTATTATTCTTTGTATACGATGGAAGATAAAAAAATTACGTTAGTTCTTGAAGATAATCGCTATGAAGTCGATAAAACAATGCTTATTAATAAAAGTCATTATTTCGAATGTCTTTTTTCTCCAAATTTTAACAACACGTCAAACAAAGAACATATTATTAATTATAGTATTGATCCATTTACCTTGCAGGTTAATAAGTAGCTTCTCGCATATGATACTTGATTAAGTTGCTCAGATGTCAATGCGGTTAAGTCTAGAAAACAAAAATTGAGAAAATTTATAATAGATTTTTGTTATTAATAGATATTATTTATATTATTATTTAATTAACAAATAATTAATTTTTAAAGGGTAGGCTCTGCAACAAAGCAAGCTATATACAGGATGTGTAAATATAAATGTATTTATTGGGACAATAGCATCATTTTTAAAACTTTATGGCTTTTATTTTTTTGGCAATTAAAAAAAGGAAAGAAGAAACGAAGCAATGAGTAAATCCTTAATGAAAAAGAATTTTATTTTTTATTTTATTCAACAGAAATCAGAAAATATAAAAAAGTAGACCTAATCGCATTGGCTTCTGAGGGACTGAATTAATAAATTATTTACTCATTGTCTATTTGCTAAGATTATTTTGTTCCCCAGAATTTCGTTGAATGGATTCAAAATGATACAGAAATAATGATGGATTCTAATTACTTCGTTAAATCTTCAATGGTAAAATATAAAATGGGAAACATTGAAGATCTTTTGAATTTGTTAGAATTGTCTGTACTTTTCATGGTTGATGATTTAGTAGATGATATAACTAATATTATCGTACTATATTGGTTAAAACCGGATGAAATCATTGATATTTGGTTATTGGCTAAAGATTTGGCTTTACAGCCATTGAGTGATATCTGTTTTTCTGTATGCTTGGATTGTTTTATGGATTTACCCATTAGTACTTTGACTACACTACCTATTAATGATTTCAAACAGTTAGTTCAAAATAATAATTTTAGGTCAACTAAGAAATACTTGTATAGTGTTTTACATAAATGGATAAATAATAATAAGGTACGCTTATTATTTACCTTCATGTAGTTCCCATTGATAAACTCTATAAAGACAAATATTTGTAGTTTAATGGATTTGTTTAGGATTCTGCAATTAATATAGATATTCCCAGAACAAGAACAATTGAATATGTGCAATATGTAATTGGACATGAATTGGACAATTCTGGCAATAAAAAAGAATATATTTGTTGTTGGAATGATAAGCAATTTTCTAAGTACATGCCACTAAAGAGTTTAAAAATGTATGGAAAGGAATTAGTTGGCCATCAAATTACTGGCAGAGGTACTTGCATTGTAGAAATGATTAAAAGTTAATTAAGAAATATTAGTTGAAATATCTAATATAGTTAATCTTAATTTTCTTCAGGATTTAGTATATATCTTGTTGGTGGAGAATTCGGTTTAGGAACTGGTCAATTTAATGAAACCATTTGGCGATATTGCCTTATATCTAAAAAGTGGTATTTCTTTGCAAGGTTTGATGAAGGATCATATTCTAAATTTCATTTATGTAATGTCATTTCATAATCAAATTGACATTTACTTTCTAATATATATGTCTTTAGACTTCCTCATTCAAGAAGACATATGGTCCTTGGATTTATTGGTAATAATTTAATCGTGGCTGGTGGTGTATCACGTCATCGTGTTAAAGTACTGAACGTTGACATGTTGAATATACATACAGGTTAATTAAGTTATTAAGTTTAAAAATAGGATATATATTATGTTTCACAATATATCAATTAGATATTCGCAGGTAAATGGAAACGATCTGCAGATATACCTGAATGGTTTACTGAAGTTCCTCCTCATACTTTCGTGAAGAAAAAATTATTTTTGTTGCAAACATATCTTAACATTTTTGATTTTGAATTTGAATCATGGAAGGTTATTACCTTAAATAGTATTATTAGTCCAAGACATAGTTCATTTCTTATGGAATATGGAATAATAATATTTATAATCAGTAAGTAAAGAAATTAAAGATACATGTACGAAAATCAAAATTAATTACTAATATGAAAAATATTACTTATAGAAAATAATGAAGTAGTTTTGCATAAAATTAGTAACATACAAGAAAAAATATGTGATGATTGTTTACAAGTGTACAAGGGCTATACAATGACACGTAATATGAATGATGAATATCTATTAAAAGATGAATTTATTCCTAACGTAGGTGTTATGTCGATATTATCCAAAGTATGCGAATCATGTAACTATTCATGTTTACAAACAGAAGATGAAACAAAATATGATTCAATGGGACTAATTTTAACTCCTAGGCTAGGAAGTTTTTATACGATTAATCCAAATACATTACACTGTATATCCACATGAGATAATTTATGAAATATACTTTTTTTATTATAATTCATATTTAAACGCCGATGTTAAGTTTACCTTCGATAGAATAATATTCATTATTAAGGAATATCAAAAGATAAAAAGTATTATTAGAAATATTCACAAATAAAAATAAATTATAATTATATTTTTTTAATCATAAGTTTTTTATTTATCATAAATTTTGTAATGGAAGCAGTCTTCAAACAAGTATAACACGACAGTGCGTTCAATTATGTGGAATAAAGTAGTACGCTTAGGCAATACCGTTACAAGTTCATGCATTCCGATAAAATGTTTTTGTTGTTAAGGTGACTAGAGGATGCTGGCTATTTTATCGGAATTAATAAATCTTCTTGGCATATCAATGTTAGACTGCCTCTACGCACCATTGTGTACTTAAAATATGCTAAATCGTGTGTACAGCGAAGCTCATATTAGCGTATAGGTTGCGCGTCCTATCCATGTTGCTTGACGCGTTTAATTGTTTACCTTTAAATGACAAGATTTATGCGATATGAGAAGCATACAGAAAAAAAAAATACAATGTGTTTTTTTTTTAATAATTTACGTATAACGAATAGCGACTGTATCGTGATTCTGACACCATGATTTGTTTGCAAGCTAAATATTTTAAATGTAATGTTTCGTATACAGTAGAACTTCGATTATTTTAATCCCTTTCTCTTCTGTTATTTGAATTCTTTATTATTTGAATATCCATGTATCCCGATTATTCAGATAGTCGAGGTTCTTCTGTATTACGGAATTGTTTTATATTTCTTCCGTGTACATATATGGCATTTTTTGTCTCCACATTTCATATATTCTCGTATAGATTATAATCGATTAAAAATATTCACGGTTCATTCAGAAAGCATTCCGAATTGCAAGTTGTAGATGTATATTAAAACTGATTTCTAAAAAAGACCATAATATAAATTGCTGTAAAAGTAGTAATTTTGAGTTTAGAGATCGCCGGGATTAGTGACGTTTAGAGCAAAGGCTGCATTTGTTTCGCCTTTCTTGCCAATTGCACGTGCTATGTATTGTCCCACGTCACTAGCCGTACATGCCTTAATACCTAGTTCAAACGATTTATCACCGTCTGAACTGAAAGAGTATTTGCTGCTGGTTTCAGGAAGCGCCTTTCCATCCTTTAACCAAGTTACTGTCAAAATAAAATAATCATATTATTTCACATTCATTTAAATCAAATATATAATCATGTACAAATATTTATAGTAATTCATATTTCTTCTAATCATTATTCATGTCTCTTTTACACCATGATATAAAGTAATAAATAACTTTTCTTCTAATATTATAAAAATTAATTGCAAATATATATATAATGATATTTTATAAAGATATTCTTTCTTACCTTTCAAGGGCGCAGTTTCAGTCTTGCATGTGAAAGTAACTGTTTCACCTTCGCTCACAGTTGCTGATTGTGGGAATGTTGTGAAGACCGGGCTCTTGGGTTCCTCGTTAGGAACTATATAACAGGTAAATATTATATATAGCACGAAAATATTACAACCTAAGCATATTGATATTGATATAAAAGAAACATAAATAGATTTCTTACCGAGGACATTCAATGTACACGACGAGAAACTTTCTCCTGCATCATTGAATGCTTCACACGTGTATGTGCCAGAATCTTCTGGGAAGATTTCAGCAATGTTTAATTTGTAAATATTAGCCTCACTTGTATACTGGAAGTCTTTGCTAGGCTTGATTTCTTTATTATTATGAAGCCACACCACATCGAATTTCTTTGCACCAATAATTCGACAACTGAGGGTCACAGCCTCTCCATCTTTCACAAACATGCTTGTTAGGTGATCTACAATTTTCGGTGGCTTGTCATCACTCTTTTTCTTAGCTGCCGCATTTTCCATTGCTAAAAACAAAATAGGAATTAAATGAACATATTTTTTTAGATCGATGAATTTAGATTCATTCTTGATATTATTCAAAGTTAGGTGATACGCTTTACTCACGTTTTACAGTCAATTTGCAAGATGTTGTAGATGTTCCAAGACTATTGGTCGCCTTGCAACTGTATTCGCCTTCGTCTTCAGGGAATACTTCATTAATAGTAAGAGTTGCAGTACCGGCTTTGTATTTCAAATCAACTACCTCGGAAGAGTTTACAGTCTATAAAATTGAATTTGAAATATTATAATAATATAATCATAAAAATATAATAATATATATAATCATAATCGTAAAGATGTTATTTATACTAACTTTGCCATTTTTCAGCCAAGTTATTTGTGGTTCTGGATCACCACCAACTTTAACAGTAAGTTCCAGTTGCTCTCCGTCATTAATTGTAAGATCATTTAGTTTTTTGGTAAATTCTGGTGGTCTCATAGAATCATCTGATGGATCTACATAAATATGAATTGCATGTTACTTTCAGAAATTATCATTTTACAATTTAAGATACTTACAAGCAAGTTCTTTAGTAGTACTTCTAGATCGAGATGGGCTACCTGTAGCATCTAATTTACTTCCGTATTTCTTAACGCTACGTTTATCTGACGAAGACTCATTTGTAGCCTACGAATGACATTAATAGGGATGTATATATCTATGTGTCTGATTATATATAGGATCTTGTTTTGCATTTTAATGAGCTTACTTTATAAGATGAGAAACTCGAGGAATTCTGTTTGGTAGTTGAACTACTATAATTGTGTGATGAACTTGAATGTCCTTGTGTGGTAGTAGAACTGTAGCCACTGTAACCACTGGATTTGTGAACAGTTACAATAGGTGGTGGTGCAGGTTTCAGTGGTTGCTCGATAAACCTCCGATCTAAAGATAAGTACTTGATATCAGGACTCGTAGATTTTATTATGATAGGAATCAATATACTTTTGCAGCATGCTCTACGCGCATTTTTGTATGCGTTTACTATAGAACATATTTGCGGGAATTTTGCTTATTTTTACAGCGTCTACAAATAAAATCAAACTGAATAAAACAACGAGGTGAATGAATGGCTGCGGTAGAATTGGAAGACATGTCTCTAGATTAGCAATAAGATTGACACGTTCCGTGCCGAGCCCCGTTTTTGCTTGAATTTTCATTCAAGCTCCATTTGACGTTTCGACGCATTAAATATTATATGACAGCGTGTACAATTGGTGGTACACGTGGCACAGAACGTGTTAATCGATGTTGTACTAGAAAACGTAGTAACTTTCTACAACTTAATTCATAGTTTTCCATTAACACGCACAAATATTATGCGGCCATTCATATAGTTTCAATTTAGTTCATTTTTAATGAGATTGTCATATATATATGTATTTATAACATATATCATTTTTACGATGCAATTATATCTTCCAATCCTTCAAAACATACACGGGGTAACAAATGGAAAATAGCTGAGAAACTTCTCCAATAGAAACAAAATACATGCTAAAAAGATCAATAATGAATAAAATAAATGAATGAATAATTTAGGAAATGAACAGAGAATAACTTCACATTTTCACATAGAACATCATTCGAATATTAGGATTGAATTGAGGAAAATCATCAATACTTTCTGACATTCACAAAACATTTCTAAATGAATTTTTGATACGAATAAACGACACTGTATCTACTAATTTTTTGCTAATGTTGAAAGAAAAATTCGTAAAACCAAGTAAACCACTGAAGCTATTGCCTCATAGTGATTTTGGTAATTGTTTTCATTTGATATATTTTTATAATATAATTCTCTTATTGATGTTTAAAATACACTGTAATCAAATGGTGAAGATATTCGTAAGATTTCTTATTTAATACAATCGTTTCAAGCGAATAGTTTAGATCAGTGATTCTTAACTTTTTCGAAATCACTAACAATAAGATCATAAAATTAATAATAAATGTTGAATCTTATTTGCGTCACGGTTTTGTAATTTACAGATCGGCAAAACACCGGTTAAGAACCACTGCTTTAGTATTATCAGCAATCTCTCATTTGTCACTCCATAGATAGTAAAGGATCAAAGGGGGTAAAAAATAAGGGAAGTCACGCTCAAGCGGTTCTACCTCCGGAATGTAGGAGGTCGTGTGCTAATTTACATTGCTCCTCTGTTTCTCCAGTTCCTACAAATAAATATTTCATCAGAATACATATTAAACGTATATAATTTAACGATCTATCGATTCACATGTGGCGAAGTTCTATTACTTCGATTGATGGTTTGTCATTAATTATCACCTATAGTTACCATTGTATTTCTCTTACTGTTGATTCCAGGCTTACCTTCTACAATAACAACACAGCTCGTCTCGTCCTTGCCATGAATGTTTGTTGCTACGCAGCGATACTTGCCACTGTCTTCTGGTTTACAATCTATAATTTCCATAGTGACAACACCATCCGCGTGTGTCATCGGATAATGGTGTTTAGATAATTCTTCTCTATCTCTGTACCATTTGACAGTTGGTGGTGGATTTCCAGCAAGACAACAAAGTAACTTGCACGTTTGTCTGACTTGAATCACACGTGGCCTCAATAAGAAGGTAAAGTTTGGAGCTGATTCAATCGTTTCCATCCATACATTATATCCAAGTGGTTCTCGTCTGCGCACCGGATGCAATTCTGGTCTATATTTTGGAATTTGTACAGGCAGTGCTGGAAATTTAATTGTATGATTAATAATCAATCAACAATTAACTACTAGCATATTCTAATATAAATGTAGCTTCATCCTAATTTCTTCAAACACAGTACTTACGTTGTACGTTAAGGAAAACAACTTCTTCTCTATAACCGTAATGATTTTCAGCTCGTATTACATATTCTCCTCTGTCTTCTAATTTAACTCTGTTAATAATGAAAGTATAGTCGTCCCCATGATAACGTTTCATGAACTTCACAGATTGCCGAAGTTCTTGATTATTGTGGAACCAAGTTAAAACGGGGGCAGCAGTGGCAATTACTCGACATGTGAATTTAACACTTTGTCCTTCGTATGCAAATGCGCTTGTTGGTTTGATGACAAATCTAGGTGCAGCTTGTCGGCGATCTAAAAATAAAATACATTTATTAATTCTTAACTCTCTATAAACATTCAGGAATGTATACTAAAGATGAGACGATCAAACTAATTTACCGAAGGAAGAATCATAGATTTTGTATTTTTCTATTAATAATTTTCTAAGCGACGAGTATTCTGCTAGCCGGCCGATGGGTAGAACATATTTATCCCAGTTATCATATTTGGCACGTAATTTGTCTCTGAAGCTAAGGTATCGGCTGCTAGATATGACATTGGTACGATCACTATGATCACCAGTTAACCATGGATGAAGAAGGCATTCGTGTGCGGTCATGCGCTTTCTACAAAAATAATATCAATGAACATAATATTAACGAACAAATTCATTTGACTGTTTAGTAATTATATTATTAAGCCTTAACGTAAATGTACTCACTCTTTATTTTTAACGAGTAATCGTCTGATAAAGTCTTTGCCTTCCTCAGAGACATCCCGGAAGGCTTCTTCGTCAAAGTCCCAATCGCAGGCTTTTACATTCTTCAATGTCTCGATGTCGTTATCACCGGCGAATGGCGAGAGACCACTCAGACTTTTCAATTAGAATAAATGTAATTACACGTATAAAAGAAATATTTCATTATTTGAAATTATATATAAAAGAGAATTAAACGTTGTAAAGTAATCTACTCACAGAACGTATGCCAGTACACCACAAGCCCACATATCCGTGTAAAAACCGACAGGTTCACGTTCCACAATTTCAGGAGCTGCAAACTCTGCTGTACCTGTACTGATTTTTACGACTTCATTGGGATCCAGTCTAGTAGCTAACCCAAAGTCAATCAATTTGACGTTGGTGCTAATGCGTGTTTGGCACATTATATTTTCTGGCTTGATATCTGCAAAATAACGTTTCGATTATTTTCAGTTTTTCTTGTAATATTTTTTCATTTGTTGTGTAATGCTCATTTAATTTAGATTTATTTTTCTATGTTTTCTTATAAACAAACCAAGGTGTATGATGTTTTTCTCGTGCATGTGTTTAACACCCTCACAGATCTGGCGCATATAATTAATGACTTCAGCCTCAGACATGGTATATCCTTCGGCGGTAATTCTTTCAAATAGTTCACCACCAGACAAGCTAAAGAATCAAAATTATTAGAAAAGATGTTAGAGAATTAATAAGATTATTATTTTGTAAGATCAACTCACAATTCAAAGATTAGAACCATCTCGTCATCATCTTCGAAAGCATCATGAAGGTTGATTAATTTAGGATGATGTAATTGATTCATTATATCTATCTCTTTTCTAATTAATTCCTTCTCCATAACGTGAGAAACTGGAATGAATTTAGCAGCGAAAATATTCCCGGTAGATCTTTCACGGCACCGATGAACAACGCCAAAGGCACCTGTACCAATTTCTTCAAGAATATCATATTTGTCGTAAACAGAAGTATGCTTAATTTCAACTGGTTGTGGCACATATTTACTATAAATGTCAAAGACAAATTGATCGTAATCACGAACTTTTTCATCACTGCGACCACGGATTCTTTTACCACTCTCATCCACTTCGTATTCTTTCTTCTTGAACTCTCTCTTAATGGTACCTTTAGTTGTGATAAGTGGCGTTACTTCACTTGGATCAGATCTACCGTAGATATTCTCAGCGCAAACACGGAAATCATATTGATGACCAGGACTGAGAGCAGTAACGGCCATTGTGCAGAATCTGGTATTTCCAACTCTGATCCAACTAGTCATCGGATGTTCGCGTTTTTCTACCAAGTAATTAGTAATATTACTACCACCGTCCCAGACTGGTGGTTTCCACGAAAGTGCCAAGGAATCGTGACCGATGTTGTCGATCTGTGGGAATCGTGGTGGATCAGGACGATCGCTTATTTGTATCTTTATTATCGCGGAATCTTGACCCAGATCGTTTTCTGCTGTAATACGGTAAGGTCCAGAATCTAATCTACTACCGTCTCTGATAGTTAATACGGCATGTCTTTCTTTCACCTCGACCGAGTAATGTCCCCCAGATTCGATGACTTCTCCCTCCCTTACCCAAGTGATCTTTGGTTTAGGATATCCAGTAAAGGGTATTTTAATAACAACATTGACGCCTTTATCGAAGAAGGCGGTGTCTCTAAATCTAGGTGGTACGTTTAGTTTAGGTGGCGTCTTTATAAAGAGTTCACCCTTTGTTGATTTTGCGCCACATTTATTAACTGCGCGACAGAAGTATTCGTCCGCGTCTTCACCGAACACATCGTATATTATGAGATTGTGTACGTTGCCTTCCGAATAAATTTGGTAACGGCTACCTCCAACAATTTCACGAGCTCCCTTGAACCACGTGATATTGGGCTTTGGAATTCCAGAAATGGTGCACTGGAATTGAGCATTGTGATTCTGAACGCAATTAACTTTGTGCAAAGGTGAAATGATTTCTGGAGCTTTGGCAGCTTGAGGATCGACGATTTTAACTGACGTAGAAGCTTTAGATTCTGTGCTAAGACCAGCTTCATTTTGAGCGAAAACGCGAAACTCATATTGTCTTCCCTCGATAAGATTGCTAATATTTATTTGAGTTGGTAAACAAATAGCAACGTTAACGCGTTGCCAAGTTTGGCTATCGACTTCGCGTTTGTCGATCCAATAACCTTGTATCTTGGAACCACCATCGGTTTCTGGTTTCTCCCATGAAAGATTGACGAAATCTCCGCCAACTTCGATGACTTTTGGCGTACCAGGTGGTCCAGGTGGATCGAATGGTGCCTTGGCTTTTATAGGATTTGTGCCTTCCAAAGGTGGACCCATACCATTCTCGTTAACTGCCATTACTCGGAAGAGGTACTCTTGACCCTCTGTAAGTCCTTGCACGTAGCATGTAGTATCCTTACAGTAGGATGCGACAATAATCCAATGAGTATGCGTGATGTCTTTTCGTTCTATCATATAATGAGTAATACGAAGACCTCCGTCATATTTGGGTGGATGCCAGGATAGAGTACACGTGTGCTTGTTAATATCGGTGACGTTGAGTGGACCGGTTGGTGGACCAGGTAGACCAGTAATATAAACGGTAAAGGATGCGCTAACGTCTCCGCTATCGTTAGATATGGATAGTTCGTATACACCGGCATCATCTTTCTCGATATCTTTGATAAAGATAATAAGATATTCGTCAAACACGGTGTATTTGATATGTGACGTTTCAACGATCTTGCGACCATCCTTTTTCAAAGTAATATCCATCGGTTGATCACCGCTGTAGTAGATCTTTATCTTAGTATTGTCACCTTCAGGTAGATACAAGTCATCTGGCATACGCTCGATACGGGGTGGAGTACCAATCTTGAGACGAGCAGTCGTCGTTGCCAAACCAAGTGGATTTGATATTTGACAACTGTAATCACCATCGTCGGCTTCCATTACTCCAGATATGACAAGTCTGTAAATTCCATCTATAGCTTCTGCTCTGAAACGTCCACCTAGAGTGATCTCGCGACCATTTCTCAACCACCTGTTAAAAAATAGTATTCACGAAGTTATTAGAATTGACAAGAATCTTTTTTCACCAATATATAACATACGTGTATATATTATTATACTAACCTTGCAGTAGGTAATGGTTTTCCAGTAGCTTCGCATTCGAATACATGCGTTTTGCCAAGTGGAACTATTTGGCTTATAGGCAAATTCCTAACGAACTCTGGTTTTTCACCACCTTCAACTTCGCAAATCTTGACTGGTGTAGTGCACGAACTAGGTTCCGATCTTCCGGCAGCGTTAACCGCGAATATTCTAAATTCATAATCTCCTCGTTCGATAAGGTGGAGTACCGTATATTCGGTATCGGTGACATTATAATCATTACATTTAATCCAAATTGCACTTCCAACCTCTCGTTTCTCAACGACATAACCAGTTATACGGCTACCACCATCGGAAACAGACGCTTCCCATTTAAGGTCAACGTAGTTCTTACCAACTTTAGTTACTCGTGGAGTACCAGGTGGAGAAGGAACATTGAATTTGCTCTTTATTTTAAATGGTGCTGACGGTGGACTTGGTTTACTAAATCCAGCTGCATTCTTTGCTCGTATTCTAAATTCATATTCGTGACCACTGGCCAAACTATAGCAGATATAAGTTGTATCTTTAACTAGATAATCGTTGGCTACTCGCCATGTCATATCATCTGCTGGATCGCGGAATTCGATTTTGTAACCCTGGGTAACGATATGAAGATACGTGAATTATTTAACGTAATTTGATATTGGAAAATTTGTCGAGTTAAAAATTTGTTTCTTTCACAATTACCTGTATACGAGAACCTCCATCAGACATTGGCCTTGACCAGACTAATGTAGCACTTGTTGTATCCCAATCTATTACACGTGGTTGTCCAGGTGAATCCGGTACAGTGAAGGGGAATTTAGCTGTTATTGGTTCATCTGCTTGTAATGGTTCAGAAACACCATATTGATTTTCTGCTCGTACACGGAAATTGTACATGCGATTTGGTTCCAGACCGATTACATCGTAATGAGTATTTCTAGCGAAACTGCTAAGTTTTACCCAGAACTATAATAATATCAAATCAAATTACTTTCCATTTCTCTTTGGTCACAATTCCTGTATAAAAGATTACAAATAATAACTTACGCCAGCTGGATCCAGTTTCTCTACGACGTAATTAGTAACTGGTGAACCACCGTCATCGAATGGAGGTTTCCATGAAAGCGTGCAAGTTTCAGGTGTTATATCAGATATGTCTAATGGACCTTGAGGTGGTGATGGTTTATCTAAAGGTATAACAAATATATATTTATTAAATATTTGTTATGTAATACTTGAATCTTTTTAATAAATGATGCCAAGAGGAAATATATTTACCAACTACAAGAACTTTGCACGAAGCTGAATCTGTGCCAACGGTATTGGTAAGATAAATAGTGTATGATCCAGTATCTGATCGTTTTGCTTTTTTGTTAATGAATTGTGATGCAATATCCGTTGTCTCGAATTTAATTCTATCTCCAGTTAGTACTTCTTCACCGTTAATAGACCAACTTGGTCTAGGCTTTGGATTAGCCGTGAATGGTACTGTGATAGTAAATGGTTCTCCAGCGATAACAGTCATATCGCGAATACTTAAATCACTCGTAATCTTTGGTGGGACTGAATCATTTAAATCCGTATATTATTATAACTTAATCATTTATATAAATGTTAGTAATATTTGTTATATTACACTTACACGCAGGAGCGCTAGCGCGAATTACATCTGAACTTGAACTCCATGCACCACGACCAGCTGCATTTTCGGCTGCCACACGGAACTCATAATCATGATTTTCAATCAACCCAGTAACCCTGTTAAGAAATATCAAAAATAGATTAGATATGTTTGTATTAACAAAGTATCTTTTACAACATTTGGTCTTTGATATTCACTTATATGTCGTTTCATGTATCAATGCTGGAGTTGCTTTGACCCATTTATCTTCACTCAAAAGACGCTTTTCAATGACGTATCCAGTAATAGGCGAGCCACCATCGTGACGAGGTCTCGTCCACGTAATAGTAATGCTGTCTTCGGTAGTTTCGATGCCACGTGGTGATCCAGGAGGACCTGGTGGATCAAATGGATGTCTGGCTTTGATTGGATCAATTGTTGTTACAGGATCTGACGTTCCATATTGATTTTCAGCCATCACACGGAATTCATAGACTTGACCAACGGTTAAATTGCGTACACGTACAAATGGTGTAGTGATATAACTGCTGACCTATAAAACAATTAGTAATTGATATAAAATTTACATCTTTTTTATAATAGCTTTTATATTAAAAATAATTAGATATTTTTTGACAGCCATACCTTTGACCATGTAGCTGCACGTGGTTCTCTTCTCTCAACCACATAATTGGTGATATCAGCACCACCGTTGTCTTTTGGTGGATTCCAGAAGAGTGTAAGTGCATCTCCGCCAAATTCATCGGCACGCAGATTTTCTGGTGGATTTGGTCTGTCTAAAACTTTAACGTTTATCGTTGCTGTATCAAAGCCAGAGGAGTTGCGTAGTTGAAGCCTATACTGTCCTCCATCTGAACGCTTCGAATTTTTCACTACAAGACTGTCAAAAAATAGATAATTAGATGGTGAGACGATTAATATAATTAAATACAATTTAGAAAATTTACCTTGCATAATCGTCAGCCAATTGTTGATGTACACGTGAATCAGTTTCATCTTTGACAACGTCATTAGCAAACCACGTAGCAGTTGGTTTGGGAAAACCAATATAAGGTACATGAATACAAAAGTCTTCGCCAGCACGGACGGTAATGTCTCTGACACCACCAAGATCCATAACTGGTTTATTTGGTTGTTCTTCAATAACGATTGGACTACTTGGTTTGCTAGGATCGCTGTTACCAACATCGTTCACAGCGATTACTCTGAAGAGATATTCTTCTCCTTCCGTGAGTTTCGGTACGGTATATATATTTGTAGGTATAAGAGCACCATTGACGTCGGTCCATTCTTCTTCTCCTCTAGCTTTCTTCTGGATATTGTAACCTCTGATTTTAGCACCACCATCGCTACGTGGAGGACGCCAGCTTAAAGTTACCGAATCCTTTGTAATCCTGTCGGCTTTCGGTGGTTCTGGAGCGTCAGGTCGCACTACACAAATATTTTAATATTATTTTAACATGACGTTTGTATTGTGTTTATAATTGTCTCTGTAATTTTTAATACGTATATGTATTGTAATTAGGTTTATCACAAATTTCAGATACACTAAACAATTGTTTTATTAATAAGAATCAATTTGAATTTTCAAGTTAAGAAAATATTCATATACTAATTTCGTTAAATCGATTAATAATAATAATTTGTTCACGTGTTCGGTGTTGACAGAACCTTCAATTTACTTGTTGTGTACGTTATCGTGCACGTGCTTTTTCAAATTGAAAATAATACTTTCACGTTGTAAGGGAGGAAGNTACCTGCTTAGTCAAGCGTTCAATGTTTTGTTTACGTTCGTCTCTCTCCGTCACTTCTCAGCAGGTGTCTATAACCCAACGTTATTATTTCTTTGTTAAATTTGTATTTAACCTTCGTGTATGTTCGGTAATTGTCGATGTATTTCGTATTTTTTTTCATATTAATCGTTAGTCTCCTTCGAACGTCGGAAGATGAAACAAAGATATTAGATAAAATACGTAAATTATTTCTCGTCGCGTATACGTGTGCGAGCGTTTTCTTCCTATGCAAGTGATATGTATATGTAAACGAGTGTGTGTAGTGCATATATGGATACAGTGCAATTATGGATATAAAGACAAAGTACCTCTTCTTATCATCTTTCAATGAAAAATCTAATAGGTAATCGTAATGTTTTACAATTTTTTAACGGGACACTGTATGTACGTGTCTATAATTTACACGAATAACTTTCATTGCATCTGAAATGGTTTAGATTTATTTCACAATGATGCATGATCAACTACATCTCGACAAGTAACTGCTCTCTTCTGTTATTTATTTTTCAAACGCTCAAGTACTTTACTTTCTTTTTTTTTTTTTATATTCAAACGCGTCTCGAATTATTGCTGAACCGAACAAGGCAATATCCTAACAAAACACTCACACATTCAAGCATTCATAGTCCCTTCTTTTTCTATCAGTCGCACGTATTAATCCACTCTCTCTCTAGCACTTATTCTTTTTTTTGTTTTTTTCAATAATTATTGAAAATATCTAAAAGAATTATTGTGAAATGCTTATACCTTAAAAAAAACTTTGCAAAATTTCACCGCAATTGGATGAATAGTTTACGAACGCATACGATACAACATACAAACATTCATTTTTATATGTATGCTATAAAAGATAGATAATATGAAAGTAGAGATGAGTAGCTATTAAAGAAGGAATTTAACTTACTTCGTTGATGTCCAGCTGTAATAGGTTCTGTAGGTTTACTAGGTTTGCCAGGTCCAGCTTCGTTCACAGCTGTTACTCTAAATTCGTATCTAGATCCTTCATGAAGATCTTGCACCGTGAAAGTAGTATTTGGTGTTGGATAATTATTAACTTTAAGCCATTCACCACCACGCTCACGTCTCTCGATATAATAACCTACAGATTTCGGATAAGAAAAAGTAAAAGATGTGAAAAGATATATACCATAAATATGTTTAGAATAATTTATTCTTTGTTATACGATCTCTTTACCTGTGATTGGTTTTCCTCCTGTGTTAAGAGGTGGGGTCCAAGAAAGGCTACAACTATTGGGCGTGTATCCCAGAATTTGTGGTTGACTTGGTGCATCTGGTGGATCGAATGGACTCTTTGCAACAACCGGTTTACCATCGAGTGGTTCTGATACTCCGTACATATTTTCGGCTCGTACTCTAAAGATGTATCGTCTTCCTTCTGTAAGACCTTTGGCCATAAAACTAGTTCTTGGAACATATCCAGGCACTTGACGCCAATTATCAGAACCAAAGTCTGCCACTTCGACAATGTAATTGGTTATATCAGATCCACCATCATCCAAAGGTTTATTCCAGGATAGGGAGACTGATTCTTGTGTTGTTCCCGTGTATTGAAGTGGTCCTTGAGGTGGTCCAGGTTTATCGACAACTGTAACTTCAATGTCAGCTGAATCTTTACCGTGTTCATTTGAGGCAGTGACCGTGTATGTACCACTATCATCGCGTATAGATTTATCAACGAGTAGTTGTGTTCGATCGCTCTTAGTTTCAGTCTGAAATCATATATATATAAATATTAATTCATGTTACTTTTATTAATATGCAAATAAGAAATGTCTTTTAAATTCTTACCGATGCTCGAAGAGTTTCTGTAAGTGTTTTTCCATTCTTGCACCATTCCACAGTAGGAGTAGGTGCTCCAGATAATGGAATATTAATATTAATTGGTTCTCCAGCACGAACTTTGATTTTGCGACTAATGAGAGCATCCAAATACAATTTCGGTTTCTCTTTCATAGGTTTAGCAATAAATACTGCTGATGTATCGCTGGGTTTACCAGATCCAGCAGCATTTATTGCAGTAACGCGATATTCGTATTGATGACCTTCGGTAACATGATCGTCATAATATTCTGCATATCTTACTGGTTCCTTGTTTACTTTGAGCCATCGGCCAGTTGCACGATCACGACGTTCAACGTCATAACCGATAATCTTAGAACCACCGTTACTGATTGGAGCAGTCCATCTGATTTTAATATGGTCTTTGTCAGCATCAACGCATTCGGGCTTGCCAGGTTGACCAGGAGCAACTATTTAATGTAAGAATTAAGTTATTACTTCAAAACTGCATTATAAAAGTGATATAGTTCACGTTTGCAATATCTATAATCAAAATTACCGAATTGATTCTTCGCTACTATCGAACGATCCGTGGTCAGAGGTTCAGAACGACCTTGAAGATTTTCCGCAGAAACACGAAATTCGTAAGTGGTACCTTCTAATAATCTTGGAACAGTTGCATGATTATACTTTGGATTAACATGCGTTACAGCTGGTACCCAACCACCACCGTGAGTAAGATCGCGTTTTTCAATTACATAGCCACTATGAGAAGAACATTTCGTTTGTAAATATTATATCAATAATTAAAATTACACTTGATCCGAATGATTACTCACGTGATCTCACTACCACCGTTATCCTTTGGCGGTTTCCAGGATAAAGTAACCGACTGACTTGTGATTTCTTCGTAATTCAAAGGACCTTCTGGTGGACCTGGTCTATCCAAGACAGTTACTTGGAAGCTACCTTCATCGATTCCACTACTATTCTTTAATAACAGATGATATAATCCAGAATCAGATCTTTGTGCATTGACTGTATGTACGATCGTATGATAACCGATAGATGTAACGGTAGTTCTTTCATTGGTTTCCAATTCTTTGCTTCCTACGGTCCATGTTACTTCAGGCGTTGGTTCACCAACAAAGTCGATATCCACGTGGAAGATTAAGCCAGCCTTAACACGAATATCTTGCAGAGGTGTCTTTATCTTTGGTGCCACTGGAATAGAACGTTTATTTAAGCAACTTTATACTTTAGTGTATTTTATTTTAAACGAAGAACATCTTGGAATAATAAAAAGTAATTAAGACATTGGAAGTAAGAAAAGGATTCTTACAGAATCGTGGCTTAGCAGTCACAAGATCACTTGGTTCAGATGGTTCTGATTGTCCAGCTGCA
The DNA here is from genome assembly GCA_023678845.1 of Mischocyttarus mexicanus. Classification (NCBI taxonomy): domain Eukaryota; kingdom Metazoa; phylum Arthropoda; class Insecta; order Hymenoptera; family Vespidae; genus Mischocyttarus; species Mischocyttarus mexicanus. The sequence goes on along the minus strand of JACGTP010000023.1, from coordinate 834,545 downwards.
TTAACTGCTATAACACGGAATTCATATTCTTGACCTTCTGTTAAATCTGGGACAGTTGTACTTGTTTGCCCAGATGGTACATGAACAGCATTGATCCAGTAAGGACTGCCTTTTTCTTTCTTCTGTACGATATATCCCGTAATAGGAGAACCACCATCGTTGCCTGGTGCAGGCCATTGAAGATCAACATGATCTTTATCCCAATCCATTATTGATGGTCTACCAGGAGCATCTGGTTCATCTGGAAATATTATAAAATAAGAATAATTATTCGTATCGTATTGTAGGCTTTTATCTCGATCAAAAGTACTTGGAAGAAATATATTTGAAAAGCTTTTCTTAAAATACCAACCGAATTCATTCTTGGCGATGATACTCTTCGTAGTCTCCAACGGCTCGGATTCTCCAATATTGTTGACAGCTTTTACTCGGAAAAGATATTCTTTACGATGAGTTAATCGAGCTACATCGTGACTAAGAACCATACTCATTCCAGCATCTGACCATGTTCCACGGGAAAGATCCATTTTCTCAATGACGTAATGGAGAATAGGACTACCACCGTCATCAAGAGGATGACCCCATGCTACGTGACAACTATCTTTAGTGACATTACTAACTACCAATGGTGGTTCTGGTGGTGATGGTTTGTCTAGTACGGTAACTCTGGCACTTGAACTAGAAAATATATAAATGTATTTGTTATATTCCCCGAACAAAATTTCAATATTATTTTAATACATTTATATTATAGTATTTTCTTTTTCGTTTCTTTGCTAATGATAAACTCTACCTGAATTTGCCATATTCATTTTCCAAAGTTATAGCATATCGTCCACTATCCGAACGAACGGAGAATGGAATTTCGAATGTTGTTTCTATTTGTGTAGTAAACATTTCATGGCGTAAATCTGGTTCTAGTGGTTTACCATCCAATGTCCAAGTTGCTTTTGGTTTAGGCGATGCTTCTATAGGGATGATGTAACTTATCTTTTGTCCGGCACGTACGACCAAATCGTGTAGAAGAGCCGTATCGAAGCTTGGTGCAACTGTAATATAATGAATTGTTGTATTTTATACGATTTATAATTTCAATTCATCGATACTTACGGAAACGTGGTTTAGCGATGATAGGTGCAGATGCATCAGATGGATCTCCAGGACCTCCTTTATTAACAGCAATCACTCTGAATTCGTATTCTTGACCTTCGACCAAATCTGGAACTCTAGCACTTGTTTTGTTACCCGGAACCTCGAGTGCTTTTTCCCATTGTCCAAAACGAGCTTTCTTCTCTATTATATATTCAGTTATCGGAGATCCACCATCTTTCTTAGGTGGTGCCCATTCGAGATCAACGTGATCCTTATCCCAATCTGTAGCAACAGGTGTGCCTGGTTTATCGGGTCTTTCAAATGGATCCTTTGCTGTAATAGTGTCTAGTCCAGTCAACGGAGATGATTCTCCTTGTTTGTTCACAGCACGCACACGGAATTGATAATCGTGGCCTTCGATAAGATGATCTACTCGAGCTGACGTAGACGTAGCTTCGGCAACTGGTACCCAACGCATATTTTCCGTATCCATTTTTTCTACTTGGTAGTAGAGGATCTCTGAACCACCATCGTCCTTTGGTGCTCGCCATTTTAATGTGCATGAATTCTTCGTTACGTTATCTATTAGCAATGGTCCTTCTGGTGGAGCTGGTATATCCAGAACATTTACGTTCAACGTTGCAGTGTCTTTACCATTGATATTTCTAGCAGTTAATGTATAAACACCAGAATCAGATCTTCTTGCTTCCATTACTCGTACTTTTGTATTGTAATCTTCATTTATAACTTTGATTCTGTCATCTGCCATTATCACATTGCCTTTAAGTGACCATTCTTTAACTGGTGGTGGTTCACCAATAACCGGAACATCAAAGTCGTAAAAACCACCTGCTTTTACTTTTACATCTAACATGTAATTGCGATCGATCTTTGGTGGAACTGCAAGTAATACATATCGAATAATAAATTATTCTTATTATTAAATATTTTTTTGATCGCATTGAAGATAGATAAAAATATAATAACTATACATACGATTCTTGGGTCGTGCCAAGTGCGATTTTGATGCATCCGACGGTTCGCCGGGACCAGCTTTGTTAACAGCCCTGACACGGAATTCATAATGCGTTCCTTCAACAAGGTCATCAACTCTTCCGGTATTTACGTCACCTTCGACCTCGGCGCACTTTTCCCAAGTGGGACTATATTTGTCACGTTTTTCTATTACATAACCAGTAATAGGAGATCCACCATCGTGGTCTGGTCGTGACCATTGTAATTCGACAAAGTTTGTATCGTAGTCGGCAACGGTAGGCGTACCTGGTTTTCCTGGTTCATCTAAATACGAAAGAAAAGGATCAAAATTATAGAGAAAATAAATATTTCAAAGATATGTTTTTCATATTGTAAATAATTCATTAACAAAATCCCTTACCAAACGGATTCTTAGCTTCGATGCTCTGCGATGTGGCAAGGGGTTCCGATTTGCCTTGTTTGTTAACCGCACGTACTCTAAACTTGTATTTATGACCAGGAGTTAATCCTTCAACGTTAAACGATGTTTCAGGTCCATCAGTTTCACCTGCCGGAACCCAGCGTCCTGTAACTTCGTCCATCTTTTCAACGACGTATTTATCAACGGGTTGACCACCATCATCTTCAGGCGGTTTCCAGGTTAGTTTACATCCTTCTGCGTGTACGTCGCTGGCTCTAAGAGGTCCTTGAGGAGGACTAGGCTTATCTAATACAGTAACTTTGACGTACGCTTCATCTTTGCCGTTAATATTTTCTGCGACTACGCAATATTTGCCGGATTCAGCTCTGGTTGCAATTCTGACGTGCAGGCTAGTGTTATAATCGATATGCTTGACTTTTATCCTATCGGTTGGTCTTACTTCCCTGCTTCCTAACATCCATTTCGTCGTAGGTGTTGGTTCACCAATGACTTTCACATCAAAACCAAAGTTTTGTCCTGCTTTGATTCTTACTTCGATTAAGTTGGTACGATCGATCTTAGGTGCTTGATTGCGTGGTTTTGCTATTATAGTTGGTGTCGGATCCGAAGGTTCACCAGGACCTGCTTTGTTAACTGCCCGTACTCGAAATTCATAAGGCTGTCCTTCTATTAAATCAGGTACAGTTGCTGAAGTTTTATCCGCTGGTACTTCAACAGCTTTTTCCCATTCTCCATATTTGTCTTTCTTTTCGATTATGTAACTGGTGATGGGTGAACCACCATCGTTGATCGGTGGTGTCCATGCCAAGTCTACGTGATCTTTATCCCAATCGGTAGCACGAAGATCTCCTGGCTTATCTGGCTCGTCTAAAGATTAAACCAAGAACATTTAAATAATGATTCATGATTTAGCATAATAAAGATATTTCAAAGTATTCAGTACGTACCGTATGGATTTTTAGCTAATATTGCTTCTTCCGCTTCTAGCGGTTTGGATTCTCCTTCGGAATTTACTGCAGACACTCGGAATAAATATTCTTTGCCAGGTGTTAAACCACTTACTTCCAAGTCTGAAAATTGCAAAATAATATTTATTGTAAATTGTTATAATTGAATGTTAGGATGGAGTTTGAGAGTATACTTACTCGGTTCAGTGGAACGTCCACATGGTATCCAGCAACCTGTTTCTGGATCCATTTTATCCACCTGGTAATATTCGATCGGGGTGCCTCCATCGTCTTTCGGTCTCTTCCACTTCAGCTTGCATCCTTCCTTGTGGACGTCCGTAATTTGTAGTGGTCCTTCCGGAGGTGAAGGTTTATCAGTTACTGTTACTTGGACAGTAACTGAATCTCTTCCAGATGAATTACTGGCAGTAACAGTATAATCGCCGCTATCGTCGCGTGAAACTGGCCGGATACTGAATTTCGTACTATAATCTGAATTGTCGATTTGTACTTTTTTGTCAGAGTGCAGAGGGATCGCACCGTATCGCCACTCGATGTGTGGTGGAGGTTCACCTATCACGTTTGCATCAAATCTTAGCAGAGATCCCGCCGAGAGAGTAACGTCGCGCAAATTACGTCTGTCGATCTTTGGTGCCACTGAAGACAGAAACGAACGTTAATAAGTACCCCCAGTCTTTTGGCAAATTTATTTCAAACTCTACTGTATATAGAATCAATCGAATTTTATTTTGAGATTAGGTGCGTGTGGAATGCACAAGCGCCATGAGATCAATGCCGTCGTTACATTAGCAATGAAATATTTCTATGTATGTGTGTGTTATTATGTATCTGGCAATATAAAAATAGCTACAAATTCGATATATACTTACAATAGCGAGGTTTAGCCGTAAATGTTTTACTGGTTTCACCAGGCTCCGATTGACCAGCTTTATTTACGGCAATTACACGGAAGAGGTAATCGTTGCCCTCTATGAGACCATGCACGAGAGCTTGCGTTGCAGGTGTTTCAGTTTCCAAAGCTTTCTCCCACATTGTACTATACTTGTCTTTTTTCTCAATAATATATCCAGTGATTGGAGAACCACCATCACTGACCGGTTCTTTCCAAGAAAGATCTACTTGATTAGCAGTCCAATCGACTGGTTCTGGTGCTCCTGGTGGGCTGGGTACAGCTGCGAGAAGATACAAATTGTTATTATGTATTGTACAATTGTAATTATTCATTTGAAATTAACAGATAAACTTACTGAACGGATCTTTGGCAATGATAGAGCTGAATGTTTCTAATGGTTCGGATTCTCCTTCCTTGTTGAAAGCTTTTACTCGGAATTTGTATTCGTGTCCAGGTGTTAAACCGTCGACTTTCATTTCAGGTCCTGATGTTTTTCCAACTGGTAACCATACACCAGTTTCTGGATCGAACTTTTCTACAACGTAACCTTCGATAGGTTCGCCACCGTCGTCTTTAGGCTTCTTCCATTTAAGCGTGCAACCTTCTTTGTGAATATCAGACACTTCTAACGGTCCTTCTGGTTTACTAGGTTTACCTGTCGTAATGTTAATGCTTAGTTTCCGTTTTTATTAAGTCTATGAAAATTTTACTTTGACGGATACTTACAGACAACTATAACTTCAACGTCTGCCGTATCAGATCCATGTTGATTAACAGCCGTGATTTTATATAAACCGGAATCTTTACGTTCTGGTTTATCATTGAAGAACTTTGAATTGTAAGGTACATTTTGTATTCTACGGTGTGTAGTTTGTGTTATGCTCTTGTTATTTAAAACCCAGGTGACGTCTGGCGGAGGTTCGCCCAAAATTTTAACATCAAAGTGGAACGCTTCGTTCTCACGTACGGTGATGTCACGTAAGTTTCGTCTATCGATCTTTGGTGCCACTGAAGAACAATCAGTAGTTTAAAGAAGTGCCTTTCGTAGGAATTTTATTATAATCAAGTTAGAGAAACTATCGAAATAATAGAACTTACTGCGTCTACTTTTAGCAGTAATGGGTTTACTGGTGTCTGATGGCTCTCCAGGACCAGCTGCATTAATTGCTTTTACACGGAATTCATACTCAACACCTTCGTCAAGATTATCAGCACGACCTTTACACTCTGGTCCACTAGTTTCACAAGCTTTGATCCAGCGCGGAGTTCCCTTTTCACGTTTTTCAATCACATAACCGGTGATTGGAGATCCACCGTCATTTAACGGTGGAGTCCATCTCAAATCTATGTGATCCTTATCCCAGTCAGCAGCCTCTGGCCGTCCAGGAGGTCCAGGTTCGTCTGTGAGAAATACAAAATATAAATGATGAAATATTTATCGATATAAGATCATTATTTTGAGTGTAATATATTTATAAATCAATAGAAGAAAACTAACCAAATGGATTCTTGGCAACGATACCGTGATCGGTTTCTAAAGGTTCCGATTCACCTTCAGCATTAACAGCGGAGACACGGAATTTGTACTCTTGTCCAGGTACTAAATTTTCTACAACCATATTTGGTTCTTTCGTACGACCAATAGGTATCCACCTTCCACTTTCTGTATCCATTTTTTCAACCACGTAGTGTTCCAACGGTACACCACCATCGTCTAATGGTGGATTCCATTTGAGAGTGCAACCTTCTTTATGAACGTCAGATACTTTCAAAGGACCTTCTGGTTTGCTTGGTTTATCTAATACCAAGATTTCAATGCTAGCTTCATCTTTGCCTGAACTGTTTTCAGCTTTCAAAGTTAGAGTACCACAGTGTGCTCTGGAAGCTACAGACACTAAGAACTTAGTTCTGTAGTCTTCGAGTTCTACAGTTACTGCATTCTGTGTCTCTTGTTTGGCTTTATTGAGATACCAGGTTTTAGTTGGAGGTGGTTCACCAGTAACCTTAACGTCCAATCGTATATGATTACCAGCTTTGATAGTTATATCCTTCAAATTAGTACGATCTATTCTTGGTGCTGCGTAACGATCCTTAGCGATTAAAGTATCGCTAGGTTCACTTGGTTTACTTTGACCACCTTTGTTTACTGCTTTTATTCGGAACTGATATTTTTGTCCCTCAACAAGATCGGGAACTCTGGCATCTGTTTTAGTACCAGGAACTTCTAAAGCCTTCTGCCATTTACCATATTGATCTTTCTTTTCGACAATGTACTTTTCGATTGGTGCTCCACCATCGTTCTTTGGTGCTTTCCATTTAAGATCAACGTGATTTTTACTCCAGTCCTTTAAGTCAGGCTTGCTGGGTGCATCAGGTTCGGCTAAAATTAAAAGATATTAATTTTGAGTAAATATCGCATCAGTGAAGTCTTCCAATCGAGTAATTCAATTTACGACGATACTCACAATAAGGATTTTTGGCTGTAATTGGTATCGCCGTTTCTAATGGTTCAGATTCTCCTTCAGAATTAACGGCTTTCACCCTGAACAAATAATCTTTTCCTTCATTAAGACCACTGATGTCAGCTTCAGGTACCTTACTCGTTCCGCAAGGTACCCAACGACCACTATCAACGTCCATTCTTTCAATGACATAATGATCCACCGGATCACCACCATCATCCTCGGGTTTATCCCATTTGAGCTTGCAACTTTCTGCTGTTACATTTGATACCTCAAGTGGACCTTTTGGTTTGGCAGGTTTACTTACAACCTGTATGGAAAAGAACGATTTATAACATCGATAAGAAAAAGAATAATTGAAGAATGATTATGCAAGAAAATTAACAAACTTGTATTTCAACGTCAACTTGATCAGTTCCACTATCGTTTTTGGCAATAACAGTATAGGTTCCTGTATCGGATCTTTGTAATTTACTCATTATAAATGTCGTGTGATAATCTTCATTTTCAATTTTCAAACGATCCATGCTCTTTAGTACTGCATCTTTTAATTTCCAAGTTATAATTGGAGGTGGTTCTCCTATGATATCTGCTTCAATGCGTAGCATTTGTCCAACTCGCATAACTTTTTTGTGTAAGTTTTTCCTATCGATACGAGGTGCCACTGTAAAGAAATAAGAAAATCCATTTATATTGCATTGGTTTAATAATATTTTGTCTCGTAACTTTCGATTAAAGAAGGATTTAATTGACTTACAGAAACGAGGTTTTGCAATGACACTTTTTGAAACGTCACTGGGTTCACTTGGACCAGCCCTATTAACTGCTACCACTCTGAACTCGTATTCGTGACCTTCTTGAATACCTTCGGTAACTTTAGCCATGGTGCGATCACCAAGAACTTTTGCAGCATCTACCCATTGTCTTCCTTCTTTGTCACGCATTTGAACGATATATTTTTCAATAGGAGCACCACCGTCGTCTTTTGGTGGAGTCCATTCGAGATCGACGAAATCTTTGTCCCAGTTTCGTAATTCTGGACGTCCAGGTTTACCAGGCTCGTCTATAAGTTTTATTTATTATGAAATACTAGGTCGTGTATTAAAAATTTCATAATGTTTCTAATGTATATATAAAATTACCAAATGGATTTTTAGCTATAATAGATTTGTCAGCTTCCAACTCATCGGATTCGCCTTCTCGATTTACAGCTTTTACACGGAATTTATATGGTTTGCCTTCTTGCAAGCCCGTAATTGTAGCTTCTGGTTCGGTTGCTCTTCCACAGGATATCCATTGTCCAGTTAAAGGATCAAGCTTTTCTATTTCATAATATTCAACTGGTGATCCTCCATCGTCTTCGGGTTTGTCCCATTTTAATTTACATCCATGTTTGTTAACATCGAATACTTCCAGAGGACCCTGTTATTAAACAATGTTTATTTGTAATAAAAATTCATTAACGATTAGTAAATTCTCATCCTACAAATGAATTTTCTTATTAGTTACCTTAGGTTTGCTTGGCTTGCCAAGAACAGTAATCTCAACTTCGGCAACGTCTTCGCCAACTTCATTTTTGGCTTGTATCACATACTTTCCAGTTTGTTCCCGTTTTGTTTTTAGAATGATCAGTTTTGTATTGTAATCGATATTGTCGATACGGATTAAGTCATTCGACACCAATTCTTTTTCTTTGAACGTCCAAGTCACCTTTGGTGGTGGTTCTCCAATTATATTCACATCTAAGGTTATTGTAAGGCCGACTTTTACAGTAATAGGTTGAAGATTGGTACGATCGATGTATGGTTTAACTACAAATTCAACATCCATTTAGATGAAATATATAATAAACCCAGAAAGAGATAATAATATTATTCATTCTTATTATTATTATTTTTATAATACATTTAATATTAATTGAAATATTAAATTGTGGACAAAACTTACGCCAACGGGCCTTAGCAGTATGGGGATTAGTTGCTTCGCTTGGTTCACCAGGTCCAGCTTTATTTACTGCTCGTACTCGGAATTGATATTGATTACCTTCTTGTAATCTTTCAACAGTACCAGTACAAATTGGTCCTTGCACTTCTGCTGCTTTTATGAAACTTGTACCATATTTATCTTTCATTTCGATAATGTAACCAGTAATAGGTGCACCACCGTCTCGTATTGGTGGTTCCCACTTAAGTTTTACCATATTTTCAGACCAGTCGATAATTTCTGGTAGACCAGGCGCTGCTGGTGGATCTAAAAGATTCATACGAACGTATTAGTACGGTTTATTATTTTTCTTAATGTTTATATTAGGCTTTTTGAGATTCGGTACATACCATAAGGATTTTTAGCAAGGATGGCAGTGTCTGTCTGTAGAGGTTCGGATTCACCTTCTTCATTCACAGCTTTTACACGGAATTCATACTTTTTACCAGGCTCCAAACCAGTAATAGCATGTTCAGTTTTGTCTGGATCTACTATGCCAGCTGGAACCCAACGACCTGTTGTAATATCCATTTTTTCAAGAAGGTATCCTGTAAGCGGTAACCCGCCGTCATCTCTTGGCTTGTTCCATTTCAATTTGCATCCTTCTTTATGCACATCGGTAACTTCTAAAGGTCCCTCAGGTTTTCCAGGCTTGTCTGTTCGTTTGCATAACGAAAAAATGAGCAAAATATCCACACACATAATTTAAATATTTATATTAAAATACATCTAATAACAATCTTCATTTACCTAAGATATTAATTTCTACATCAGCTTCGTCTTGTCCCGAATCATTAACTGCTTTAATCGTATATCTGCCGGTATGTTTACGGCTGGGACTGATTAATTGTATTCTAGTAAGATAATCTTCATTATCAATCTTTACGTTTGCACCAGTTTCCAAAGTAGCACCAGCAAAACTCCAAGTAACAGTTGGAGGTGGTTCACCCTCAATATCAACTTCTAATTTTACGTGTGTTCCAGCTCTTACTTTGATGGTGTGTAATTTATCTCGATTGATATGTGGTTTCACTGATGATAATCAGAAAACAGTGTTATATAAAATTTGAACAAATTTATTATGGTTACCTTTCTTTAAATGAGATAAATAAAAGTAGACTTACGGTATCGTGCCTTTGCGATGTGCGGTTTTGTTGGATCACTGGGTTCCGAAGGTCCAGCTTTATTTACGGCACGTACTCGGAATTGGTATGTTGCACCTTTTTTAAGACCTGTTACACGACCTTTTGGTTGGGGTGAGTCAGTTGTGAGACATTCATCCCAGTGGGTTGACGGTTTTTCTCTCTTTTCGATAATGTATCCAGTAATTGCAGCTCCACCATTATCTTTTGGTGGTTCCCATTTAAGATCAACACGATCTACATCCCAATCTTCAAACTCTGGTACTCCAGGTTTACTTGATACGTCTACAATTGTAATAAAAATTACAGATATAAAATAATTACAGATATAACTCTACACAGAGAGAAGAAAAATTGTACCGAATGGATTTTTGGCAAGTATAGCTCCGTCTGTCAAAAGTGGTTCTGATTCGCCTTCTTCGTTCAATGCCTTCACTCTGAATTCGTATTCATGACCTTCCTGAAGACCTTTGATATCCATCTCTGTATCATTGGTACGACCAACTGGTACCCATCTGCCTGTTGATTTATCTAACTTTTCAACTTGGTATCCAGTTATAGGTTTACCACCATCGTCTTCAGGTTTACCCCATTTGATTTTACAACCGTTCTTCGTTACGTCCGACACTTTGAGTGGTCCTTTTGGTTTACCAGGAGCAGCTATAAAATTATATGATTTTAAATACTTCCAATGATAACAGACGTATCATTTGATCGAATACTGAATTTAATATTTATCGATAGAAAATGTTTAAATAACTTACAAAGAACGGTGACTTCAACTTCTGCTTCATCTTCGCCATGAGGATTGACTGCACGTATCTTCCAAACACCAGTATTTTTACGAATACTGTCAGTGATATTTAATTTTGTATTATAATCGACATTAATAATTTCGATATTTTCTCCAGTCTTAACTTCGACATTAGCATGATGCCAAGTAATTTCTGGAGGTGGTTCACCACGTACGTCTACGTCGTATTTAATAGGCTTTCCAGCACGTACGATTATGGGTTTCAGATTAGTTCGATCGATTCTCGGTTTTACTATAAAAGTTTGAAATTATTTCAAGACACGAATATATTTTAGATTTTTAATTAATCATAAATTTGTAATAAACTTTTTTTTATATACCAAGAATATGTTCATACTTACATGCTTTGTGTTTGCAAATTTGCATCTTTGAAGCATCTGACGGCGGCGAGGGACCAGCTTTGTTTACGGCAATAATTCGGAATTGATATTCACCACGTTCTTTGAGATCGGGAACCTTAGCTTCAAGTTGACTTCCAGGTACTTCGATTGCTTTTTCCCAATCAGGTTTATAACGATCTTTCTTCTCGATAATGTATTTTTCTATGGGTGCTCCACCATCGAAATCGGGCGGAGTCCACTTCAAACTAACAGATTCGTTATCGTAATCTGTTATATCTGGGGTTCCTGGTTTATGAGGCTCATCTATAAAAGATTAAATAACATTAGATTAAAAAGAAAGTTCATTTTATAAACTGAAAGTAACATTGCTTTGATTAAAATATTTACCATAAGGATTTCTTGCAACAACACCACGTTCGCTTTCAAGAGGTTCAGAATCACCCTCATCGTTAACTGCAGTTACACGGAACTTATATTCACTTCCTGGATTTAAACCAGTAATATCCAATTCCATATTGGGAGAGTTACCAGGTATTTTACCAACTCTGACCCATTTGCCAGTTTTGGTATCCATTTTTTCAATTTCGTATTCTTTTATCGGAACACCACCGTCATCTTCTGGTTTTTGCCATTTGACTTTAGCACTGGTATTTGTTACGTCTGATACTTCGAGTGGTCCCTTAGGTGGGCTTGGTTTTCCTAATAAAAAAAAATTAATAATAGATCAATTAAAAAGTGAAATAAAATGAGTATTATACTTTCGGTAAGAGAAAATAACGAAGGAGATTTACCGAGAACAGTAAGCTCTACAGTTTCTTCATCTTTGCCATTAACATTTTCAGCGATTAATGTATACTTTCCAGTATCTTTTCGCATTGCATTAACGATTGTAAAATCTGTGTGATAATCTACATTGTCAATTTTAATACGTTCGGTAGTTGTCAAGGGTATATTGTCTCTCCAAATCCATCTACATTCTGGAGGTGGTTCACCTGTCACGTCTACCGACCATTTATGAGTACGTCCAGCTTTTATGATAATAGATTTGAAGTTGCTACGGTCAATCCTTGGTTTCACTAAAACATTACATTATATTTTTATTATTATTATACTTTCTAGTTAATTACTATGAATTTAACAAAAACATTTAAATATGAAGTATTTACGATTTTTATGTTTGCAAAGGTGGTTATCGGTTGGTTCACTTGGTTCAGATGGTCCAGCTTTGTTATGTGCTCGTACACGGAATTGATAAACCATTTTCTCTTTTAGACCTTCTACTTTAGCTTCCGGAGTAGCATCGGAAGTTTTCATCACTTCTACCCAATCTACAGCGAATTTATCTTTCATTTCGACAGTGTAATGAGTGATTGGTCGACCACCATCGCTTGAGGGTTTTTCCCATTTTAAAGAAACACTGACGTTGTCGTAATCGAAAATATCTGGCTTGCCAGGTTTTGCAGGCTCGTCTGGAAATATATATCAGCAGGTTATATAACAAGATATAAGATAAAAGTAGATTTGTGTTCAACCAAATCTCTAATCTCTCTCACCGTATGGATTCCTGGCAGTTATAGCCTCTTCAACTTCCAAGGGTTCGGATTCACCTTCCTTGTTAACAGCCTTGACACGGAACTTGTATTTCTTTTTGGGAGTTAGACCTGAGAATGTGAAAGTATCTTCATGGGGTCCAACTTCTCCAGCTGGTATCCAACGTCCAGTATCCAAGTCCATTTTCTCAAGGACGTATCCAGTGATATCGGTGCCACCATCGTCGGGAGGTTTTTCCCATTTTACTTTAACGTGATTTGCACGAACTTCTTCAACTTTCAATGGTCCCTTAGGACTTGCTGGTTTATCTGCATATAAATATTAATTTCATTGAGTTACATCTGTTAGAATATGAAGATTACACGTTGTCGAGGATAATCTTAAACTTACCAAGAACAACAACATCGGCAGTACTCTCGCATGTACCAGAGCTGTTGTTCAAGACTAATTTGTACTTTCCAGAATCTGGTCTAGTAGTTTTTCTGACAGTAAGTACCGTATTTCTTTCGTATTTATCGATCGTGATCCTTTCGGCAGCATCTTGAACAATTTCTTTTTCACCAAGATACCAGTGTACTTCTGGTTCTGGCTCACCCGCATATTTGATATCATATTTGATAACTTGTCCTTTCTTGACAATCAAATTTGTTAATCCATCTCCGACGATGTAAGGTTTTACGAATCGACATTTTGCTATTATAGGTTTGGTAGCGTCTGAAGGTTCTCCAGGACCAGCTTTGTTGACTGCACGAATTCTAAATTCATATTGTGTTCCTTCTTTAAGACCATCGATAGTAGCTTCCGTGACATCTCCTTCAATTTCTTTTCCTTTAACCCATTCTTTTCCGAATTTTTCTTTATATTCGATTATATAGCCAGTAATTGGTGAACCACCATCACTTTCTGGCTTAGTCCATTTCAAGTCGGCGTGATCTTTGTCCCAGTCAGTTACATCCACGTTTGTAGGCTTACCAGGTTCATCTGAAAAGGAATATTAATACGTTGATTGATATATTTCGTACAATGATATATAAAATAGAAGGTAAATGTGTTTATCTACCCCATGGATCTTTCGCTAGAATTGGTTTTGCAAACATTGCAGGTTCACTCGAACCAAGCTTGTTCACAGCACGTATACGAAATTTGTATTCTTTCTTTGCTACAAGATCTTCAACTTTATAAACGCATTTTTCTCCTGGCATAACTTCCCCAACGCTATCCCATTGAGCTTTCAAACTAAGATCAAGTCGTTCGATAACGTATTTCGTTATAGGAGAACCACCATCATCTTTGGATGGTTTAAAGGAAACTACGCATGAGTTAGCAAAGATTTCGTTAACGTCTACGTCTTGTGGAGCCGATGGAACATCTACGGAATAAAATATTTCGATAAAAATTGTTCAAGTGATGAAATAATAGTTTTTAAGTTTGAAGGATATAGAATAAGAGTAATACCTTGCATGTTAATATTAACATCTTTAACTTCTTCGCCCTGATTATTACCGATTTTCACTTGATAAATTCCAGATAAATCACGCTGAGGTTTTTTGATTTTGTAAGTGACTTTGTCTTCGCCAACAACTACTTCAACATCTTTCAGAGGTAATGGTTTGCCATCTTTCAAAAGTTTTGCTTCTATCTGACTTTGTTTGGTACCTTCGACTAAAATAATAAGATTTGAATAATAAAATGTACGAGAGGTAAAAAATCATTCTATCGTGTATTAGAAATGATAAGAAAATGAGAATACCTTTGAAAGGTACAACGAAAACAATAGGTGCATTGCATGGTCCTTCAACTTTGTCTGGTATATCGACGATAGGTTTGCTTTCACCCTTTTTAACAGTCAACTTGCAGCTGCTCGTCAGTTGTCCACTCTCGCATGTAACTTCACCATCGTCCGACATTTCTACCTTATTGAATATCAATTGATGTTTTCCACCACCAAGATTTTTAATTTCAACCCTTTCATTAGGTTCGATTGGTTTTCCATTGAATAAGAAAACTGCCGGTGCAGTTTGATCTTGTAACTCAACATCGAGAACGAGTTTCTCCCTTTCGATTGCAACAGTATCCTTCAACTTTTTATTGAATCGATTGGCATCTGAAAGTTATCATTTAACAAAATATACAAATTATCCCCCTTTTTTCATTTTGAACATATTGGATATCACTCGAAGAATATTCATTTTAAAAATCAACTCACAATTGATAATAATCTCAGCTTCTGTTTTATCAGCATTGCTCACGCAAGAATAATTTCCAGCATCTGTTACCTTGCAATCTTTAATAACAAGTTTTCTCTTTCTACCTTCGGCTTTGATTTGTACTCTGTACAATGAAAATTGTGTTCATAATCGATAATAATATTGGTAAGAAATATAATAATAGAAGATATCAAGAAAGATGTATTACCTTTTCTCAGCTACTATTTCTTGGTCACCTTTGAACCATTTAACATCACCACCTTCGTCGTCGAGTTCACAGAGTAAAGTCAAAGTTTCTTTCTCTACTAGCTGTTGACTCTTTAATACCTTCACGAATTTATAAGGATATTCTGAAATTCAATGGATTGCATTATTTTTTATATTAACTCTTTTTTATTAAATACAAATGAATTGTTAAAAATACGTAAGGAAAGTAAATAATTACCAACGACTGTAAGCACTGTTTCTGTTTTGTCTGTTTGTTTGTTTATTTTACAAGTATATTCCCCGCTATCTTCAATAGTAGCACTTTTAATAGTCAATCGACAAACACCGGACATGTCTTTAGAAATACTGTAAACGTCACCATCCTAATAGAACAAAAATAATCCAATTTTTTATTACACGTTCTAATTGGTCTTTAAATCATTTTAAACTCAAGGAACAAAAGTTTTACCTCCAGTTTCGTTTTTCCTTTAAACCACGAAACTTGGGCAAGATTTGAGCTAACTGTACATTCCATATAGCATTCGTGTTTCGTGTATCCACTTGTTTTCTTTGAAAGTGGTTTCGTGAATGTATACGTTGGATCGGGTTCTGAAAGAAAATGAAAATAAATCTGCCAAATGTGTGCCAATAGTTTAATACGTTCGCAACGGGGCCTTAATTCACTGGCCGTATCGTGGGACGGGTTTGTTTTTCCTGCTCGGTTTCACTTGCTCGGTTTCACTTGGTACACTGACGTGTACCACCGGTGGTACACCCCGTGACGAACGTATTAAAGTATTAAGTAGAACATTTTATGATACTGTAAAGTAGGAACATTGAAAAGTATTGAAACTACCTTGTTCTCGTTTAAAAAAAATTATGGAAAGCTTGTAAAAAGTAGAATAATTAAAAATCTTAATTATATAATTATTAAAAGTAAATGTGAAATCGTTGATAGTATACCATCGACATTGAGGAAACCAGTACTGGAAATGCCACTGATCTCAATAGTATATTTTCCTGTATCTTCAACTTTAGGTCCCAAAATAATAAGCTGATAAGAATCTTCTTCGTTCTTGAACTTGTATTTTGCTGAGGGGAAAAGTTCCTATCGGAATTATAATAATATTAGTATATGATTAATAATATAAGAATAATCAATAGGTTGATTTGATGATGATCTTCTTACATCTTTTCGGAAGAACCATTTTGGTTTACAGTTCGGTTTAGAAAAGTTAGCTTCGAAGACGACTTTCTTGTCTTTTCCTTCTTTGGCATACTGATCCACCAATGGCTTTAAGAAAGTCTCCGGTTTCTATGAAACAATAATTGATCGATCATTTAGAGACAAGGTTCGAGCATGTAATATTGACATTAGAAAAATTCCAAAAATTCGTCGTCTTTTTTTTGTGAAAATACGAATCCGAAGAGTGACGAAAAAAAATATTAACAACGTTGCCCTCTTTATTTTGTTCCAAAGCTCCGAAAAACAAAACGACGAGAAAGATAGGAAAAGAAGAAGAAGAATAAGAAGAAGAATAAGAATATAAAGAAGGACAAAAAAATTACACCACCGATCTCGCAGAAATAACGTAACGATTTTTTAAAGCCTGGACCGTTCATGCTCGTTAAAAGATGTAATTGAAAGTATTATTACAGAGATTGATTTATCAGAAGATCGATATCGATGAAGAAACAGTTTGTTGTGAAATATCTCGTAGAAATTGACGATACGTGCTAAATAGGTAAAGATACCAAAGATGATATTCTTTAAATATAGAAAAACAACATCGAGAAAGTACAGATAGAGATATAGGGATTCCAATGAAATCATTTCTACGAATGATATTATACGTTTGAACGTACAATTAATCAAATCTTATTAATTGCCGGTTAAATAATTGAATAAGACTCGGGAAAAGATTTGGAATCGCTATACCTTAAACGAAAGTAAGATATAGTCAATGTTTGTGTTGAAATAATTGAATAATTTTATGAAGTAATAAATGTGAGAATGAAATCTATGATCATAGAAAGAAAAAAAAAATGTATTTGCTTAAGATGGTGAAACAATGAATGGAAGTAAAGAAGAAGAAGAAGAATAAGAAGAATAAGAAGAATAAGAAGAAGAATAACATTAACTGATAGTAACAATGAAAGTTTCTGAAAGAGATAGAAACATAAATTGATAATAAGTGCCCTTATAGTAGGGTATGCGAGATTAAAAATAGAGTAGAATTTTCCAAGGCTCTCTAGGGATGCGACAGATAAACAGGCATTAAATATAACGTGAAATCTTAAAGATATATCACGCCATCGAAGAATAGTCCAACCTCCGTCTTGATGAAGTGATGCAGCGTCGGCCAGTCGGGTATTAATTCTGCCAGAGAGGGCCTACGAGATCCACTATTCTAAAAATAATAAAATCCAACTGCAGTTAACTTTGGTGAATCCTTTTCAATCTGTCTTAAAGAAACATATAAGATAGTATCCTTTATCGTGAGAAATGACTATCGTTTAAAAGCGATAGCAACGTTTAATACTTGAAATATCTCTATTGCTACGCGAGGAATTATTTTATAATCCGATTCGAAGACTTTAATCAAATGAACTATATTTTCATTAGTAGTTGGGCATAATATAGATAACTCTACAAAACGATCATTAATTAATATGAGTAACGGGATTAAAATGATACAACATTAGAAATGTAATACTGTTTTAACGATATTATTATTATTATTGTTATTATTATTATACACGTAACGGTATTGAGAAGCTAGCATTCCGTTAAAAAAAACCATCAAAGCACTTGCTAAAGCAAAATATTGATTATTAGAAATAATCGTATAATCAATGACTATAATCAATGATGAAAGCTCATAGCGGGAGATTTCAAAGAAATTTTCGACTTCTTGCTCGATGACAATTGTCAAAATTCCAAAATAATATTATTATTATTTATATTCGGGTGAATTAACGTAACTTCCTTTGAAATGAATTATTTTGATAAATGAAATATCGATTGATAATTCACCAGAATACACGCCAAATGAAAATAATAAAAAGCCTGGCGGGGCGTATTGGTAAAGGCTTCATTTCGAGGTTGTTCAACCGGAATCAACAAGGAATGCGAGGAATATTGCCTTAAGATTTATCGCGAACCTTTTCTTTGATTCTTGCCACTAGTATCGGCCAGTCGACGATTAGCTCCTGCAAACTTGGCCTGCGATGAATGTCGAAGACGTCCTGCATGCGAGGCACACACACATGACCGTTAATTCCACTCTTACCATTTAAATTCAAGGATTTTCAAGGAACTCGAATAACCGATTTTCTTCAGGTTTTTATTTTTTTTTTTTTAATTTAGATCATATCTCAATGCAAGTCAATGAGAAATTAATTTTTTACGTTTGAATTTTGTAATTCTTCATCTTGTTTCGCTACGGTTTGGAAAATATCGGTTGCGAGAGATCCTTAATGTTTTTTTTTTTTCTTTTTTTTCAACGACACGAGGACGTTTAATTTAGAGTTAATGCTTGCTCCAGTTTGTAGGTAAATGTTACACTCACGTGATGCATTCTACATTTTCAATTGATATTAATTACATTAAACTATTATTACAACGTTTCCATGCGTTAGTCGAAGTAACAAGAAATGTGCAATGTGTATGGGTGCATGTGCATGATTCATCGTGAGTAAAACTGAATAATACAGTTTCGATAATGAAACGTAATCTAATGGAACAGGAGATCTGATATCTCATATGATTCGTAATAAGATGCAAAAGTGTAACGTATGAATGTAGACATACACATATACTAAGTCTAGCATTAACTCTAAATTTTATAATGGATGATGCATAGGGTAAAGATAAGGAAGAAAAAAAATCACCGTATAGATTATTAAAAAAAAAAAAAACGAATAGGATAAACGTTAAGGATAATTCGTTATTTAACGTCGGTTATATCTAATAACTGTTGAATATTACCGGAATATTTCAAACAAAAAGGTTCTAGCAGCTACCAAAAAATTGGTTAATGTTATGAAAAATGTCTTGATTACGAATCGATACGATGAAAAACTCCGTGCAAAGTTTTATAGTAGACTTTCGTAGCAACTCTTAGAAATAAAATAACAAAAGTAAGTGGAAGTCTAGGACAAGACTAGAGCGCTCGTATAAAATTCGTTCGGCGTGTATAT